>CM062294.1:342539999-343139999 GCA_031216915.1 Pictodentalium vernedei
TTATTTCGAAATCATGGCGCGCCACTGTGGTGCGCATGTCTTCACCCAATCTAACCCTGCCTGTGCCGCGGTGCAGAATTCAGAGTTACGATGTTGAAGAACTGACAGCTGCTCGTCGCTGCTCGGTGGTTCTCTCCGGGTACTCTGGCTCCCTCCACCTGTAAAACTGTCACCGACATGATATAACCCTGGCTGTTAATGTGTCGTTAAACTCTACTAAATAAATAAATAACTGGCGGACACCAAAAGACCCAGCACCAGTCCCCAGCTACCTAGCCTTACCGTACATTCTGAAGAACTCGCCCACACTATCAACATGCACTGCACAATTTTCCTCACCAATAATTACTAACTCGGGTAATCAGAACAGCAGGGGTTATTGTGTTGACTGTTTTTTATACGAAAATAACAGTTTATTACTTTTTTTTAATCAATTCATTCTGTGTTTCTCAATGTCTGATTCAAATATATGTATGATTCGCAGTACCCATAATGTACCTTTTTTTACCATGTAACCCGAAACCTCAGAAATTTTCTGAAAATGGACACACAAAAAAAGATTATCAAATATATCCTAGGATTTTAAAGGACAGACTTATTATTTTTGTATGGGGATTTTTCAGTATTCTTTCGGTCATCAAGTAATCATACAATTAAAACATATCGCCCGAAAAAAGAGAAAAATAACTTTAATTGAAAGTCCACTTAATGACTGTTTTTTGACAAGCGAACATATAGCACATCAAAATTTCACCACGCGTTTGTGGCTCGGGTACAGACTCGAAAGAGACATCGGGTGCACAACACAAAATATATTGTTTAGATGAATACACGAGAATCAAGATTAAAAAAAGAAAATCACACAAAAAGGGACAATTGGAGATCAAAGTATTAGGGGGACACGTATATGTCCCGCTAATGTTGATGTCTCCTTAATGTATGTTTTTTACACACCAAAAGTCTCCCTAATGTATGAAACAGGGATATATATATATATATATATATATATATATATATATACACTTCATCAAATATTTTATATAACTTCGTCAAATTGCCGTCATGCTCGGAAGTTGACTTCCTTCTAAGCGGTTTTGATTTTTGACTAATACTTATTCCGTTACGTTAAGTGCCGTACCAATGTGTATCGCGTCATGGGAACGTAAAATTTAGCGTCACGCTGATCCTAATTGTTGAATGGGAATTATAAAATTGATCATGATACGCGTACGTCTTACAGATCGATTTATTATTTGGCAAGTGGCTGCCTAGCTCCTAATCACGAACCCGTCTATAAAATCGCCGATGCATGTCTTCCTTGGGTGGCAACAAGTAAAGATATGTTCCGCATTACACGTTGTTCACCTTCTTTAATTGTAAATTATGGACAAACAAGATCGTATCATATCTTCCTAAGGTGGTAACGAGTGGAGATATATTCCGCGTTATCTCGCGCATTTTTTTGTTCTCAGCCTTAGAATTAGAAACATTCAATCATTTATCTCAACCTCGCCCTGGTAACAGAGGCAGAAGCGAGTTCGCATGCAGTATTCACACATTCAGCCATTCCTAGACCCGAATTGTTTACACGCGTTGTTCTCCATATTCAAGTGTATTGCTTATAAAACCACTGTATCATATCTCCGTTGGGTGGTAAAGATATGTTCCCTGTTTCATGTTGTTCCCCGTATCCGAGTCTATTACGCGCAAAATAACCGTATCATATCTTCCTTGGGTGGCAACAAGTAAAGATATGTTCCGCGTTATTACGTACAAAGCAAATATGAATTAGACACTATTTCTAAAACCTCGCCCTGGTAACAGAGGCAGAGGCAAGTAACTTCGTATACCGTATTCACACATCCAACCACTCCGCGCGCCTCCATATATCCGCCCCAGTACCCAAACCGCGTCAATCAGACATCAATACCGCTGATGGAAAATATAATTTTTTATACCCTCCTTGCGTAGTAATACCCCCCCCACCCCGCCCGATCCTTCCAGGGTGTGTAAATGTCTTGTCCCAACCCACTATTGCAGCATATATATGCCCTCCACCACTGATCTAAGTGCAGTCCCTCCTATAATGTCTACACTGACAATCGTAGGCTAGGGTTCCATACCCCCCCCCCCCCCCCCCCCCACACACACACACACACCACATACACATGATGTACGCACTGACATGTCCCAAATGATCATAATCTCGCAACATATACACGCTATGTCCAACACCAATGCGTTTACACATTTACACACCCTGGAAGGATCGGGCGGGGGTGGGGGGGGGGGTATTATTACGCAAGGAGGGTATAAAAAATTATATTTTCCATCAGCGGTATTGATGTCTGATTGACGCGGTTTGGGTACTGGGGCGGATATATGGAGGCGCGTGGAGTGGTTGGATGTGTGAATACGGTATACGAAGTTACTTGCCTCTGCCTCTGTTACCAGGGCGAGGTTTTAGAAATAGTGTCTAATTCATATTTGCTTTTTACGTAATAACGCGGAACATATCTTTACTTGTTGCCACCCAAGGAAGATATGATACGGTTATTTTGCGCGTAATAGACTTGGATACGGGGAACAACATGAAACAGGGAACATATCTTTACCACCAAACGGAGATATGATACAGTGGTTTTATAAGCAATACACTTGAATATGGAGAACAACGCGTGTAAACAATTCGGGTCAAGGAATGGCTGAATGTGTGAATACTGCATGCGAACTCGCTTCTGCCTCTGTTACCAGGGCGAGGTTGAGATAAATGATTGAATGTTTCTAATTCTAAGGCTGAGAACAAAAAAATGCGCGAGATAACGCGGAATATATCTCCACTCGTTACCACCTTAGGAAGATATGATACGGTCTTGTTTGTCCATAATTTACAATTAAAGAAGGTGAACAACGTGTAATGCGGAACATATCTTTACTTGTTGCCACCAAGGAAGACATGCATCGGCGATTTTATAGACGGGTTTGTGATTAGGAGCTAGGCAGCCACTTGCCAAATAATAAATCGATCTGTAAGACGTACGCGTATCACGATCAATTTTATAATTCCCATTCAACAATTAGGATCAGCGTGACGCTAAATTTTACGTTCCCATGACGCGATACACATTGGTACGGCACTTAACGTAACGGAATAAGTATTAGTCAAAAGTGAAAGCCGCTTAGAAGGAAGTAAACTTCCGAGCATGACGGCAATTTGACGAAGTTATATATATATATATATATATATATATATATATATATATATATATATATATTGAGCATACTGAACTACTCCCACATACCAAGTTTCACGAAAATGGGCCCAGCATGAACCGAGATACAGGTTCAAGGTTTCCGGTTTGATGGTCAAGGTCACACACCCGGTCAAATGGATACGCCCATGTTACTCCTCATGTCTAGCTATGTATGTTGTTTGAGTGTAACTTAGGAGAAGATGGCACAATAGCGGAGAGGAACACGCGAATAGTCGATGTGATAGAGTAGGCGGTTGGCAGGAAGTCCCTGCCAACCGCCAGGAACTGACATGACTGTAGGTAGTTTAAGTGGAAGGCTGTGTGGTGGACTAATAATATTACTTGACACATGTTATCACAGGATCGGGAATATGATGTGGTCGTTATTAAGTGTCATCCTGGGATCGGGCTCATTGGTTTCCAGGTGCGGTGGGTGTGACATAAACTTATAGTAGTACAGTACAGGGAAATGACTAATTTGTCCAGGTAGTGAAAACTGGAGAGACAGAGGATAGATCGTGCGCTTAATTTGGAGGAAAGTAGCCTAATCCAAATCCCATCGAGCTATAGGATATCCCTATCCCAATACCAGTACACCTACCATATCGCCTCCCGATATTCCTCTGCGCCGCTTGACTCAACGTCTTGCTTCTGTTCCATCTTTTCCTTGTATCCCACACTACCCCCCCCCCCCCCCCCCGCCACTATCCCGTCTTGTGCACCCAAATCCCACGGCACCCACTCCACCCTTTGCCCCAGCAACTTTGGCCAGAGTTACTTGCATTTATTAACAGTAGGAACCTGCTACCCACATTGCTTTTGTGCAAGTGAACAGCCAGTCGAATATGATGATTGCAGTTATAAATGACCATCCTGGAATCAAAATTACTGAATGTCTGGTAAGGTAGACCTATATGGTTGTGGCAGGGCAGTAGAGGCTATTGAGGAAGACGTTTGTGCGGGTGGTACAAATAGAAGAGGGATAATGCCTGCCACTCAGAGCAGAGTATACCCGCCCCAGGTCCCGGAATACTCTCCATCATAATCCCAACACACCCACACATGTTGGCTGTGTACGGCATAGGGGCCATTGGCAGCATTGATGAAGGCGTAGGATGTGTCATAAGTAGCCGAACGCACTGCTGGAGTAAAGAGAAAAAACAAAAATCAAACTTAGAATTTTATTACATTACGGGCCTGGAAAAGTGTAATTTGTATCTAATTTTTTAAAAATTTTATTACATTATGGGTACCTAACATTTATTACACGTTATTACATTTATTACATTATGGGTCGTTTTTTATTACATTATGGGTTCGTATTACATTATGGGTCGTTTTTGTATTACATTATGGGTAGGTATTACATTATGGGCATTTATTACATTACGGGTCGTAACAAACGATCTAAGTAGATATCATTTGTCAACTGTATCACACGTGCGATAAACAAACTCTTTGAACTATGCTATTGACTGCTAATTGACACACAGTTATGTAATTAGAATCCACATTCTGACAATTCACTTTACATCTGTTGTCTTCAATAATTGACCAATCACGTGCATCCGCTCCAGGGGCGCTAGCAGTATTGGGTACTGGTCGAGGCCCCTTGGAGCAAGTCAGATCATTCATCGTTTGACCATCTTACAGTGAAGCGAATATTCCAAGATCAGCAAATTTTGTTTGGACACAGGCGTTTTAATCCATCAGGTTAGTACCACTATTTTCTATCCGCTGTTATATCAGCTAACGTTAGTAGTCGTTATGGTTTTCAAAGTTTTGGTTTTTGGCAATAGTTTTGTTGTTAAATTTGTGGAGTTTCTGTCTTCTAATACCTCTTGCGCTAAAACACTGCTAGCATTTCCTTTTTTGGAGGCACTGCGCCTTCAACAGGAAATTCAGGAAGTTGATGTTAGGTTGTTTGGTGTTAAGGGGTTAACGCTGGATAAGATTACTGGCTCCCACCAGTGTCAGATTCGGGCCTTCTGCCCCCAAGTAGTGATCTTGGTCCTGGGGGGTAACGACCTATCCTCTTCATCTCCTGCATCCGTTTCCCGAGAAATCCAGGATTTTGTGTACTATTTGGAACGATGTGTTTTTGTGAAGGAAATTTTCGTGTGTGAGGTCCTCCACCGATTTTCCATTAAACTTCCCTTACCTGGTCGCGTTTTTTCTACAGCTCCCACCGTAGTGGACCATTTCAATTGTGAGGTAGACCAATTGAATGCTCTCCTTTCCCAGGAATTTAGAGGCTATGTGGGGTCAGTGCATTTTTGGCACCAGAGACGCTTGGCTCTATCTGTCTGTTCTAAAGTCTATGATGGCATCCATTTGAATCCCTGTGGTATGAAGGCCTTCCGAAAAAACATCCGAGATGCTATTACTTCAGGTCTGAAGGCTTTTAAAGCGAGTGCTTCAGAGTGATTCTCACGTTGATTCCACTGTACCTCTTTCATATCAATAGATAACATAACTGCCAACCAACACAAGATACAACAAAACGCTCCTCTGTTCTTCCGGATTCTAGTTCGTATTTTCATTGTGGGTTTCCGGTTCCTCCTTTTGGATGAATCAAGCTGCGATGTCTGTGTGTCCCATTCCGTGTCGCTGTTTTTCCATGTCTTGTCTCATCCCGATTTCTTGCTATGCTCAATGGTCAGTGTTTAAATTATTATATCCCAGCGGGGACAGTCATGCTGATGCACAGCGTGACTCATTCGTTCTCATGTTATCATGTTCAATTGTCAGCTTTGTTCCCCAGCTGAGGTTTTCGCCTGTTTTGTATTATTTGCATTACAGCTGGTCCCGGTTTTCACCGGAGTTTCCACTTCCTTAATTCCATTCGGTGGCAGTTTCTCTTTGGGCCGCACCATTGGGCCGTTTCCGTAGCGACTTTGGGGTTGCGTTCATTTCCGGTTTCCTCGCATTACATTTGTGTCCTGTATGTTTAGGCTGGCAATGGACACGGTGATTTTCTGCATTGCCCTGTCCCACTCACATTGCGTTTTTGTAGGGCGGCGATTGGGCATCCAACTGAGTTTCATTAAGGGGGTCATCCAACAACGTCTGTGGTTTCGGGTCAATTGTCTGTACACACCCGGTTTTCTCATCGTCAAATACGTGTGTCATTTGGCAATTTCTATTGGTCTGTGCTTTTAATCGCCAGAACCCACGTTCCAATTCATGAATTCCCCCCCCCCCCCCCTCCCCCCCCGAATCCATTTTCCCTTTTCTTTATATTTCGGGAACATATTCTCATGACCTTCCCCATTTCAGCCTTTTGCCAATCAGTAAATATCACTATCGGCTTGACTCACGTTTGCGCCATACTTTTTTGGTTTTGTTTTTTGCAATGGCCAGACTAGCTCATTGCTGCAAGCAAAAACAAAAACAAACGAAATTGAATTGAGCCCTATTGATCATTATGCAATGGGCCTTCTTGGTCCACATACCTTTGTTGGGTGGCCCCTGCATGGGGGGCTTCATAGCCCCCCCCATTGGCCGAAGGGGTTTTATTTCATAAGTGGCACCCAGACGTTGGGTGCATCACCCACCATTTTGCATGTTTTTTTTTTCGCAGGTTCTTATACCTCGGTGATTCGTGCTGCCGACATTATTATTACACACCATGTGCTTCTCTGCTCGTTTCTACACTGTTTGCCTGCGAAACGTTTATTTCTGGGTGTCCCGATACCCCTCAGAGCCTGTTTATGTTATCTCTCAGTGGGTGCCCTATGCTTTTTGTTGCTGCTTTGTTGTTCACTGGTTGGAAGTTCCATTCTAATTCTATGTCAGTTTACTATTTTTCAGAATGCCTAAAGCAAAGCGGAAGACCCGCGGTGTCGGGAAATCAGCCACCACTACCAGTCAGCATGGTCAGGGCCGCCAATCAGATGTTTTGGACGATGGTCTGTCACATTTGTATGCCATACCTGAAGAGTCGGTGCCAGGACAATCTTCCACACAGGAGCTTACTTATGATCTTCCCCCACCACCAGTTTCTACAAGGACACGTCGTGTTCGCCGCACTAGCGGCTCCTCTGCTCCACCTATACACGGACAATCTCAATCTCTGTTATCCTCTGGGCCAACTCGTAACATTGTCTCTGTTCCAGACGATTTTGATCCGATTTACAACATCGGCGAGATACTACAGTCTTCAAACCCCATTCGCAATACTGACTCTGCACCAGATGTTGTTCATCCAGGACTTACTTCAGATGCTGTTGCGCCACCTTCCAATGGACCAGTACTTCCGCCAACAAACTCAGGTGGTGTGCGCTTTACTCCATCTACCAGTGACTTGTGTTTCAATGTTTCTCGGGATGTGCATTCCAGTAGCCACCCAGGCGGAGGGACAGGGCCCTCACGTTTACAACAGACAATTGCAAATAATACCAGAGACCAACCGCTTGCCACTCCATCTGGCATGGGACCTCAACCATCCAACTCCAGACAGTTGTTAGCTGACAGTTCATTAGACAATGTGATGCCCCCAAATCCTGTTTCACAGGATTTGACTAACTCTATGTTTTCCAGTGGTCCCCCTATTCCATCTGCATCGTCGCGTCAGATGTTAATTCAACAGCTGCAGACCACTTTGGATCAATTACGCAAGGAGGAAGCTGCAGAACAACCGAACACAGGTAGCCCCCCCCCCACCTCAGGCTCCACCCTCCACTCCATTCAATCAGACTGCCAATGTGCCATCATATGGCGTTGGTAGTCCTGGGCAGTTTATATCTGCGTCAGTTCCTTTGGATGGCTTGGTGAGTCCAGCACTGAAACAAAAAATTTGGGACGAGGAGTTTGTCGAATTTTCCGCTTTGATCTCTAGTAGTCCTGAGGCTACCCAGTACACGGTGACTCTTGGTTCAGGGGGACAGGAGCTTCCGGCCCTTCAATGCATCCCCAAAACACCAAAGCAAGTTAATATTATTGATCAATGGCTCTCCGCCTACCAAGTATACACAACTGTTTATGTTCAAAAATTTCCATTGCGAGCAGCTCAGTTAATTAAATACCAGTCACTTATTCGGTCCTTGGCTAATGAAAAGGGTAACTGGTCCTTTTACGACCGCCAATTTCGTTCCCTCAGGCAATTTAACACCAGTCTTTCCTGGGATTACATACACATGGAGTTGTGGATTAAGGCTATAACTAGCATCTCCCAACAGCCCAAGCCTTTTCGTACCCAGTCTCAGTCAGTCAGGCAACCACCTTACCAGAGGAGTGGTAATCGCCAGATACAGGTTCCCTTAGGCTTCGGTATCCGTTTTCATGAAGGCAATGGCTGCTCCCTGCCCTGTAAAGTTGAACACAAATGTTTTCAATGTGACCAGGAACACTCCTTTAATCTTTGCCCTAATCGTCGGGATTGGTTTCGCTCTCGCTTTCGGGGTAGATTTGGCCGATGCCCCGGGGCCAAAGGAGGGTACAGAGGGGCATCCACCACCCCAAAAGACCGTAGATAAAGCCATTGTTACGCCTGTTTGTGTCACACCTCTTCAACTGCTTTTGCAGGGTTGCCCGTTTGATACCAGTGATTTAGTCAAAGGATTCTCTGAGGGGTTTCGTCTGGGCTGTGATGCAGTGATTCCATCACTCTTGGCTGAGAAACTCAGATCCGCGGCTGATTTTCCAGGCGTACTCGACACCAAACAGGCAAAAGAACTTAGGGCGGGCTGCATCTCTGGGCCTTATACAAACCCCCCTTTGGATAACTTTCACATCTCCCCCCTTGCGGTCATCCCCAAGAAAATGCCAGGAGAATACCGACTAATTCACCACCTTTCTTATCCACAAGGGGCATCTGTCAATGATGGTATATTAGCTGAACATGCCACGGTTCAGTATGCCACCGTTCAGGATGCCATCTCCATTATCAAATAAACAGCTGCACCACGAGCGCATGATACGCCCATTATTAATTACAAGAGGGAACCACACAATATGAGTATACATGTGTACTTGTCAGGTTACATATACTTGCCACCAAAAAATCATGAAAATTGCTCAAAGTCCAACATGTGGAAAATTGCCTATATTTTGATGAATAAAGTCCCATAACTCTGGAATAACAAATCAGACAGTGACACAAATTGAAAGGGAGATTCCTTCTATCAACATATACTTGCAACCAAAAAATCATGAAAATTGCTCTAAGCATTTTCAAGTTATTGTTCGACATGTGAAAAATAAAGTCCCATAACTCTGGAATGACTAATCGAACGGCGACACCAACCGAAAGGGAGCTTCCTTCCATCAACATAAACCACCTACCAAAAAATCGTGAAAATCTCTCGAAGCATTCTCGAGTTATCGTACGACGTGTAAAAAATCAACAATTTTCTAAGTAATAAAGTCCCATAACTCTGAAATGACTAATCGAACGGTGACACTAAACGAAAGGGAGCTTCCCTCCATCAACATAAACCACCTACCAAAAAATCATGAAAATCTCTCGAAGTGTTCTCGAGTTATCGTACGACGTGTAAAAAATCAACAATTTTCTAAGTAATAAAGTCCCATAACTCAGGAATGCCTAATCGAACGGTGACACTAAACGAAAGGGAGCTTCCCTCCATTGATATACACCACCTACTCCAAAATCACAAAAATCTCTCAAAGCGTTCTCGAGTTATCGTATGACGTGTAAAAAATCAACAATTTTCTAAGTAATAAAGTCCCATAACTCTGGAATGACTAATCGAACGGCGACACTAAACAAAAGGGAGCTTCCCTCCATCGATATACACCACCTACCCAAAAATCATGAAAATCTCTCAAAGCGTTCTTGAGTTATCGTACGACATGTGACCGGACAGACGGACGGACAGACAGACAGCGGTATACCATAATACAACCGTTTTTTCAAAACGGGCGTATAAAAATTGGGTCCTGGCTGCCTTTTAGCCAAAACCGACATTAAGTCAGCCTTCCGTCTCATTCCTGTCCACCCGCTTGACCACCATCTGTTAGGTTTCAAATGGCGTGACCATTACTATTATGACAAGTGTTTGCCCATGGGCTGTTCTATGTCTTGTAAAATCTTTGAGTCCTTCAGTACTGCCCTAGAATGGATTGCAATGCACCGGTGCCATATATCCAATGTTGTCCATGTTTTAGATGATTTTCTCCTCCTTTCACACACAGAACAGGAGTGTGCTCTAGGTCTCCGACTGTTTCTACAGCTCTGTGATACTCTTGGCGTGCCTATTGCACATGACAAGACAGCTGGGCCTTCCCGGGTTCTGGAATTTTTGGGCATCGAATTAGATACCATTCTCATGGAGGCCAGGTTACCCCTTAACTTTGCTTGCTCAGTGGTTCTTCCCGGTTGTGTGTTCCTGCGTCGTCTGATGAATCTTACGATTGGAATTCAACGTCCAATTCACCACATTCGACTCACTAAGGAGGTGAAGGAGGACTTGCATATGTGGCTCGATTTTCTAGAGACCTTTAATGGTAAAACCTTTTTTCTAGATGAGCTCTGGATGGCATGAGACTCGCTTCACCTCTTTACCGATGCCTCCAGTACATTAGGTTTCTCGGCAATCTTTGGTAGGTCCTGGCTCTACGCCGCATGGTCCGCACAAGCGAATACCCCATCATCCTGGCCCTGGAAATTTGGGGCCCTAAGCTGGCTAATAAGAAAATAATTCTTCACTCCGACAATGAGGCTGTAGTGACAGTGATCAACAAGCAAACATCCAAGGATGTTCGCTTGTTGACCCTGTTATGACGATTTGTTCTACTCACTCTTCGCCATAACATTTTGACCAAATCAGTTCACGTACCCGGCAAATCCAACATTCTAGCAGATCAACTTTCTCGCTTGCAGGTCCAGGATTTTCGCAGGTCTGCTCCGTGAGCGGATACAGATCCAACAGAGATTCCAGCGGCGTTGAGCATCAAGAACTTCCTTCAACTGTAGATTTTATAATGTCACATGCCTTATCCACAATAACTCAGGCCAGTTATAGACGTTCTTGGCTTAAATTTATCACCTTCTGTGAACTTAATCGATTACCACCAACCCTACCTGTCTCTGTCCATACTTTAGCCCTCTTTGTTGGCCACCTTTTTCATCTGGGCTATATTATCTCCTTGGTGAGGACAATCTTATCGGGGATCAGTTTCTTCCACAAAATCAACGGCTTCCCCGATCCCATTAAGGGGTAGCAGTTTTGGTAAAATAATTGGGGACAGTTCAGCCTGGGGACGGTTCGGCTTGGGGACGGTTCGGGTTTCATGACAACAGTCAACAGGAGTGTCAGACCTGGGGGGGTGGTTTGGGTAAAATACAGGTTATCAGACAGGATTTCAAATGTGAACTGAATCTAAAAATTGAGAATTGAGAGAAGTGTAGCCTGAACCATGTTGGAGGGAGGGGTGGTAACAAAAATAGAGAAAAAAAAAGCTTAAAAAACACAGCAAAAATGGCTGCCATTCCGCCATCTTGGATTTTTAAAAAAAAATATTAAGCATGCATCATCCCTTCAGAACCATTTATCCACGTACCAAATATGAAAGGTGTAGCTTAAAGCATGTTGGAGGGAGAGGTGGTAACATAAAAACAGACAGACAGACAGACGAACAGACAGACAGACAGATCTTAGATTTTGAAAAAAAAAAATTGAGCGTGCATAATCCCCTCACAACCCTTTATCCATGTACCATGTATGAAAGGTGTAGCTTGAACCAAGTTGGAGGGAGGGGTGGTAACATAAAATAGAGAAAAAAGCTTAAAAAACACAAAAATGGCTGCCATAGCAACATCTTGAATTTTAAAAAAAAAATATTGAACGTGCATCATCCCATCACAACCCTCTATCCATGTGCCAAATATAAAAAGTGTAGCTTGAACCATGTTGGAGTGAGGGGTGGTAACATAAAATAGAGAAAAAAGCTTAAAACACAACAAAAATGGCCGCCATGCCGCCATCTTGGATTTTGGGAAAAAAAATATTGAACGTGCATCATCCCCTCCCAACCCTCTATCTATGTGCCAAATATGCAAAGTGTAGCTTGAACCATGTTGGAGGAGGGTGGTAACATGAAAATAGAGAAGAAAGCTTAAAAAAACACAACAAAAATGGCCGCCATTCTGCCATCTTGGATTTTGAAACAAAGATTTTGAGCGTGCATCATCCCCTCAGAACCATGTATCCATGTATCAAATATGAAAGGTGTAGCTTAAAGCATGTTGGAGGGAGAGGTGGTAACATAAAAAGAGACAGACAGACGGACAGATGGACAGACAGATGGACAGAGGGATGGAGTGCAATCCTATAGTCCCCTTACGGTTCCGTAGGGGACTAATAAGTGAACAGACACTTAAGTACAGGTACAGTAAGTGAGCAAACCATTGGGTGAAGCAGAAAAACTAAACTAACTACAAAAGTTAGAAAGAGTTTGGAATTTGGAATATTCTTATATGCTTGCTCACCTAAGACTTGGCATCATCTCAGGCCTACTTGGTCTTCTCTGAGCCCAGGTAGGCGTGAGGTGATGTTGAGTCTTAAAGGGATGAGCTACATGCCCTGACAACCTGCACTCTTCTAGTTGAATTTTCTGGGTTTTGATTAATTCCAACTTACATCCCTATACATCATGCATAGTGTATCATAAGTGAAAAGAAGAGAAAATAGTGAGGTGGTAAGAAACAGGTCACAATCACAGGTTCAACTTGCAGGCTAGACAAAACATGTTTAAATACCATTACGTGTACACTCCATATAAAAACCACACTTTGCGTACCCCACTTTTTGTGTAGAAAAGTGGGGTACCCAAGTGCGGTTAGGAGAGAAGCATTACATAATCAATTAGTGCTCGACGAGAAATTTCTTCCAGAGTCTGAACCTGATTAGCAATATTAGTCTTCAGTCAGCGAATTTCTAAAACCTGCATTTCATAAAATAATGACATAAAAATACCATATCTGTCTTTTCCAGATCATTGTACCCTGGAATAATGTCTGATTTTAAACAATTCGCCCAGTACTTTTCGAGATATTGAACTTGTTTCTGTATTAAAATAAAATGTTTTGCCGATAGGTCATTTGGATTCCCCCCTGTATAATTAAAGGTAAGTTTGTTGTCGCCATCGAACATGATCTTGTCCACCTTCATTCTCGAAACAGTTCGTCGAGACATCTATACATAAAATTACCAAATAGAGGAAGTATTTTAAAATAAAACGTATTCTGTGCGTTGTTATGTTTTTTAGAGCAATAATGTGACAGTGTCGGCGATACATCCTGTCTTTACGAAGTGCGTCCCCTGTTTTTCAGACTCGGGATCAGTACGAACCTGGCATATGATTTAATATCATTGCAGATAAGCTGCTTCACGTTTGCCTCAGTAATTATTTTTGACGAACTAAATTGAGAATGGAACAGAATTAGCGAGTCAGCGATCGACAGTATGGTCTCTCCACTTTTAAATCTGATCCACCGCGCCTGGAAAAATTCTCCCTTAAAATTTTATGTATTTTCCTTTTTTTTACAGCTTGTTGCCCTCATTGACGGGGGAGGGGGAGCATTCTAATGAGGGGCCATAAACTATGTGACTGAGACAAAATATGGAAATTCACTATAGCCCTACATTCAACGCCAATGGCCGAATTTGGCCAGCACTCAGGCTATACAAAAATCTGCATTCAAATTTTATTATGGTTAAGTTTTTGTTTCAAAAACATAGCTTATGACCCTTCATTGGAACGAGCTAGTGGATATTGAGTCGTTCCATTGAGGGGTCCCAAGCTCTGTTTTGAGACAAAAAATTTCAAATTTTTAGTTCTTATTAAAGAATTTATCTTGCAAGTGCCACCTGGTCCTGTAGGCCGGTGGAGACTAATAGACCACCGGGTTTATCTTCCTAGCATTTGGCATGTTTTTTCTTGGAAATAGTATGTTTATTTTCGTGGCTGGAAACTGGGTAGACTGATAACATTTTGGCCAGACGCTGTCGTCTGTATGTTGGTGTTTTGGTAATAATAATTCTCCCCAGTCAGTATGGGTTTCTTTTCAATAGATGCGTCAAATGCTTCGGCCCTTTGACAGATTAATAAGTAAATTAGCCTTGGAAAAGGTGTTGCAGATATGACATACCAGTATACAATTAAGCTCAATTAGTTACTTCTGTTCAGTGGCGTGTTAAATTAAATCCTTTGTTTGTTGTTAATCCCCAAATCCTACGCCAAAATTGACATTTAAAAAGAATCTATATATTTTTTGCCGGCAAAGCACATTTGATTCTGTGACAAAAATTTAGAACTGACTGCGGGTGACACGATACGCACGAAAACTTGCCTCTGTTACCAGTGGGAGTTGCAAACAGCAAGGAAAATCTCCACCTGCTGAAGGGTTTCCCCTCCCCGAGATATAAATTTCGGGGAAAAAATGCTGGCTTCCCCATCCACATGTCACTGATCATCACAGACGGAACAGCTGTAAATTAAAAACCGAATTGCTCTAATTTTCAGCTCTCTATCTTTTTGTACCTCCTCTATCTCATCAGACTCACAACCAAAACTGAATGACAAACTATGAGGGATTGAAACAATCCTCATGCAAAGATGTGCAGAAAACCTAAATAAGACCAAGGCATGGATTGAAACAATCTTGCCAGCAAACAGCCCTTTTAAGGGCTTTTTTGTTATTAATTTAGGGGTTTTTGTGGGGTTTTTTGGGGTGGGTGGGGGGTGGGGGGTGGGTGGGGAGGTCATTTGGAATTCCTGAAGGATAACCAGATACCTCATAATCACATACGGCATCCTATCTCCCAGAAGGCTTGATGGATGACTCCCGGTTTTTCAAAACTAAACTGTTGGAGCTTTCTCCACTCCTTTTTTGTAACTGCTATGGTCATATACCGGAGCCGCTACCAAACCGGCATTGCTGTTTGGTTTTGTTCTCTCTTCTTCCCTTAAATTTGCCATCACACAAAATTATATTCTGACTCGCAACCATGGTGGGAATCAAACCTCTACCATCGCCAAGCTGGAACCGAATAAAGCCCACTCTCTAATAGTCTTAATGGCGTTGAGGGATTGATTATTGACAATCTAACACTCGAATGAAATCTGCTGGAAATTCTAACCGCGTCCATACCACCTCAGACCCCATTCGAGGCAATAGGAAGCTAGGCCTGTGTGTTGCAAGTGAAATAAAAAAAGGCTAACCGGGTCCCAAGGTATTGGTAAATCCCACACCGTCCCTGCGCGCCTTCGACACGCTAAAACCTTTCATTCATTCATTCACATTTGATGCACCACGTCACTGTTGAGGTACGTTGTAGCTGCACATCTCCCAAGTACGAAGAGAATGAAGTACTGCAAGTATCATTTAACTGACCATTTTGGAATTTCTGTTTGCCCTTTAACCAACGTCAAGGATAAAATCCGTCCCGCACTTTTTACAAAAGTCTCCATTCAAATTTTATTACACTTCCAATTTTTCTCTAAAAAAAACATAACTTATGACCCCCCGTCGGAATGAGCTCGCTAATCGCGATTCACTGTTTTACTGGTAAATAAGTAAATAAATCATGAGTCGTTTCAATGAGGGGCCACAAGCTATGTTTAGAGACAAAATTGGAAATTGGTAGTTGTAATCCTAGAATTTATTTTGTAAGTGTCACCCGTGGGGTCCACGTTGGGTTAAGGGACAACCGGAATGATCCTGTGGTTCCCGGAGTTGCAGTTCATGAAGTTCTTTAAAAAAAGAAGGGGGGGGGGGGGGGGGGGGGGTAGTAGCATTAATTATCCACATCATAGTATGATACTGCAACATTATCACCGAGTTAGGGTGAGAACGGTTTGAGTTTGGCCTAATTGAATAGAGCATGCGTTTTGGTCCTAATCTTTTCAAAATCCCCCCCCCCCCCCCCCCCGCCCACAAAAAAAAGAAAAGAATGGGAGCCAAAACTCGTTTTATCACCTATATCAGTCACCGCTGATATGACTGACTCCCCGGGTTGAATAAGATGTCACAACGGTGTTCTCGTGACCATAAACTCAAGTAATGTATTCCAGAGTGGCGTATTTCGTTCCCGTGGGGACACACTTCATCGATCGGAATGGTCCCCTAGTTGAATTTTGATACCATGTTTTAAAGTAGAAAAAGATAAGAGAAACACGGACCGGTTTTACCCGAATTGGATCTGATCCGTGTTTTGAAGATAATCTCCCCCGTGCCTGGGGTTAAATAGCGGCTGTCAGATAGAATAAAAAATGCATTTTAATTTAACATTTGGGCGGATTATGATGTTATATCCCGGGCGAAAAGCAGATAAATTGCCAGTATGTTCAAAGAGAAAAATGTGCAGTTATCTGTACCCGTCCATTTCGGTTGAGAATCAGAATGTTTTTTTCAACAACAAAGACCTCCATTAAGTGAGTTCAAACTATTTTATGTCATGTAAATCCAATAGATGGAAGAGTCACACTGCTTCACGGAATCGTCAAAATTCGCATTTTTTTTCAAGATTTATTAGAACACAAAACGTGAATTATTGGACTGATTTTCACATTTAAGGGATACAGAAAATTCCCCCCAAAAATATTACAGGCACAGAAAAAGGATTTAGTGAAGAGAACTTATTATGTAAATTGCGAGGTGTTTTCCCAATCAACACTGATTAGTGAGTAAATACCTGCTGTTATATAATCATACATAACACACTCAGTCGATATTGGGATAATTTTTTTATATGGAGTGTACACGTAATGCCAAGAAAGAGTTAGAGATAACTGAACTAGAATTACAGATTTATGTGTTTACGGAGAAGGTGTTGAAGAAAACTGACAAAAGTGCATGAAGGACAAATGAAGGAAGAGCATGAGGAAGACATAACATCACTGGCAGTCCCTCTCTGCCCCAACCCCCCAATCTAAATATAAAATGTAGAAATGACCAGTGACCATTTCAACTTTCCACCGGTTACATTACTTTGTGTGTTATAATAGGAAGAGAATGGCTTATGTTGACTCTATACATGATGAATGACATGCAGGTCCAGTGCATCACTTAATTCAGGTTGGCACTGTACATAAGAGAAGATGGAATGGCATGAATCCCAAGCATCTGTACTTGCTATTAACACGCCCTTCCTAATAATATCAATCTACAATATTATGACAAGAAAAAAAATGCTTGCAGTGATAAATAATATATGTGGAAAACTGTTATTTGCGATACAGGTAATCTGCATACAGAGATGCTGTAAAAGAGGAATTTTTTCCACTTTCTGTTATATACATTCAAATATATTGTAGAAGATTCACCATTATTTCATTTCTTTGACAGAGCTTTTGTTTCACTGTGATCTAAAGGGTGGGAATGGTGCATTATTAACCCTTTATGTCTATAATTTTATGGAGCACTATAAAGACATCAGCACCTGACATATACAGCACAAAGCAAATGTATGAAACTGGATTGAGAGAATTTTCAGACAAGTAACATCTTTAAATTTATAGTACAAAAGAATGTTTTTCACCCAATACAAGTAAAAACATCCAGACAAAAAACAAATCTGTATTGAGGGTAGCAACCGCATGTGTGATCATTTGATTTAGAAAGAGAATGTTTTTTACCTGCACTCAGAAAACTGATCATTCATGTCGAGGCTATGTTTTCATAAAAGTAATTAAATGATGAATCACCAACTCAGCAAAATAAATTAGACTAGATCATTTTTTGACCAGATGATATTTTATACAGATCTACCATGAGTTTAACCTGAAAAATAAAACAAAGAAACACACAGCTGAAACGTTACTATAAACTTTGGCGGTTATAGTAGATGTGGAATAATGAATGGGGATTACATTATGCACAGCTCAAGAATGTTATACCATGACTTGATCTTCAATGATTGTTAAAATATATGTGAACAAGTAAAGAAAGAGAGGAATATTGTTCAGATAAATCGGTTATTACCACAAGTGGGTTTCCAAGATGGTGTATTGAAGTAGAGACCTTGCTGCTGAATCATATATCAACTCGTTCGAACAGACTTGTCAATATATGACCCAGAAACAAGGTCTCGATTTCCAATATACCATCTCTGAAAGCTCTTTGATAAATCAAAACCAAATTATGAAAAACAAATGAAAATAATGTTTGAGATTCAATGTTCGCACATTTCATTTTTCGACAGGTGAGATTCTATGATATATGGGGAGAAAAGCGGAAAGATAATTTCAGCCAGATTAGTTATGATTTAACTTTTTTGTCTATAGAAACTGCAATGCACACATCACAGTGCTGTTATTAAATTAACAGGACATTAATAGCAATTGCAGGCCAGAAAATAAAGAGCTTGCACAATAAGTTGGTAACACATTAGCAGGTCACACTATATAATGTGACTGTAACTTATATGAAAAAATGTTGCAATGCTTTTCTGCCTTCTCTGTTTTTACTACACCAGCCATGCTGTTTATGTCTTAACAGAATTTTCCCTGAATTAAATAGCAACAACTAATGCACAATCTTGCTTTTGTGAGGTCAGACATTAGTTTTTGCTATTTATCTTTGCAGGAAATTCTGTTTAGATGTAAATGCCTTACCATTCTATGCATAAATGGATGCAATGTGCAACCTTTGAGTCAAGTTAGTTTGGAAAGATTGTCAGGTCTGTTAGGCAAAACATGCAGGATAAGAAATTCAATTTATGTTATTTCTTCATTATCTGCAGGAAAGCACTTTTATTACACGTCTGTTCTATGTAATCCCCATCTACAGCAACACTAAACCACGTGGAAAATGAAAACCTGTTCTGCACAGGTGTGCGGAACGCAAATCGTTGACAGACTATCTTCAAATAGAAGCGAAATTTCACTGAAATTTTCTACAAATCATGCAACACAATTACAATTTGAATTGCTAGCGATAGCTGAAAATCGTCCACTGAGTTCCAATGTGTTCTATATTGCGATAGACACATAGAATACATTGGAACTCTGGGGACGAAATAGTAACACAGGTTCCCCTCGCAAATTTGATTGGCAATAAAATGTGTTCTGTTTGTTGATAGTTGTCAAATGAATTGCTGAGTGTCCTTCTAATAATTGTCTTTTTGACATGAAGGTGTGTAATAAACACAGACTGACACACGCAAGTGAATGTGTTAATCGATATGGAACTTGTGTCATTGCAGAAGGATAAAACTCAAGGCCTGTGACCTTTCGTTTCCTTCTGCGCTGGCACCCATGCCATACCGATTAACCCATTCACACGCGTGTGCCATTCTCTGTATTTGAGAGGAGCTATAATAATGACTGATATCCAGTGCTGAGTAAGCTTAACCAGTACCAAACACAAATAGCAGACAACACTTGCAAACAAGTTTCTTGAATACCTAAACATTTTCATTTTTCTCCTCAAAAACATGGCTTAGGCCACATAAAGTAAATCTTCTGTTTCTTTTGTAAAACTGCATGCGGGCAGGCGTTTTTTAATTTTATTTTTTATTTTTGTAATTATTTCTTTGCCATCAAAAGTTCATGTTCTTGGTTTGTTTTAGGCCTCATAATCTATAGAAAAGCATGGGTGGTGGTGTATTTCATCCCTCGAGTGCAAGAAGGCTTTGCAATGCTAAGCCTTGTTGCACTCAAGCAACAAATTTATCAATTTTAATAACTTGGGTAAAATATCAGACATAAACCATTTAATTATTATTTTTTTAAGTTGCATTGGTTATAAAAGTGAGAATGCAGCAGCCAAAAAGACCATGCAGGAGGACCTGAGAAATATAAATTTTATAGTAAATTTCCTTTCTTATTATACCTACCGCAATTGTTTACTACAGGATTGCACTACAGCGGGAGACCCTAACACAGATAAAATACTCTCTATTTTAATCTTTCCCAAGAGATGTGGGAAAGAAAAGTGGTGTAAAAAACACCATGAGAAAATAAGCCAAAACTGGGCCGAGCGCCATTGGCACACACCCAGTATGGGACGCTCTTCCCTTAGTACAAATCCATGACTTCCCTTAACCAATGCGCAATGCGTCATCAATTCATCATTCTTTTGAGTCCACCAACATAAGAGTTATGTGATCAGCGGGGAGGAAGGATTCTTACCCGAATAAGAAGATGGGAGGGCCTCCATGTAAACAATTGCGGTAAGTATAATAAGAAAGGAAATTTACTATAAAATTTATATTTCTTATCAACCTACCTTACAATTGTTTACTACAGGCTGAATAGACAATAGGATGGAGGGAATCACATAACCAACCCACACATAACTCAATTGCACTGGAACCGTGGACAGAAGAAGAGATCCCTAAGCTCATCAAACCATAGCATCACAAACATTAGTAAAAGACAATGAAAGATGAGGCGTATGGTGAAGTGTGACGCACAGACAGAAAAGCTGAATGGCTGGGATAGACAACAGCCTGAGCCGAAGAAAGAGGGTCCATAGGACAAAGGTCCTCTGTTGGCTCCTGCAACTGTCGCAGATAAAAGGAGAAGGTAGCATTTCTCCAGTAGACTGCCAGTATAACATCTGACAACATGACGGAGTTAGTAAAAGAGGAAGACAATGCACACACCTCGTGGCAGAAAAAATGATTGACAATACAATCACCAGTAGCTAGACGAGCAGAATCTGCACGAATAGCAAGACAAATCCATCGAGAAATGGATGCAGGAGAGATCTGGCATGTGAGAAAACACATATCCATCCACGATAAAGGCATGAATGCCCCCCTCCCCCCCCCCCACCAAAGCAGAGCAGCGCCCAAGAAAGTGTCCATCTTGGAGTAAACTGCAAAGTCCTAGGCCTTTTCAAGGAAAAGAGCTGAACAAGCTTGGAGAGGCAAGGATGAGTGTCGAAACAATGCGGTACCACATATGAAAAAAGGTCTCCTCAGCATGGACTTGTACCCATTGCTGGAGACCCCCAGAAACAAACATATACCAGAAACTCCGCAAGCGGTGTGATCGAAGGAGTGACAGAAGCAACAGAGTGATTGCACACACACGACAGAAGAACCTTCTACTTAGCCAGAGGCTAACCCAGTGGAGTGAGTGCCTCCTTGAAGAAGAAAAGCAACTCCACTGCTTGTCTCTAAAAACCACTACGGAGGAGACAGGACCCGATAAAAGACATGCGCGAAGGCACAATGAAGCCGGGTCAACTTGAAACCTCCTCGGGCGACTTTGGCAAAGAAAGTCGCAACGTAGAGGGAGACATGCCGGAACCGCCACTAACACAGAGTGGAACACATTGATCCACACCCACCGAGGCGACAGGGGTGTGATAGAAAGGATTAGATGACTACAGGTTCATATCTGGGCTAGAACCTGAGGCGGAATCGGAACTGGAAGGAAGGTGTAGCTGACAAGATCATCCCAAAAGAGGGCCACAGCATCCACGGCGAAAGCCAGAGCATCTGGACACGGGGACATGAAAGTGTCCACCTGATGGTTCCAACGAGTTGCAAAGAGATCAATGGAACACCGCCATGTGGAACATCCACTCGGTGGAAAAGAACCTGCCCCATCGGGACAGGGAGTTGGCTAGGACGTTCAGACAACCGAAAAGGTGACGAACAGAAGATCCCGAGCCAATTCGTACATTGGAACCGGGTGCATGCCGCCCTGGTTCCGAATGAAGCAACCACTGTCGAATTGTCGAACAACAGAAGGACCTGATGATTCAACAGGTGAGGGATCCACTGCCTGAAACTCAGAAGAAGAGCAAGAAGCTCCTTCTGGTTGATGTGTAGAGATGCCCGATACTGGTCCCACATCCCGTGAAGGGAAAGATCTAGAGGATCCAACGTTGCAACCCATCCGAGATCACTGGCATCTGCCGTCAGAACACGATCGGATGTGGGTAAGTCCAACAAGACACCCTGCAGGATCCACTGGACGGATCTGAACATCCGTCCAGTGGAGAAGGTGAGGACGAAGAGATTCTGGTAACTGAAGCATCAGATCCAGAGAATCGACATTCGGCCTCCAACGACTGAGCAGGCCTAGAGGAATGAGATCCGTCACCGATCCGCAGAGATCGAGCAGCCGGAGACTACCCCATGCTGTCTCGGATGTGGACTGGGACAGAGTCAGAGCAAAAGCTGTGAGAATCACAGCCCTGGCCTAGGGAACCGCCACCGTATTGAACTGAGTGTGGAAGGCCATCCCCAGATGACAAAACGATGGAGAAGGGACCAGATCCGACTTCTCCTCGTTGACTCTGAATCCTAGTGACAACAGAGTGTCGACATCCAACACCAGTAAGGCAGCATTGGAATGCCTCTGGAGGATATCGTCTAGATATGCCGAAGTAGTCACCCTGGACTGTGTGCGATGGAAGGCTATCACATGCGACATCAGTCGGGTGAAGGTCCAAGGAGCCAGGTTGAGGCCAAAAGGCATGGCCTTCAACTGGTAAACTTGCCCCAGAATAGAGAACCTGAGATACTTCCGCGACACCCGATGAATCGGAACGTGAAAGTAAGTGTCTCGCAGGTCAATGCTGGAAGCAAAATCTCCCTGGTGAATGGAACGGCGGACTGACCTGAAAGTCTCCATGCTGAACTTGGGAGCAATGATAGACTGGTTCAGGATACTCAGATCGATAACCGGTCGGAGTCAGCCGTCCTTCTTCGGCACCAAGAACAGGCAGGAATAAAACACCACTAACTGAATGTTCTTGATGACCTCAAACGCCCCCTTGGCCAGGAAATTGTCTATCTCCATGGACAAAAGCTCCTGACGTAAAACGTCAAGGAACTGTGGTTGGAAGAGGCACTCTGGACAGAGTGGGGTGCCTTCGGAAGGAAATTCGCAGCCCGGACCGAACAACATCTAACACCCAAGGATCGAATGTGATGGTGGCCCAACGGTCTGCAAACTCTGCTATCCTTCCTCCAACCTGGGATGAATCGAAGTGAGGACCTTCAGTTCGAGCCACGATGAGGCCCACAAGAGGAGAAACCACCTCCTCTACTGAATGAAGAATCCTGAGACTTCCCTCTAGCCTGCCGACGCTTACCCTTACCCTTACCCCGTGAGTAAGAAGAAGAAGCAGTGGCAGAAGGATCAGCCCTTTGCTTCGCAGAGGAAGCAGAATGGTACTTGTTAGGCTTTGAACGGTCCCTGCCTCCCCTAGAAGGCTGATCAAGCTGACGAAGCAGCAGCTGATCTTTGGAATGACATAGGACGTCATCCCGGACCGTCGACACGAAACCCATGGAACAGTAGTGGATCTGCCAAAGAAGCAGATCGAAGAGCAGCGAGCTGCCCCCAGGAAGGGATCGGCCTGTGTCCAGCACAGAGTCCCATCGAACTAGTTCCAAAATAGCCATGTCACAGGCATGCGTGTAAGATGCATGAGCGCCTTGGACAGCACACACAAAGGAGCCTGTAGATCATCAAACCTATCTGGAGGCAGATATGCAGCTAAGGCAGAGATGACGTGATAGGAGAGAGAAAGCATCCCCAGCATTCCTCTCGATCAACCCAACATGGACTCCAAAGTCGTCATAGGAATGACAACAGACTTGGGCTTGGAAAGCCCGAGGGAATTGGAGTCCTGATCCAAAACCGTCAAAGTCTGGCAGACTGCCGGATTGGCGAAATCGTAGTAATGATAACACATCGAAGGCAAAAAAGGTGTCAACCCTGGTGAAGAACGGAGCCTTCATAGCCTTGGAACTCAGCCTAGAGTCCAAGGCTGAAAATGCTTCAACCACCAGTACTGACTGGCACGGCTGAAGATGCCCAGAAGCAGGTTGCTCCACAGGCTGTAGGTGCGCGACCGATGATCGTGGCCTGGCTGACACTGTCGGCTGGTTTGATGGTTTGAGATCCGGAAGGAACCCAAACACAAAGTCAAGAGCTGCCCCCAAGTCAGAAGACTGTAGGCTCTCGACATCAAGGATGTCTGACTCCTCCCCAGAGTCGGAAGACACATAGACCATCGTGGGCAAACCAGCCGACGCCTCCCATGGTGTAGGCACCAGGGGGAGGATCAGAAAGTGGCCTGTTTCCAATCCCGGGAGGCAGCGCCATAGGGGACGCCTGGAAACCACTCACTGCCTCGCTGGAAGCAACGGGAAGGCTCTTGGACAGAACCTGAGTGAGTAAGAAGAGGGCCTCCCTAAGCTCACTGCCCGTACCAGCCGGTTCGACATGGGGAAGAACCAGCAAAGTGGCTTCACACCTGAGCCTCTTAACCATCGAAGGGTCACGATCCTCCAATACACCTGAAGCGGGGTGACGGGCGGCAGCCGAAATATCTGAGGGCAGACGTGTATCGGGGTATGACACACCCCGAGGATCAACATAGCGGGAACTTAGGAGAGTTGCCACGGACCTCTGCAGGGCAGAAGGTCCAGGCTGCACAGAAGGCGTTGGTTCCGCAAAACTGGGTGGACGGAAAACGCCAATGACAAAACTGTGGTACTCGACGGCGCAGAGACCACAGTAGAGGATCCGGCCGGCAGCCACTTCCAACTTCGCCAAGTTGAAGTCAGGGAAGGCTGAGACCGATACCCCCACGTCTACACTACCAGACACCTCGCAGACCACTGCAGGTATAAAACTGCTGTGCTCTACAGCTGAGAGGACACAGCAGCAGGGGGTTCAGTCGGCAGCCACTTCCGACTTCGCCGAGTTGAAGTCGGGGAAGGGTGAGGTCGATACCCCACAACCACACTACAGGCATCCCAGCAGATCCTTGTAGGGATAAGCCGAGGCCAGCTAAAAACGGTGCCCGATGACATTGTAGATGGAACAGCAGTAGCAGCAGATACGACGGAAGCTGTGGGAACTGCCGGAAAAGGGGAGCTCGGCCTCCAAAGGAGGAGTCACAACCCTAGTGACAGCCTCAGATGTCGACTGGAGAGGGCGCATAGTCCCGGAACCAGGCATCTCTTCACCAGAAATCCAACAGCTCCTGCAGTATCCACCAGGGTATAAAAAACAAACTGCACATCCCCACGGAAGGGGAATAACTCTCACCAGACGTGGTCGAGTCAGGAGGTCCCCAAAATGACAGCGTTCCCCACCCCCCACTGGTGCAGGAGGAGCTGCACATCTCCCATGGAGGGGGTATAACTCACACCAGACGTGGTCGAGTCGGGAGGCCCCGAAACGACAGTGTTCACCCCCCCCCCCCCCAGGTGCGGGATGAGCTGCGCATCCCCCACAGAGGGGGTATAACTCACACCAGACGTGGTCGAGTCGGGAGGGCCTGAAACGACAGTGTTCCACACCACCCGCAGGTGTGGGAGAAACAGCCACGAGAACGCACCAAGGCGAGGGCAAAAGGAATTGCCCTAAAGGAACCGAACTGGAAATAACAGAGGTGAGAGCAGTAGAAGAAAAAGGTGAACTCAACAGATACAGAAAGTAGAAGAACACCCTCAACTACGAGAGAAGGTGGCAGAAAAAAAACGGTGGGTACACGAAAGAACCCAGACGGCCGACAGGGACCGAAAAAACTGAAATTCAGCCCTCAACAGAGTGAAGAAATCGTGTCCAGACAGTCCCTCATTGACACCAAACTCCAATAACAATTTAAATTTATCAACCGAAAAATTTCAATGTCGAACCGCATTGACACGATGTCGAAAAAACATTCGCGAAAATGGAATAATAAATAATATACAAGAGGAGGCCCTAGGGGGCCTGAGGGTGCTCACCTGACATGGTAGTCTAAATATCAAACCAGGGACTTGACTTGAATAAGCTGCATACGCCGCTCCTAAGAAAAGCATATACCAACTAGATGAAGCGATTGTGCCCACACAATACACAGGATTTTTCCTTCTATTTTCAGTTCCTGCACTTTTTACATCCCAAAATTGAGATAAACACATAAAAAACAGATTTTTTTCCCCAAACAAAATACTTTCAGCCTAAATTTTTTTCTTCTTCTTAAAACGCATAAAAAACAAAAAAACAAAAATTCCAGATTTTGGTCCCAAATTTTCTAAGACCCACCCGGATCCCAAATTTTCAAGGTTAAAAAAAAAAAAAATTTTTTTGTCTTAAAATTCACAGAAACGCATAAAAAAACAAAAAAAACAAAAAAAATTTTTCAGATTTTGGTCCAAAATTTTCTAAGTCCCACCCGGACCCCAAATTTTCAGGGGAAAAAAAAAATTTTTTTTTTTGTCTTAAAATTGACCAAAACGCAGAAAAAACAAAAAAAAATTTTTTGCGGATTTTGGTCCAAAATTTCTAAGTCTGCAACGGGACCCCAAATTTTCAGCCTAAATATGAACCTAGGGACTTGGCTTCAACAAACTTGAATCTCACCCCCCTAAGGATGCTGCATACCAAATATCAAACCATTCTTATTGCCAGATCTGAAGAAGAAGATTTTTAAAAAATACTCCTCATACTGCACTAATTTAAACATTTGGGCTCCCATAGAGAGCCCAAATATCGACCCAGGCAATTGATTTCAATAAACATGTGAAACAATCTTCCAAAGATGTTATATGTGAAATTTTAAAGCTTTTGGAGCAGTGGTTTGGGAGAAAAGTAGTCTTATATGTTTTTCCCATTACCCACAGTGTTAAACAAGAGGCCCCAGGGGGCCTGAGGGCGCTCACCTGACATGGTAGCCTAAATATCAACCCAGAGAATTGATTTCCACAAGTTGCATCTGCTCCTCCTAAGACAAGGCAAATTAATAACATATCCTGATAGCCCAAAATAATTCAGCACTCTACTAGTACCAGTTAAAACAAACTACTGTCACTACTATTAGATGGCAATAGATGTATACATTGATTGCCCAATATTGCTGTTCAAACTGGCTGACAGTGGCAGAGAGGTGATACTATTTACCTAAAAGCTTGAAATCCTCTGACTAGTTGACTGTACAATTGAGAGTTGACTACTGGCTTGCCCAGAGTCGACATCGACTAGTCGACTAATCGTTTGAGTACTGGTTTCAGCAGACTGCCCGATTATTGTTTTGAGAATTAAAAGCAACAACAGCGGAATGTCGATGGAAATTTACGTCTCGTTGTGTGTATCAAATGAATAAAATCCCCACTCGGTTGAAAATACCACACATAAGTAATTCACTAATCGAAAACAATTGATATAAAACCCATTTTCGCATTCAGACATCGGCTATATCTCCCGGTGATAGCACCGGGGGAAACTGTCACTGATTTCACTGTACTGAATATGAATGTAGTGGGCAGCCACAATGTTCGGATAGCTGAACTATGGCACTGGACTTATGATCTGTGACTCTTTTTTTTAATTTTTCAATTTTCAAAGAAAGATAAGTTTTAAGGCGCCATCAAACAAAACATCTGTGCTACAAAACTCCATATTTTCCTGCGTAGATTTCTTGATTAAAACTGCCTGTGTTTAAGTTCTTTTCCCGATACTCTCCCTGTGAACTTTTCCAGGGACTACAGCAGAAAAACTTTTAAATTTGTGGCTGATTTCATGGAACAAAGTTGAATTTAAAATTGTGTATTTATCTAAAACAAGTTTTTGTTGGATGACGCCTTAATTTTGTCTCGAAGAAGTGCGACGTTTCGGCCTTTTTGTCTCGAGTGTTTCGAGGAGGCCGAAACGTCCCATGTTGAAACGTCTAAAGCCTAGTAAAGCCTAAAGGCCGAAACATCTCGGAAACGTATGGACGTGGGACGCAAAACGATAAAGCTGTTTTTCTGTTGTCTTCAGAATCATTTGTCGTTTTCATCCGTCTGTTGAACAAAACCAAGCATTTTCATCATGTTCCACGCGATTGAAGTTCTGGATGAGAAACAAAGCAAATAAAGTGATCGCAGATCAATTGTTAACATGATGTTACCTTTTTCTCTAAAACACAATAACATGTGATACTCGATTTCATAAGAGCTAACGAAGAGGTACACTCGATTGATGATTTAGAACAGGTGTCGCTAAAAAAGCGCCTACTGCAAACCACACATATCCGGCTTTATGATTTAGAACAGGTGTCACTAAAAAGCGCATAGTACAAACCACAAATATCCGGCGCACGTCAGGTATTACAACCCATGTTCCAAAAGCACAAAATGAGAATCTGAAAAATTCTGAATAGCGAATTTTTGGTTGAAGCCCTAGGCTTGCTCATGTTAGTTATTTGTCTACAATTTTGAAGCACAAAACCATACACCAGTCAAACTAAGTCTCTCCATTTGTTTGACCAACTATTCCTCAAGGTGCCCAGGCAATTCTGTCAAACTTGCACGTTGTCTGAATGGTTGACCCAGATTGTCCTTCTGTTGTATTTGCCTATAATTTTTGAAACATGAAACCATTTACCATACTTCAGTTATTCTTTTTCTCAATGGTGCTTAGGTTGATCTCCACAAAACTTGCAGAGTGGAATTGCCTTTGGGGGTGTCTGCCCATAATTTTGAAACACAAAACCATTTACCATACTCCATCTCCATTTGCTGACAGGAAATTCTTATTTCTGTACCAACAACTTAACCTCTTCCAATGAGGTAAACCATGGTCACCCTCATTCCGCCCTGTTGACCAAGGTACTTAAACCCAGACCCCTTTATAAATCTCCCCCACTATTTTTGATTTTTTTTTTGTACAGCTCTATTCGGCTGGTCATGAGGAAGCTTAGTGCTTAAAAAATGTTCTGAGCCGTGCAATTTTTGAGATATGGCCATTTTTATTTTTTTTACTTTACTGTTTCTGGAGAAGATTTTTAAAGGTTTTTGCACCTTTCTGCCCCTTCTGGGGTCCCCATTGGGCGTGGTAACTTTAGTCACACAATTTCTAAATGACACATGCTAAGGAAGATACCAACCAAATTTGGTTCAATTTGGACCAGTGATTTAGGAGGAGAAGTTGTTTGAAAAGTGTTCATGACGACGGATGACGACGGACAACGGATGGAAAGTGATAAAGTTGAGCTCCCTTCAGTGAGCTAAAAATAGCAATTTAGGGGTGGGCCGTTAGCTAATCAGAAGCTGTGGCAGCCATGTTGGATGGTGGGAGGACATAACGAACACAATTCTGAAAGAGGACCACCCACTGGTTAACCTCAGCAAATTTTATTCAAATTGATCCAGCAGTTCTGAAGAAGAAGATTTTAATGTGTTTTCCTAATCACCAGCCATGGCAGCCATGTTAGTTGGGCGACAGAGATTTCAAACACAATTCTTTGAGTGTTCCACCTAATAATCAATCCCAGAAAATTTTATGTGGCCCAGTGGTTTGGGAGGAGATGATTGTTGACGCGAGAAAAAGATTTTTTAATGTTTTTCCATTACCTTCAGTGTTAAAAAGTGCAGAGTCAGCACTTTTTCAGAGTCCCGAAAAAGTACCTTAGAAAAAAACCGTTAGCGATTTTTTTCTACCATTCCTTTCCATTGGTCATAAGCAAGCTGCACAGTAAATAAAAAGTTTCTGAGCCGTGCAGTTTTGGAGATATGAGCGATTTTAATTTTTTCTATTTTTAGCTCCTGAGGTTCCCACGGGGATATGGGAAAAATTTTTTCAGCATAAATTAGATACTTATGACCCAATAAGTCCTCAAAAAAAATTTGGTTCAAATCGATCTCTTGATTCAAAAAATAGAAATTTAGGGGTGGAGCGTCAGCCAATCAGAAGCTGTGGCAGCCATGTTGGATGGCGGGCGGACAAACCAAACACAATTCTGAGAGAGGACCACCCACTGGTTATCCCCAACAAATTTTATTCAAATTGATCTAGCGGTTCTGAAGAAGAAGATTTTAATGTGTTTTGCCAATCAGCAGCCAAGGCAGCCATATTAGATGGGCGACGGAGATTTCGAACACAATTCTTCGAGTGTTTCACCTAATGATCAATCCCACAAAATTTTATTAAAATTGGCCTAGTGGTTTGGGAGGAGATGATTGTTGACGCGAGAATAAGAGTTTTTAATGTTTTTGCATTACCTTCAGTGTTAAAAAGTGCCGAGTCAGCACTTTTTCAGAGTCCCAAGAAAGTACCTTAGAAAAAAACCGTTAGCGATTTTTTTCTACCATTCCTTTCCATTGCTCATAAGCAAGCTGCACAGCATATAAAAAGTTTCTGAGCCGTGCAGTTTTGGAGATATGAGCAATTTTAATTTTTTCTATTTTTAGCTCCTGAGGTTCCCATGGGGCCACGTGAAAATTTTTTTCGGGATAAATTAGATACTTATGACCCAATAAGTCCTCAAAAAAAATTTGGTTCAAATCGATCTCTTGATTCAAAAAATAGAAATTTAGGGGTGGAGCGTCAGCCAATCAGAAGCTGTGGCAGCCATGTTGGATGGCGGGCGGACAAACCGAACACAATTCTGAGAGAGGACCACCCACTGGTTATCCCCAGCAAATTTTATTCAAATTGATCCAGCGGTTCTGAAGAAGAAGATTTTAATGTGTTTTTGCCAATCAGCAGCCAAGGCAGCCATATTAGATGGGCGACGGAGATTTCGAACACAATTCTTCGAGTGTTCCACCCAATGATCAATCTCACAAAATTTTATTAAAATTGGCCTCGTGGTTTGGGAGGAGATGATTGTTGATGCCCAACGACGACGGACGACGACGACGGACGGAAAGTGATCAGTAAAGCTCATCCTGAGCTTTGCTCAGGTGAGCTAAAAATGCTGACTCAGCACTTTTTCAAAGTCCCCAAAAAGTACCCCATGATAAAACCGATGGCAATTTTTTTTACCATTCCATTCTGTTGGTCCTAAGGAAGTTTCACAACAAATAAGAATTCTCAGTGCCGTGTAGTTTGGAGATATAGGCGTTTTAATTTTTTCTATTTTTAGCTCCTGCGGTCCCCATGGGGCGACGGGAAAAAAATTTTTGGCATAAATTAAGTACTTATGACCCAATAAGCCCTCATATCAAATTTGGTCAAAATTTGCCTCTCGGTTTGGAAAATAGAAATTTTGGGCGGGCAAATATTCTTTCGCCTCCCATTACGACGCCAAGTATAGCCCCACAAACTTCTCTTGAACAAATCTGAGTCTACACCTCAAAAGGAAGCTGCACACCAAATATCAAGTCTCTGCTACTGCTGGTTCATGAGAAGAAGATTTTTTAAGATTTCAGCACACTTTTTGGGTGTGGCCCTACCCATGGGCGAGGCAACTTGATTTGAACAAAATCAAATTGCGATGTCATAACAAACTATTATCTCAAATATCAATTAAATTGGTTCAGCGGTTTGGGAGGAGAAGACGCAAACACCATGTTCACGGACGATGGACGACAGACGACGGACGGTGAGTGATCACTATAGCTCTCCTGACTGAAAGTCAGGTGAGCTAACAATGAGAATGTGGTTGAAAATATTAACGAGAATATATAAAACACAGTCCTGTTATTATATGATCTTCAGATCCATAATTCCAGTCACAGGAAAACCATTATGGAAGAGTTGAATTATCACTGTTTCGTATGGCAAATGGCGGAGACACATCCTTCACGTGTCTCGGACAAAAAAAAGAATGATGAATTGATGATGCACTGCGCATTGGTTAATAGAAGTCGTGGATTTGTAATGAGGGAAGAGCGTCCCATACTGGGTGTGTGCCGATGGCGCTCGGCCCAGTTTTGGCTTATTTTTTCGTGGTGTTTTTTACACCACTTTTCTTTCCCACATCTCTTGGGAAAGATTAAAATAGAGAGTATTTTATCCGAATTAGGGTCTTCCACTGTAGTGCAAGCCTGTAGTAAACAATTGTAAGGTACGTTGATAAGAAATACAATTTTTAACTTTTTTAGGCCTTACCACCCCTCACTGGAATAAGTTCAACAAATGCAAGCCAATAAAATTTAATGTTTAATTCAAAAATTAAAACTTGAATGTCCATTACTGTGAAAAGCACTGGCCTGTTATGATCATTATTAGTAAAGGATTAATTCTTTACCTAACATGAATGGCAGATGACACAAACAGACAAGTGCAGCGATCAGACAATAGTCCCCAGGGTTTTGGGAGTATCACCAAATTGTGGACATATGATGAATGTGTGGTATTTCGGTGGTAAAATGTGTTATGGATGATTATTTCATTGTTTGGATTTTGATGTTATTTCTTCATTACTGATTAAATTTTGAAGAGTTTTGTTGTCTTAACACAAATGGCATTTTCATGGATAATGTTCAAACGTGGGTACCCGATGCCATTTCCTGATCAAAATCAATAGCAGGTGTGCCCACCCCAGGCTTCAGTCGATGCTCTAACTCCCCTTACCATTGACCCCATAAAGTTGATTATGGTCCTCTGTGGGATGTTATTCCACTTCTGAAGAAGGGCCTGTGTGAACTGAGTGACGTTGTTTGGGACTGTGATGAGCTTCCTGACCCTCCTGTCCAGCTCATCCCACAAATGCTCGATCAGGACAAATCTGGACGGTAGGGTGGCCAATCGAGACCTGGGACATTGTTTTAGTTGAGGAAGTCACAACAAACCCTAGCAATGCACAGCCTCGCATTATCCTGCTGCAATGTAAGTTACGCGCATGGGTAAGTGGAAGGACGTGAGGCATTTGGACCTGATCCCGATATCTTATGGCTGTAAGATGCCCTGGATGACCATGAGAGATGTTTTCCCACCATGAGAAATCCCTCCCCAAACCATAACAGACCCTCCCCCGAATCTGTCATTTTCCTTAATGCACGCATTAGAATATCGCTCACCTCGATGTCGATAGCAAAGTTGTCGTCCATCTGATCTGTAAAGAGTGAACCAATACTCGTTAGTGAATAACACACGTCTCCAGTGGGCCAAATGAAACCAATTTGGTGCAGCCATTGCAATCGTCATTGACATTGCCTAGGTGTAAGTTGAGGACCAACATAGGGATGTTGTGGTCTTAACTTGAACTTCTACAACCGATTCTTAACTGTTCTTGGACACACTTGGTGAACATGAGTGCCTACAACCTGATTCACAGTCTCTTTCGCTGTTTGAAATCGGTTATGGAGGTGTGAGAGATGCATGCCTCTATCTTGACGTGGCGATGTAATACATGGACCTCCACTCCTGGGACGGTCAGTTAATCTTCCTGTCGCTTTGAGATGCCCAACTAAATGAGCTATCATTGACTCATGGACCCCAAATTGCTGGGTGATGAGACATAGAGATTGGCCTTTCATAATTAGAGCAATAGCCCTACCCATATCAACTTCGGACATTTGCTGCATTTTGCTTTTCAATCGAATTGAAATGAAATGTTGTTCAATCGATGTGTACTGTTCAAAACTTCGATTTGGTATGGTTTTCAAGCCCATAGCACATGGGAGTGCCCTGGATGCATGCTTTGTCAAAAAATCTGTTGAAAGCATGCAGCATCGCACATGGTCATGGTTGACTGAATTTTAACCAAAGATTCTTCAAACAGTACACTGAGGTAGCTATGTGTCAAATTTAGCTACATTTGGTCTATGGATAAAAAAATTATATTACCAAAACTGAACTTGCATTTCTTTTTTCCATCAGTATATGCTGCTGCACTTCCATACCAAACATTATTGAAATCGGAAATGTTGTTTAGAAGTTCTAGGCATACAACTAATTACATTATATATACAAATATGACTGAAAAAAGCTAGGTTTGTTTAATTTGCATAACCTATGAAAAAAGCCTGTATGATATGTTAGTTATCTTAATTATGCTGCTGCATATCCAAACCAAAAATTATTGAGACTGGGAATGTTGTTTACAAGTTCTAGGCAGAAAACTAATTACACGCAATTTCTAACAAAAATGGCCACCAGTCGGGCATCTTGAATTTTTTTTTCCAAAAACATTTAAGCGCATCAATTTTACATTATGTCTGAACATTGCTGAAAATTTGAAACAAAAGAGTCAAAGCATCTCTAAGATACAGGTGGTAACAGGACACAGCAAGATAATATTTACAAAAATGGCTGTAAAAAAGCTTAAGTTTGTCTAATTTGCATAATTTATGCACAAGAAAAAATCCTGTATGATATGCTATTTATCTTATGCTGCTACACCTCCATACCAAAAATTATTGAAATCAGAAATGTTGTTTAGAAGTTCTACGCAGAAAACTAATTGCATGCAATTTCCAACAAAAATGGCTGCCAGTTACTCTTGAAGAATTTTTGTTCAAAACAAACTGACGTGCTTCATCTTTCCATAATGTCTAATTAATGTTGAAAATTTGAAATGTCAATATTCAACCATCTTGGAGATACAGGTGATAACAGGTAAGAGGGACAGACAGACTGATTGATAGACAGACAGAGTGCAACCCATAAGTCCCCTTCATGGTGAAACCATGGGCAACTAATAACTAAATTATTTATTTATTTGTGTTTAAGGTCACATATTTCAGCACAATGGCTAACTGTGACCACAATACGGATATGAAGTCAAGTACAGTGAATTGTTTATACCCAGGCAGTCCATTTTAGAGGACTTCCACCCTAGGCATTGGTTACCAGGTCCTACCATTATCAATAAAACAGTGCTTCTTTACCACAGTAAACAAGCACTGCTTCATTTCCCAGGGTTCCCATGGGGAAAATAACTAAATAAATAAATTTTTTTAATCCAACATATGGATTATGAACCCTCATTGGAATAAGCTCATTGAAATCATTCCAATGAGTGATTAAAAGTTACATTTTTGAGGAGAAAAATGAAAAAATAATAAAATTTGAATGGTGATTTTTTAGAATAACATTGGATGTTTATAACCATTACTTCATAGTTAAATGGTTGAGTGCTAGAAGCCACTATCAGGGCTTTCAGAAAAATGAGGGTACAAGAACTTTAAGCCAACATTTTCCTTACTCATGTTTCATATTCAGTCAACCAGAAATAATATTTTGTTTATATATATTTGTTTTATGACAAATTATTGGAGACTGCCTGAGGTCACTCTCCAATAATTTGTAATAAAACAAATTCTGAATAACAAATTCAGACCACCAAAAATAATTTAGCCCTCAACCAGTTAAAGAGTTAATACTAAATAAATTACAAGAGGCCCCAAGGGGCCTTAATCGCTCACCGGGCAAAGTGATTCAAACAAAGTGGTTCAAAAAAGTATTTGGGGTCACATTCAGTTAGACATGGTTCATCAACACTACAAAGGAATGAAGTCATGAGAGACAAATTTTATGGAACTAGGGACATGGCTTGAACAAACTTGAATCTTACCCCCCTAAGGATGATGCATACCAAATATCAAAAGCATTCATCTGCTGGAACTGAAGAAGAAGATTTTTAAAGAAAATTCCTCATTTTGAACTAAGTTATCATTCAGGCTCCCATAGTGAGCCCAAATATGAACCCAGGGACTTGGCTTTAACAAACTTGAATCCCCCCCCCCCCCCCCCCCCCCCAAGGATGCTACACACCACATATCAAAACACTCCGACTGCTGGATCTGAAGAAGAAGATTTTTAAAGAAAATCCCTCATTGCGAACTAAGTTAAATTCAAGTTCCCACAGTGAGCGCAAATATGGACCTAGGGATATGGCTTGAACAAACTTGAATCTCACCCACACACTGCCCCCCCCCCCCCCCCCCACCCCTCCCAGGGATGCTGCATACCAAATATTAAAACACTCTGACTGCTGGATCTGAAGAAGAAGATTTTTAAAGAAAATTCCTCATTTTGAACTAAGTTATCATTCAGGCTCCCACAGTGAGCCCAAATACGGACCTAGGGACATGGTTTGAACAAACTTGAATCTCACCCTCCTAAAGATGCTGCATACCAAATATCAAAACATTCTGACTGCTGGATCTGAAGAAGATTTTTAAAGAAAATTCTTCATTTTGATCTAAGTTATAATTCGGGCTACCACAGTGAGCCCAAATATGAACGCAGGGACTTGGCTTGAACAAACTTGAATCTCACCCCCCTAAGCATGCGGCATACCCAATATCAAAAGATTCTGCCTGCTTAATCTTGAGAAGCTTTTTAAAGAAATTTGCCTGAAATGCACTAAGTTCAAATTTGGGCTCATGTATTCTGAGCCCAAATATGAACCCAGGGGGCCGATTTGAACAAACTTGAATCAGATCCACCCCACAATGTTGCATACCAAATATCAAAAGATTCTACCTGCTGGATCTGGAGAAGATTTTTGAAGAAATTTGCCTGAAATGCACTAAGTTCGAATTCAAGCTTTTATAGTGAGCCCAAATATAAATCGAGGGGGCCGATTTGAACAAATTTGAATCAGATCCACCCCACAATGTTGCATACCAAATATCAAAAAATTCTGCCTGCTGAATCTTGAGAAGCTTTTTAAAGAAATTTGCCTGAAATGCACTAAGTTCAAATTTGGGCTCATATATTCTGAGCCCAAATATGAACCCAGGGGGCCGATTTGAACAAACTTGAATCAGATCCACCCCACAATGTTGCATACCAAATATCAAAAGATTCTGCCTGCTGGATCTGGAGAAGATTTTTGAAGAAATTTGCCTGAAATGCACTAAGTTCGAATTTGGGCTTCTATAGTGAGCCCAAATATGAATCCAGGTGGCCGATTTGAACAAACTTGAATCAGATCCACCCCACAATGTTGCATACCAAATATCAAAAAATTCTGCCTGCTGGATCTTGAGAAGATTTTTTAAGAAATTTGCCTGAAATGCACTAAGTTTGAATTCAGGCTTCTATACTGAGCCCAAATATGAATCCAGGGGGCCGATTTGAACAAACTTGAATCAGATCCACCCCACAATGTTGCATACCCAATATCAAAAGATTCTGCTTGCTGGATCTGGAGAAGAAGATTTTTTAAGAAATTTGCCTGAAATGCACTAAGTTCGAATTCGGGCTTCTATACTGAGCCCAAATGTGAATCCAGGGGGCCGATTTGAACAAACTTGAATCAGATCCACATCACAATGTTGCATACCAAATATCAAAAGATTCTGCTTGCTGGATCTGGAGAAGATGATTTTTTAAGAAATTTGCCTGAAATGCACTAAGTTCGAATTTGGGCTTCTATAGTGAGCCCAAATATGAATCCAGGGGGGGGGGGGGGGGGGCGATTTGAACAAACTTGAATCAGACCCATACCAAGATGCTGCACACCAAGTATCAAAAGATTCTGCCCACTGGTGTTGGAGAAGATTTTTTAATAATTTTTCTATAATTCATACGGTGCTATCAAAGTTATGTCCCATACAGAGCCCCCATGGGACATGGCCATTTCGTTTGAACAAACATGAATTGACATATAGTAATGAACATCCACATGTAGTTTCGTGAAAATTGGACCAGTGGTTTCAGAGGAGAAGTCATTTGAAAAATGTTCACGACGACGGATGACGCCGGACGACAGATGACGGACGACGGATGACGGACGGCCAGTGATAAGTTAAGCTCCCTTCGGTGAGCTAATAACTGGATCGTTAGATATCTAGTCAGATTCTTATTTATTTCATTTTACGATTCATATTCAAACACATGTTCATGTGACAATTAGCCACATTATGCGCACCAGGAGGCATTTTTTTCCACCGACACATTGTTTGCTTTCAGTAATACATGTATGGTAATTCAGTGTGATCTGACAACTTATTTGTTTGCCGAGATTAATGATATTGGCAGGGATGAAGGTATCTGTGTCGAAGAAGAGGCAGATACACAATATTTTTTGCTTATCACATAACATGCTGTGTTACATCCCCACCAAACTGGACAGCAATATTTGCAACCACATAGTTCTCTGTGTTTTTTCTAACCCTTTACCAGAAGCTTAAGATCATGTACTTTGCTTTGAGCATTAAAATATTTTGCTTACAGTGATAATTAGAGGTTATGACTTGGTTATTTTCATATCGGCCAAGATATCAGTCCGAGGTAACTTCATATCAGTTGGAGACCAAAGGTCGAAGGTTGCTGAGAAGTTACCGAGAGCTGATATCTCAGCAGACAAGAAAATAACCAAGTGATAACCTCTTCATTTATTTATGTTTTATTGGGGTTTAATGACACTTTTGACAGCTACGGCCACTTTGTGTTGGACAGTTTTACAGGTAGATGAAACCTGATTCCCTGGAGAGAACCATCAAACAGCAGCGAGCAACTGTCAGACTCCTCAACATACTAACTCCTCACAAGCAGGGTTAGCATTGGTTGAAGAGTGCACAATTGATGTGCAGTATGCCTTAGTACACAGTGCCACCATGAGCCCATGTGGGCAATCAGGATTAAGTGTCTTGCCCAAGGACACAAGGCAGTTACCCTTGGCAGGGATCAAACATCATAGCTACGGCCTTTCGATCTGAAGTCCAATACCATAACCACAGATCCACTGCGCTACCTCTCTTTGTTTATTAAATATAATATAAATAATTATAAAAATTCTCAGAACTGTTACAGTGTTATTGTTTCTCATTCTTTTCACAAAGTCTGAAGTTTCCTCTTCTCCAAGTTCAACTATCTGAACATTGCAGCTTCCCCACAGGGAAAACCGCAACGTTTAGATAGCTGAACTACTTCTTTTGCCACTTCTGACTCATCTCCACCTATAAGTCTGAATTTTAGTTTGCAATCATTTTTCTGCACAACTCTCTTTTTTCTTCTTCTCATCCACCTAGTCATTACTTATTGCCATCATTAATTCCTCATCATACCAAACTCAAACCACTCCACCATGCCTGATAATGCCAATTTTCCTGATTTAGTTTGATGGATAAATGTGAACATCACGATGTAAAGAAATTGGTGGTGTCTAGTAATGCATCAAGGAGGGCAACTCTAGCTTGGTTCATATTGGCTGAGATCAGTATCATATCAGTCGAGTTTGAAGCCACATCAGGCGAGTTTGATAATGGACAATTATGAGAAAGAAAACCATATCTGGGGCCTAAGGCGCACATCTTGAATAGAACACGATATAAACAGAGTCCAAGAATGAACCTACATTAAGCAATCCATCTCCATAGGCTACACTGTCAATCCTTGAGTCCCTCAGGAGTGACAAAAATAATCTGGTCATCATGCCTTTTCTGCAGTTGATGTAATGTAAAATGTAGAGCTCCCCTATGAAGCCACTTGATACAACATATGTGGATTAATCTTACTTACACACCTCTAGAGAGTACTGAATACAAAATTGTTAAATCTTTAGCAAAATGGCCAATTCCAGCAACCCATATGGAGCCCAAATATTAACCCAGGCTCTCGATTTGAACACAGTTGAATCTGACCTCCCTAGAGATGATGTGCACCAAATATGAAAGCATTCTGACTGTTGGATCTGAAGAAGAGAAATTTTAAAGAAATTTTTTCATATTGCACTAAGTTCAAATTTGGGCTACCATAGTGAGCCCAAATATTAACCTATGGATCCCATTTGAACAAACTTGAATCTGACCCTGACAGAGATGTTGTATACCAAATATGAGAGCATTCTGACTAGTGGATCTGAAGAAGAAGATTTTTGAAGAATTTCTCTCATATTGTACTGAGTTCAATTTCAGGTTCCCATATGGAGCCCAAATATTAACCCAGACTCTTGAATTGAACAAACTGGAATCTGACCCCCCTATAGATGTTGTATACCAAATATGAAAGCATTCTGACTGGTGGATCTGAAGAAGAAGATTTTTAAAGAAATTTCCTCATATTGCATTATGTTAAAATTTGGGCTACCATAGCAAGCCCAAATATATACATAGGGATCCGATTTGAACAAACTTGAATCTGAACCCCTAGAGATGTTGTATACCAAATATGAAAGCATTCTGCCTGTTGGATCTGAAGAAGAAGATTTTTAAAAATTATCCCCCATACTGAACAAAGTTAAAATTTGGGCTTTCGTAGGAAGCCCAAATATTAACCTATGGACTTGGTTTGAACAATCTTGAATCTGACCCTCATACCAATGATGTATATCAAACAGTAAAAGATTCTGACTGGTGGTTCTGAAGAAGAAGATTTTTAAAGAATATTCCCCATATTACCCTATGTAAAAAATCTGGGCTCCTATATTGGGCCCAAATATGAACCAATGGGCTTTATTTTAACAAACTTGTATCTGACACCCCTATGAATGCTGTATACCAAATATCAAAAGATTCTGATGATTGGTTCTGGAGAAAAGATTTTTTTAAATTTTTGCAAATATGCTGACTCAGCATTTTTTTCAAATGTCCATTACAGAACACCTTAACATAACCGATGGCAATTTTTTTATCATTCAATTCTACTGGTCCTAAGGATACTGCATACCAAATAACAGCTCTCTGTTCCGTGTGGTTTTGGAAATATGGGCGTTTGAAAATATTTCTATTTTTAGCTCCCAGGGTTCCCATGGGGATGTGGGAATTTTTTTTTTTTGCATGTGCCAAGTACTTATGATCCAATAATACCACATACCAAATTTGGTTCAAACCAGACCATCAGTTCAGAAAATAGAAATTTTGGGCGGCGCCAAAAATCTTACCCCTCCCATTACAAAGCCAAATATTGCTTCACGAACTTCGTTTGAACAAACTTGATTCTACACCTCAAAAGGGAGTTCCATAGCAAATATTAAGTCATTGTACACACTGGTTCATGAGAAGATTTTAAAAATATTTTGGAGCATTTTCCCCCACTCCTTCCCTATGGGGCTGAGCATGCCGAGTTGAACAAAAATGCAATGCCCCTCCGAGGGCCATCACTCACACATACTTTCACTTAAATCGGCCCAGTGGCTTTGGAGGAGAAGACCAAAACATGGTGTTGACGGACGACAGACGGAGAGCAATGAGATTAGCTCAGCTTGACTTTGTCAAGATGAGCTAAAAATGTACCATAACATACTGAACAGGATGTTTTTTTTTATTATTCTTCACAAATCCAGGGAAATAATCAAGTACTGATGGACATACAATAAAATGGACAGAATTTGATACACTTCACATTAAAAAGAAATTTAAAGATGAATAATTACATGCTCTACACAATCTTTTACTTTTAACTTTTAAGCGGAGTAATTTCTTAAATTCTGCATCAAATCATGCCATCAATGCTGCAAAGCAACCATGGCTTGAATTAACAAGAAATTTAATAGAATCTGACATAAACAAATCAATGGAAGGGCCAAGGATTTTATGGGTTGTACATCAAAGTGGTATGTTTCAGCACTTAACCCACAACCCATGAAATTAATAAGAGGATGAATTCTAACAAGACTTTATGATTCTGGAGAATCGTGGCTTTTACTGATGAGATTCCATGATTTTTCATTACCCCAGATACCCCAGAGTGTCTGATGAATTGTTTTTAACTGTCTCACTGAAGTTCCCTTTTTGACGTTATGACAAAGATGGGTATAGTAGTCTCAAATCATGCAGTTTGATAAAAACAAATGTTTAGGTAAATCCATCATTAATAGTGGAGAGGGTTAATATCAATATCGTCGTCCGACAGGTTAATGACCGACAAAAGGAGTTACATTTGTTAGACACCTAGCAATTGAGTGCTGTGGCTATTTGAAAATGGTCCATTTTAACTTGAATATATCCAAAATATTGATGTCTGGCAGTTTGTAGAGGGTTAACAAGTACTAACAGGAACATTTTTCCATGCAACTTGTAATGTCACACCAAGAACTGCGAATGGCCATTTTTTCTTTAAGATCTACAAGATGTTTTCAGAGAAATCCATGCGTATACACTCTTTTCGAATTCGACATGACGAAATGCAAAATTCGTGTCGCTCTTCATGGAAAGTGATGAGGCAACTATTCATGAACAAGGAGTGAAAATTTCATGGAAATCAGCCTAGAATTGGCTGAGATATAGCGTTTTGAAAAGAGGAGGTAACTGTTTGAATTTGGTCCTTCCTTTTCAAACCAGTTCAAAAAAAGACGTCGGGAATGGGCGCAGACTCCGTCAGTGCCCCGTGCCCTCTCTCTGGAATAAGTCCACCGAAATGTTACAATTCTGTGTGATAGGAGGAGAGTTGGCTTTAAATAGAAGTTGCTTCTTTAAGACCGCCACCCAGGGATCCCAACAACCTTTAAACCTAAGAGAATCATCAGAAGTTTAAAGTCAAAAGAAATTGGTGGTGACTGGGTTATTGGCAGGCAGGAAAAGATTGACGAAGAGTTGCATATTGGACGTTAAAATACCACTTCTGACATACATGAACCGTGTCCAGACCGCTGGAGGCAGCGATTTGAAATTTTCAGAACATGTTCTATGAACCCTGGTCGACATTTTGGGATCTGAGGGGAGTGTCCGGACCGCGTGGAAAACACCACGCATCGCTTGGAATGTGAGAGTACTATTCGTCCCGACTCTATCAGTTTAGAATGGACCTGAGCAGTGTTGTAGATGACCGTAGAGCTGCGATTGAGCATAAAGTCCCAGGTTTCGGTGCCACATTGCCTAACCAGCTCCAAGGTATGATTGTTTGTCTCAATATCGTCCTTGCTACTTGTAGTTTATACCGTTGCCATATATTAATGTAGCCTCTTATGATTTTCGACCCAGAACGCCGCCAAGGAGGGGAAGTGTGTGGGGGGGGGGGGGGGGGGGTGGCTGGAGCAGCGGGGGATATTCTGACACTATCTTTAAACCTTAGATAATCGTCAGAAGTTGAAGTGAAAAGAAAACGGTGGTGAGTAGGGGTTTTTTTGGCAGGAAATGATTAACGAAAATTTGCCAATTAGACATTAAAATTGCACTTCTCACAAACACGAACCATGTCCAGACCGTTGAAGGCAGCGGCTTCTAATTTTCAGAACTTGTTCTACGCACCCTGGCAGACATTTTGGCATTTGTTGCGAGTGTTGAGAGCGCGTGGAGAACACCACGCATCGCGTGGAAAGTGAGAGTACTATTCGTCCCGACTCTATCAGTTTGGAATGGACTTGGGCACTGTTGTAGACTACTGTAGAGCAGCGATTGATCATAATGTCAAAGTTTTTTGTGCCAAATTGCTTAACCGGCTCCAAGGTATGATTTTTCGTCTGTACATTGCCCAGATCGCTTGTAGTTTATACTGTTACCATACACTGAAGTAGCCTTTTGTCATGTTCGCCACTTTCGACCCAGATTTGAGGGTACCTTCCTTCAACCGCAATTTACAGCAAAATCTAGCTATGCTCCTAACCACGCCCTCTCCCCGTCGGCCCGGGTGCTTCTAAAGATAGAAAGGTCAATGGGGAGGGGCCCGTTAGCAAACAAACGGGGGCAGGTGTACTTGGTGAAAAAAACGCAGCGGGGCACGTGTCCTAGGTAAAAGAAACAGCAGGGGGCAGGTGTCCTAGGTAAAATAAACAGCAGGATGGGGGGGGGGGGGGGAGGCAGAAGTCCCTGCTAATTAATTTTAATAGGAGGCAGTTGTTCATGGGGCAGGTGTCCTATCCCACTGCCCCGTATTCCAAATTTTCTATGGTACTTGGCCTTGACAGAAAAAACAATTCAACAAGAAACAATGGGAAACCTATTTGCAGTAAAGCTGCAAATATAAACAGGATTTTAGGACCATTCCATGGACAGTTTAAAGCCTACTGCGATATCAGCGTTTCTTACTCTCATCCTTTCACTGCATCACCGCAGTATTTAACCCGAGTCGAGTTCTGACGCCATGCAAGTTTGACCGACATGCTTTCAATTTTGTTATTGACAACATATTTATAATTTTGTGATTATTTTGTGATTACTGATCGGAATTTTGAAAACAACACACTCAATCGCGAAAGCGTTTTCTGAAAAACACGATTCTGCAAAAGGTTTTAGTGAAATCTGATTATTTTCAATTTCGATGGCTCTTGGCGAAAAGGTGCTAATCACTGATCATCCCAAACGAGATCAAAGACTGACGCCGCAGATTAATAACAGACAGAGAATCTTCTAAGAATATACATGCGCAATCCTAAAATGCAATAAATCAAGTCTTCTTTCATGTTTTATGAGAGAAATATGTCCAATTGTATCACTGAATCATTTTTAGATATATGTGGGTGTGAAATTTTCTATATGGACAAAATACAGACTAAATAAAATATTTGCCATTATTTTCCGCAGACGTATTTTTGTCTTTGCTTCTTGGGGAAATCCATGCTGCTGAATACAACGAAGGAGTGTTATCTAATGAGGTCAGAACCGTCAGGTGGTCGGGTCCGACACCGCACCTCGCAGTAAATTTAGTGGGGTGTCGATTTTACAAGTAATGTAGGCAGCGTACACGGCATGGGCCGTCTGTCTTTAATCCAACAAAACAGGGTTAAGGCTTGGTTTTTTGATTACCCTTATTTATTTATTTATTTATTGGTGTTTAAGGTCACATACTTATGCACAATGGCTAATCGTGACCGTGACAGTTTTACAGGTGAAGGAAGCCAGAGAACCCGGAGAGAACCACCAAGCATCGACGAGCAACTGTCAGCTCCTCAACATTCTAACTATGTTCAAGCTCCACTCAAGCAGGGTTACAGAGGTTGAAGACATGTGTACCATCGATGCAGTATGCCTTAGTACACGGCGTCATCGTGCCCCCATGTCGGCAACTGGGCTAAAGTGCCTTGCCCAAGGACACAATGTGAGTCATCCCAGACGGGGATTGAACTTGGGACCTCTAGCATAGAAGTACAACAGTCTACCACTGGGCCACGGTGCTCCCTTGAATACCCTTAATACTATCATAAATTATCCCCCATGAACTCTGAGTCTGATAAAAGAGGTTATTTTTATCTATTACATACCCATTTGCTGCCCAAGAACAGCCGATTTTATCAAAATTTTGACGCTTAGCAGACTGTAGAGGGATTAACAAACAACTAGTGGAATATTCTATCTATGCAATTTGTAAGACCTGTCAATGTCCAATTGTTCTTGAAAATCACCAACAAGCAGTTAGCGAAATACAAGGAAAATGTAAATTTTAAGCTTTTAAGGGGCATCTCTCCTTATCCAGTCCAAAATGGGTTAAGTTTCATTTATTTAAATATCCTTACCACTTACAAAACTGATTCTCTGTTAATTCTACATGCAGTAAAAGAAGTTATGTTTCTCTGTTACATATCCATTGGGTGCTCCTTGTGTCTGAAAACAGCCCATTTTATCAACATTTTGATGTTTAGCAGCTCGGGGAGAGTTAACAAATGCTCACCGGAATATTTTGTCCATGAAACTTGCAATGTCACACCAAGACCTGTGAATCGCCATTTTTTCTTAGAATCTACAAGATGTTTTTAATGAAATCCAGGGAAAACATGAAATTTTAAGCCTTTGATGGGTACCGCTGTTTAACGAGCCCAAAATGGGTTAAGGCTTGGTTTTTTAAATACCCTTATTACTTACAAAAATGATCATCAGTGAATTCCACTTCCAATAAAAGAAGTTATGTTTATTTCCCAGCTGCAGGTTGGGTGCTGTGAGGGGCTGAAAACAGCATATTTTATCAAAGTGTTGATGTTTGAGAGCCCATGGAGGGTTAACAATCACTTATCAGAATATTTTGTCCTTGCAGTTTGTAATGTGTCACCAAGACCTGCGATTGACTTGTTTTTTCTTGAAAATCTACATGATATTTTTAGAGAAATCCACGTAAAACATGATTATTTAAGCATTTGAGGGGAATCACTCTTAAACCAGTCCAAAACAGGTTAACACTTGGTTTTCTGAATAAAGTTATTACTTACAAAAATGGTCCTCGGTGAATTCCACTTCCAACAAAGGAGATTATGTTTATCTCTCAGGTACGCAGTGGGTGCTGTGGGTGCCCGAAAACGGAACATTTTCGGAAAATTACGATGCTTGTCAGTCTGTAGAGGGTTAATAAAAGCTCACTGGAATATTTTGTCCATGCAACTTGTAATGTCATACAAAGACCTGCGAATAGGCAATTTTTCTTGAAAACCTATGGGATGTTTTGAGAGAAATCCACAGAAAATGGGAATTTCAAGATTTTAAGGGGTCTCTCTGTTTAGCCTGCCCAAAATGGGTTAAGACTTCGACTATTGAATACCCTTACTACTTACAAAAATGTTTATGTATAGATTGTGCGCTCGATGAAAGAAGGCACTTTTCTTTGTGGCGTACCCATTGGGTGCCGTTGGCGTCCAAAAACAGTCCATTTTGTCACAATTTTTCCTTTTAGCAGCTCGTGGAGGGTTAACAAATGCCCACCGCAGTATTTTGTCCATGCAACTTCTATTGTCACACCAAGGCATGGGAGTGATAAATTTTTCTTGAAAATCTACAAGACTCGTTTAGAGAAATCCATGGAAAACATGAATTTTTTAGCTTTATGGGGGTATTTCTGTTTAAACAAGACCAAAATGGGTTAACGCTTGTTTTTGTGAACACCCTTATTACTTATAAAAATGATCCTTGGTGAACACCACTTCAATAAAGGAAGTTATGTTTATCTTTCGTGTATCATTTGGGTGCTGTGGGGGGGCCCGAAAACTGCCCATTTCATAAAAATTTTGATGTTTGGCAGCTTGTGGATACCATATGCATCGCCTAATATGTCATGTGCATCAACAGTCATGTCACAGGCAGTTCTAGCAATGATGAATGTTTAAAAAAAATCTACAAGACGTGTTTCGAGAAAGTGCCGATAAACCCCAAATTTGGCAGTTTTTTGCCAATTCTGACAAAATAAGGGTTAAATCGAAAATTCCGCCTCGGTACATTTTTAGATTTTGTGCCTCTCTATGAGTGTGCACAATTTTGCGAAAATTGGTTCGAAAATGGCTGCTGAATCGTATGGACAAAATGTGCGAAAAAAACACACAAAAAAAATAATAATCCATAGAAAAACAATAGTCTTTTCCAGCGGGAAAAGCCTAAAAAAAACAAATAAAAAAACTAGACTTTATGATTCTGGAGAATCATGGCCTTTCCCGATGAGATTCCATGATTTTCCATGCCCCCACAGTGTCTGATGAATTGTTTTTAACTGTCTCACTGAAGTTCCTTCATTGATGTTATGAGAAAGGTGAGTATAGTAGTCTCAGATGACTCAGTTTGATAAACAAATTGTTTAGGTAAAAACCATCATTAACGGTGGAGTGGATTAATGTCAATATCGTCATCAAACAAGTCAATAACCAACAAAAGGAGTTATGTTTGTTTGGCACAAACCCACTGAGTGCTGTGTCTATTTGAAAATGGTCCATTTTATCTCAAATGTATCTAAAATATTGATGTCTGGCAGCTTGTAGAGGGTTAACAAGTGCTAACGGGAATGGTTTTTATTCTTGCAACTTGTAATGTCACACCAAGAACTGTGAATGGCCATTTTTTCTTTAAAATCTACACGATGTTTTCACAGAAATCCAGGGAGAACATGAATTTTAAGATTTTCATGGGTATCATTCTTTATCCAGCCCAAAACGGGTTAAGTGTTGTTTTTTGAATACTCTTATTACTTCCAAAAATAATTCTCAGTGAATTCTACTTCCACTTATTTTGATCTCTCCTTTCAACTTCGGGTGCTGTGGGTACGCAATCACAGCCCATTTTATCAACATTTTGATGTTTGAGAACCTGTATAGGGTTAACAAATGCTTACAGGAGTATTTTGTACATGCAACTTGTAATGTCACACTAAGATCTGAGAATGGTCATTTCTTCTTGAAAATCTATGAGACGTTTTTAGAGAAATTCTCAGAAAACATGAATTTTTAACCTTTTGAGGGGTATTGCTCTGTAACCAGCCCTAAACAGGTTAATGCTTGGTTTTGTGAATACCTTCATTACTTACAAAAATGATCCTCTGTCAATTCCACTTCCAGTGAAGGAGGTTATGTTTATCTCGAAGGTACACATTGGGTATTATGGGTGCCCGAGAAGAGCCTATTTTCTCCAAATGTCTATGCTTGGCAGCCTCTAGCGGGTTAACAAATGCTTAACGAAATATTTTGTCCATGCAACTTGTAATGTCACTCCAAGACATCAACAGAAAACTGGAATTTTAAGCTTTTAAGGGGGTATATCTCCTTAACTAGTCAAAAATGGGTTAGGACCTCGATTTTTTAATACACATACTACTTACAAAAATGCTTCCCTGTCAGTTTTGCATCCGGTAAAAGAAGTTATGTTTCTCTGTTGCATTCCCATTTGATATTGTTGGTGTCCAAATACAGACTATTTTTTCAAAATTTGACATTTAGCAGCCCATGGAGGGTTAACAAATGCTTACTGGAATAATTTATCCAATCAGCTGGTAATATGACACCAAGGCCTATCAATGGCCATTTTCTCTTGAAAACCCTATCAGATGTTTGTAAAGTAATCCAGGTAAAACATAAATTTTTAAGCTTTCGATGGGTATCACTATTAACAACCACAAAAGGGGTTAACGCTTGGTTTTTTGAATACCCTTATTACTTACAAAAATGGTCCTCGGTGAATTCCACTTCCAACAAAGGAGATTATGTGTATTTCTCAGGTACACGTTGGGTGCTGTGTGTGTCTGAAAACAGCCCATTTCAACAAAATTACGATGCTTGGCAGTCTGTAGAGGGTTAATAAACGCTCACCAGAATATTTTGTCAATGCAACTTATAATGTCACACAAAGACCTGCAAGTAGTCAATTTCTCTTGAGAACCTACAGGATGTATTTAGAGAAATCCACAGAAAATGGGAATTTTAAGATTTTAAGTGGTCTCTATCTTTAGCCTGCCCAAAATGGGTTAAGACTTCTACTTTTGAATACCCTTACTACTTACAAATATGTTTCCATATAGATTGTGCACTTGATAAAAGAAGGCACTTTTCTTTATGGCGTACCCATTGGGTGCCGTTGGTGTCCAAAAACAGCCCATTTTATCACAATTTTGACTTTTAGCAGCCCGTGGAGGGTTAACAAATGCTCAGCGCAGTATTTTGTCCACGCAACTTCTATTGTCACACCAAGACCTGGGAGTGACACATTTTTCTTGAAAATCTACAAGACTCGTTTAGAGAAATCCACGGAAAACACAGATTTTTTGAGCTTTATGGGGGTATTGCTGTTTAACCCTTTACCTAACATGAAAAGCAGACGACAGTTGCAAAAAGAATTCTTGAATAACTATTGTTTTCATTTTTTGTCTCAAAAACATAGGTTATGACCCCTCATTGGAACGAGCTCGATGAGCTCGTTCCAATGAGGGGTCATAACCTATGTTTTTGAGACAAAAAATGAAAAAATAATGAAAATTAATTGGCGATTTTTGAGAATAGCGCTGGCCGGTTTTGGCCGTTACGTTGGGTAAAGGGTTAACCAGCTCAAAATGGGTTAATGCTTGGTTTTCTGAACACCCTTATTACTGACAAAAATGATCCTCGGTGAATTCCACTCCCAATAAAGGGAGTTATGTTTATCTCTCGTGTATTGTTTGGGTGCAGTGGGGGCCTGAAACCGGCCTATTTCATCAAAATTTCGATGTTTGGCAGTCTGTGGGGGGGGGTTACCATATGCATCGCCTGATATGTCGTGTGTATCAAAGGGTGTGTCACAGACAGGTCTAGCAATGACAAGTGTATAAAAAAAATCTACAAGATGTGTTTCAAGAAAGTGCCGATAAACCACAATTTTGGCAGTTTTTTGCCAATTCTGATGAAATAAGGGTTAAATCGAAAATTCCGCTTTGGTACATTTTTAGATTTTCTACCCCTCTATGCGTGTGCAAAATTTCGTGAAAATTGGTTCGAAAATGGCTTCTGAATCGTACGGACAAAATGTGGGGAAAAAAAAAAAAAACAACCCAAAAAACTAGACTTTATGATTCTGGAGAATCCTGGCTTTTCCCGATGAGATTCTATGATTTTTCATGACGCCACAGTGTCTGATGAATCGTTTTTAACTGTCTCACTGAAGTTCCTCCATTGATTTTTTGAGAAAGGTGAGTATAGTTGTCTCAAATGCCTCAGTTTGATAAAAAAGTGTTTACGTAAAAACCATCATTAACGGTGGAGGGGGTTAATATCAATTTCGTCATCCTACGAGTCAATATCCGACAAAAGGAGTTTTGTTTGTTTGACACATACCCACTGAGTGCTGTGTCTGTTTGAAAATGGTCCATTTTATCTCAAATGCATCCAAAATATTGATGTCTGGCAGCTTGTGGAGGGTTAACAAGTGCTAACAGGAATATTTATTCATGCAACTTGCAATATCACTCCAAGAACTGCGAATGGCCATTTTTTTCTTTAAAATCTACAAGATGTTTTCGGAGAAATCCAGGAAGAACATGAATTTTAAGCTTTTCATAGGTATCATTGCTTATCCAGCTTTAAACGGGTTATGTGTTGTTTTTTGAATACTCTTATTACTTCCAAAAATAATTTTCATTGACTTTTACTTCCTCTTATTTTGATCACTCCTCTCAACTACGGGTGTTGTGGGTACGCAAACACAGCCAATTTTATCAACATTTTGATGTTTGAGAACCTGCATAGGGTTAGCAAATGCTTACTAAAATATTTTGTATATGCAAGTTGTAATTTCACACAAAGATCTGAGAATGGCCATTTTTTCTTAAACATCTACGAGATGTTTTTAGAGAAATCCTCGGATAACGTGAATTTTTAACCTTTTGAGGGGTATCGGTCTGTAACCAGCCCTAAAGGGTTAATGCTTGGTTTTGTGAATACCTTCATTACTTACAAAAATGATCGTCGGTAAATTCCACTTCCAATGAAGGAGGTTATGTTTATCTCGCAGGTACACATTGGGTGTTATGGTTGCCCAAGAATAGCCCATTTTAATGTCTATCCTTGGCAGCCTCTGGAGGGTTAACAAATGCTTACCGAAATATTTTGTCCATGCAACTTGTAATGTCACTCCAAGACCTGCGTATGGTCAATTTTGCTTGAAATTTTTTTTTGAGAAATCCAGATAAAACTGGAATTTTAAGCTTTTAAGGGGTATATCTCCTTAACTAGTCAAAAATGGGTTAAGACCTAAATTTTTGAATACACTTACTACTTATATTACAAAAATGTTTCCCTGTCAGTTTTGCGTCTTGTAAAAGAAGTTGTGTTTCTCTGTTGCATTCCCATTTGATGTTGTGGGTGTCCAAAAACAGACTATTTTTTCAAAATTTTGACATTTAGCAGCCCATTGGGGGGTTAACAAATGCTTACCGGAATAATTTATCCAAGCATCTGGTAATGTGACACCAAGATCTATCAATGGCCATTTTTTCTTGAAAACCCTACCAGATGTTTGAAAGAAATCCAGGGAAAGCAATTTTTTAAGCTTTTGATGGGTATCACTATTAACAACAACAAAAGGGGTTAACGCTTGGTTTTTTGAATACCCTTATTACATAAAAAAATGGTCCTCGGTGAATTCCACTTCCAACAAAGGAGATTATGTTTATTTCTCAGGTACACGTCGGGTGCTGTGTGTGTCCGAAAACAGCCCATTTCAACAAAATTACGATGCTTGGCAGTCTGCAGAGGGTTAATGAACGCTCACCGGAATATTTTGTCCATGCAACTTGTAATGTCACACTAAGACCTGCGAGTAGTCAATTTTTCTTGAAAACCTACAGGATGTTTTTAAAGAAATCCTCACAAAATGGGAATTTTAAGATTTTAGGGGTCTCTCTCTTTAGCCTTGCCAAAATGGGTTAAGACTTCGACTTTTGAATACCCTTACTACTTACAAAAATGTTTCCGTATAGATTATGCGCTCGATACATAAAGGCACTTTTCTTTGTGTCGTACCCGTTGGGTGCTGTTGGCATCCAAAAACAGCCCATTTTATCACAATTTTGTGTTTTAGCAGCCTTGGAGGGTTAACAAATGCTCACCGCAGTATTTTGTCCATGCAACTTCTATTGTCACATCAAGGCCTGGGAGTGACAATTTTTTCTTGAAAATCTACAAGACTCGTTGAGAGAAATCCACGGAAAACATGAATTTTTTAACTTCATGTGGGCATTGCTCATTGCTGTTTAACCAGCCCAAAACAGGTTAACTCTTGGTTTTTTGAACACCCTTATTACTTACAAAAAAGATCTCCGGTGAATTATACTTCCAATAAAGGAAGTTATGTTTATCTCTCATGTATCGTTTGGGTGCTCTGGGGGCCTAAAACCAGCCCATTTCATCAAAATTTCGATGTTTGGCAGCCTGTGGAGGGTTACCATATGCATCACCTGATATGTCGTGTGTATCAAAGGTCGTGTCACAGACAGGTCTATCAGTGATGAATGTTTAAAAAAAATCTACAAGACGTGTTTCGAGAAAGTGCCGATAAACCCCAATTTTGACAGTTTTTTGCCAATTCTGACGAAATAGGGGTTAAATCGAAAATTCCGCTTGGGTACATTTTTAGATTTTGTGCCCCTCTATGCGTGTGCAAAATTTTGTGAAAATTGGTCCCAAAATGGCATCGGAATCGTGCGGACAAAATGTGTGGAAAAAAAAAAAAACCAAGGCCATGACCAATATTGTTAACTTTACCACAATTATTTACAGACCTACAAATAAAAGGCTACATACCTATTTAAAACTAATTGTAGGAGGGGGTGGGGTGCAAGAAAATCCACGTCTTGCATTTCTTTTACTGATTTCAGGAATAGACGCATGTAACATTATTTTTTACAGCTGCTTAGCAGATTAGGAAAAAAGACATTGAATAACTAGACTTTATGATTCTGGAGAATCATGGCTTTTCCCGATGAGATTCCATGATTTTTCATGACCCCACAGTGTCTTGTTGTTTTTAACTGTCTCACTGAAGTCCCTTCATTGATGTTATGAAAAAGGTGAAGATAGTAATCTCAAATGACAGAGTTTGATAAAAAATTGTTTAGGTAAAAACCATCATTAACGGTGGACTGGTTTAATGTCAATATCGTCTTCCAACAAGTGAATGACCGACAAAAGGAGTTATGTTTGTTTGACACATACCCACTGAGTGCTGTGTCAATTTAAAAATGGTTCATTTTATCTCAAATGTATCCCAAATATTGATGTCTGGCAGCTTGTAGAGGGTTAACAAGTGGTAACAGGAATATTTATTCATGCAACTTGTAATGTCACACCAAGAACTGTGAATGGCCATTTTTTTCTTTAAAATCTACAAGATGTTTTCAGAGAAATCCAGGGAGAACATGAATTTTAAGCTTTTGATGGGTATCATTGTTTATCCAGCCCAAAACGGGTTAAGTGTTTTTTTTTGAATACTCTTATTACTTCCCAAAATAATTCTCAGTGAATTCTACTTCCACTTGTTTTGATCTCTCCTCCCAACTTTGGGTGCTGTGGGTACGCAAACACAGCCCATTTTATCAACATTTTGATGTTTGAGAACCTGCATAGGGTTAACAAATGGTTACAGGAATATTTTGTACATGTAGCTTGTAATGTCACACTAAGATCAGAGAATGGCCATTTTTTCTTGAAAATCTACGGCATGTTTTTAAAGAAATCCTTAGATAACACAAATGTTTAACCTTTTGAGGGGTATCTCCCTGTAACCATTCTAAAGGGTTAATGCTTGGTTTTGTGAATACCTTCATTACTTACAAAAATGATCGACGGTGAATTCCACTTCCAATGAAGGAGGTTATGTTTATCTCGTAGGTACACATTTAGTGTTATGGTTGCCCAAGAACAGCCCATTTTCTCCAAATGTCTATGCTTGGCAGCCTCTGGAGGGTTAACAAATGTTTACCGAAACATTTTGTTCATGCTTGTAATGTCACTCAAAGACCTGCGAATGGTCAATTGTTCTTGAATTTTTTGTTGTTGAGAAATCCATAGAAAACTGGAATTTTAAGCATATATATATCTCCTTAAACAGTCAAAAATGGGTTCAGACCTCGATTTTTGAATCCATTTACTACTTACAAAAATGTTTCCCTGTCAGTTTTGCGTCTGGTAAAAGAAGTTACCTTTCTCTGTTGCATTCCCTTTTGATGTTGTTGTTGTTCAAAAACAGGCTATTTTTTCAAAATTCTGACATTTAGCAGGCCATGGAGGGTTAACAAATGCTTACCAGAATAATTTATCCAATCACCTGGTAATGTGACACCATGACCTATCAATGGCCATTTTCTCTTGAAAACGCTACCAGATGTTTGTAAAGAAATCCAGGGAAAACATAAATTTTTAAGCCTTTGATGGGTATCACTATTAACAACCACAAAAGGGGTTAACGCTTGGTTTTTTGAATACCCTTATTACATAAAAAAATGGTCCTCGGTGAATTCCACTTCCAACAAAGGAGATTATGGGTAATTCCCAGGTACACGTTGGGTGTTGCGCGTGTCTGAAAACAGCCCATTTCAACAAAATTACGATGCTTGGCAGTCTGTAGAGGGTTAATAAACATCCATGATTTTTTATGACCCTGGAGTGTCTGAAGAATTGTTTTTAATTGTATCATTAAAGTATTTTTATTGATGTCTTGAGAAAAGTGGGTATAATAGTCTCAAATGACCCAATAGTCTCAAATGACCCAGTGTGATAAAAGAACGTTTTGGCTAAATCATCATTGTTTGTGGAGAGGGTTAATATTAATATCAGCGTCTGAGAATCAGCGCCTAATGCAAATAGCCTATTGGATCTCAAATTTATCTAAAATTTCGATAGTTGACGGTTTGTGGAGGGTTAATGAAGGCTTGCGAGAATACTTCTTCTCCAGGGTTTATTTGTTCTTAAAAATCTGTAAGAACCACTTGAAGATATCCACAGAAAATGTGAACTTTAAATTCTTAAGCATGTCATGTATAGTCCCTGTGTCAATTATCTCCTATTAGACCACAGTTGTTATGCATGATTGTCATTTTTTCACACCTTGTAGAGCTCACCTATCACATGTCTGTTAATAGCAGAAGTAAATTTCTCTCCAATTGGTTTTCCCCGCAGGATTAGTTTTATTTATTACAATGAAGATATCCATACATACAACAACAAACTTGAAGTTATTACTTTCGTAAATAGGAAGTGTTGTTTGTACATATGTGTAGATAAAATATACCCTGGGACGGAGAAGGGGAGTATAGCCGTCTTACAAACTAGTATATATCTAGCCCCACTGCCGGGGAAATCTTGGCGCCATGCACCACTGCATTTGATAACCGCCTTACAGAGTAGTAAATATACCTGCCCCCCTTCCCATGTTGGGGAGCCCCACCTTTTATTGTAAGGTTCCTTAGGCACAACATAGCGTCAGTAAGATGGATATATACTGCCACGTCGCTACCCTGGGGCGGAGGAGGGGCAGTGTATAGCCGTTTTACAGACTAGTATATTCCTGGACCCACTGTCGGGGAAATGCTATAGTGTCAACACTATTTGATATTATAAGTAACTGATCCCATTGTAGCTAACGTTATTTACTGCTTTCTTATCATGCAGTGGCGGGGCGGGGTGGCATTGTGGTAGCCGGTTCTCGTCAGATCACCGAAGTAAAGCAACGTTGAGCCTGGTTTATCATTGGATGGGTGGCCATCTGAGCGATCAATTCGGACTCCCATGCTGTGTCCTTGGGCAAGGCACTTAACTCTGATTGTCCATATGGGGGCATGATGCCGCCATGTACTAAGGCGTACTGCACGTCGACGGTACGCATGTCTTCAACCAATCTAACCCTGCCTGTGCTGTAGTTCGGAGATACGATGTTGGGAAGCTGGCAGCTGCTCGTCGTTGCTCGGTGGTTCTCTCCAGGTACTGTGGCTTCCTCCACCCGTAGAACTGTCACGGTTATGATTAGCCATTGTGCATAAGTATATGCCCTTAAACACCAATAAATAAATAATAAATGATATCATGCAGGGCAGTGTGGAATACGAGGTGAGGCGTACCTTTCAATGTGTGTTTGGTTGGAGAAAGAGGCAGGGAGGAGGTGGTAACCTTGGTAATTTTGTTTGGATAAATCGACCGCTGGCGTGGGACACCGTGGAACTGACCGATGAAGCGGGACACAGTGAGAGTGGAACTTATGGGCAGTTATTCTTGATAATAAATACTATACACTTACTTTTGAGTTCATACAAGGTGAGTATAGTAGTCTCATATGAGAATGGCCAATATTTGTCTTGAAAACCTACAAGAGGCTTTTAGAGAAATCCTCGGAAAATACGAATTTTTAACCTTTTGTGGGGTATCGCTCTGTAACCAGCCCTAAACGGATTAATGCTTGGTTTTATGAATACCTTCATAACTTACAAAAATGATCCTCAGTGAATTTCACTTCCAATGAAGAAGGTTATGTTTATCACGCAGGTACACATTGGGTGTTATGGGTGCCCCAAAACAGCCCATTTTCTCAAAATGTCTATACTTTGCAGGCTCTGGAGGGTTAATAATTGCTTACCGGAATATTTTGTGCAACTTGTAATGTCACTCAAAGACCTGCAAATGGTCAATTTTTCTTGAAAACGTGCTAGATTTTTTTGAGAAATCCACAGAAAACGGGAATTTTAAGCTTTTGATGGGTATATCTCCTTAACCAGTCGACAATGGGTTAAGACCTCGATTTTTGTATATCCTTACTACTTACAAAAATGTTTCTCTGTCAGGTTTGCGTCCAGTAAAAGAAGTTACGTTTCTCTGTGGCATTTCCATTTGATGTTGTTAGTGTCCAAAAACAGACTATTTCTTCAAAATTTTTTACATTTAGCAGCCCATGGAGGGTTAACAAATACCTACCAGAATAATGTATGCAACTGGTAATGTGATACCAAGACCTATCAATGGCCATTTTCTCTTGAAACCCTACAAGAGGTTTAAAGAAATCCAGGGAAAACGATTTTTAAGCTTTCGATGGGTATCCCTCTTAACCTCCCAAACAGGGGTTAACGCTTGGTTTTTTGAATACCCTTATTACTTACAAAAATGGTTCTCTGTGAATAGCACTTCCAACAAAGGTGATTATGTTTATCTCTCGTGTATACTTTGGGTGCTGTGCGTGTCCGAAAACAGCCCATGTCAAAAAAATTACGATGCTTGGCAGCTTGTAGATGGTTAATAAACGCTCACCGGAGTATTTTGTCCCTGCAACTTGTAATGTCACATAAAGACCTACGAATAGTCAATTTTTCTTGAACCCCTACAAGTTACTGTTAGGAAAATTCACAGAAAATGGGAATTTAAAGCTTTTAAGGGATATCTCTCTTAGCCTACACAAAGTGGGTTAAGACTTCGACTTTTGAATACCCTTGCTACTTACAAAAATGTTTCTGTATAAATTGTACACTCGATAAAAGGAGGTGCTTTTCTTTGTGGTGTACCCATTGGGTGCTGTTGGTGTCCAAAAACACATTTTTGACGTTGGGGAGCCCTGGGAGGGTTAACTAATGCTGACCGGAATATTTTGTCCATGCAACTTGTAATGTTGCACCAAGACCTGCGAATAGCCGATTTTTTCTTGGAAACCTACAAGATGTTTTTAGAGAAATCCACAGAAAATGGGTATTTTAAGATTTTAATGGGTATCTCTCTTTAACCAACCCAAAATGGGTTAAGACGTCGAATTTTGAATACCCTTACCACTTTCAAAAATATATTCCGATCAATTTTGCATCCGATTAATGAAGGCCACTTTCTCTGTGGTATACCGTTTGGGTGCTGTTGGCGTCCAAAAACAGCCCTTTTATTCACAATTTAGACTTTTAGCACCCCGTGGAGAGTTAACAAATGTTCACCGCAGTATTTTGTCCATGCAACTTCTATTGTCACATCAAGGCCTGGGAGTGAGAATTTTTTCTTGAAAATCTACAAGACTCGTTTAGAGAAATCCACGGAAAACCTGAATTTTTTAGCTTTATGGGGGTATTGCTGTTTAACCAGCCCAAAATGGGTTAACGCTTGGTTTTTTGTACACTCTTATTACTTACAAAAATGATCTCCGGTGAATTCCACTTCCAACAAAGGAAGTTATGTTTATCTCTCGGGTATCGTTTGGATTCTCTGGGGGCCTAAAACCGGCCCATTTCATCAAAATTTCGATGTTTGGCAGCCTGTGGAGGGTTACCATATGCATCGCCAGATATGTCATGTGTATCAAAGGTCGTGGCAGAGGCAGGTCTATCAATGATGAAGGTTTAAAGAAAATCTACAAGATGTGTTTCGAGAAAGTGTCGATAAACCCCAATTTTGACAGTTCTTTGCCAATTCTGATGAAATAAGGGTTAAATCAAAAATTCCGCTTTGGTACATTTTTAGATTTTGTGCCCCTCTATGCGTGTGCAAAATTTGGTGATAATCGGTCCGAAAATGGCTTCGGAATCGTGCGGACAAAATGTGTGGAAAAAAAAAAAAAAAAAAACCCAAAAAAACTAGACATTATGATTCTGGAGAATCATGGCTTTTCCCGATTAGATTCCATGATTTTTCTTGACCCCCACAGTGTCTGATGAATTGTTTTTAACTGTCTCACTAAAGTTCCTTCATTGATGTTATGAGAAAGGTGAGTATAGTAGTCTCAAATGACTTGGTTCGGGTTTGATAAAAAATGTTTAGGTAAAACCCATCATTAATGGTAGAATGGGTTAATATCAATATCAATGTTTCCCTATGAGTTTTGCGTCCGGTAAAAGAAGTTACGTTTCTCTGTGGCATTTCCATTTGATGTTGTTGGTGTCCAAAAACAGACTATTTCCTCAATTTTTTTTTACATTTAGCAGCCCATGAAGGGTTAACAAATGCCTACCAGAATAATTGATCCATGCAACTGGTCATAGGACACCAAGACCTATCAACGGCCATTTTCTCTTGAAAACCCCACAAAATGTTTGTAAAGAAATTCAGGGAAAACAATTTTTTAAGCTTTTGATGGGTATCCCTGTTAACCTCCCAACAGGGGTTAACGCTTGGCTTTTTGAATACCTTTATTACTTACAAAAATGGTTCTCTGTGAATTCCACTTCAAACAAAGGAGATTATGTTTATCTCTCATGAATACATTAGGTGCTGTGCGTGTCTGAAAACAGTCCCATGTTAACAACATTACGATGCTTGGCAGCTTGTAGATGGTTAAAAAACGCCCACCGGAGTATTTTGTCCATACAACTTGTAATGTCACATAAAGACCTACGAATAGTCAATTTGTCTTGAAACCCTACAAGTTACCGTTAGGGAAATTCACGGAAAATGGGAATTTAAAGCTTTCAAGGGACATCTCTCTTTAGCCTGTCCAAAATGGGTTAAGACGTCGACTTTTGAATACCCTTACTACTTACAAAAATGTTTCCGTATAAATTGTACGTGCGATAAAAGAAGGCACTTTTCTTTGTGGTGTACCCTTTGGGTGCTGTTGGTGTGCAAAAACAGCCCATTTTATCGCAATTTTGACCTTCAGCAGCCCGGGGAGGGTTAACTAATGCTGATCGGAATATTTTGTTCATGCGACTTGTAATGTCACACCAAGACCTGCAAATAGGCGATTGTTCTTGAAAACCTACAAGATGTTGTTAGAGAAATCCACAGAAAACGGGTATTTTAAGATTTTAATGGGTATCTCTCTTTAACCACCCCAAAATGGGTTAAGACGTCAAATTTTGAATACCCTTACCACTTTCAAAAATATTTTCCGATCAATTTTGCGTCCGATAAATGAAGGCCCCTTTCTCTGTGGTATATCGTTTGGGTGCTGTTGGTGTCTAGAAACAGCCCATTTTATCACAATTTTTATGTTTAGCAGCTCGGGGAGGGTTAACTAATGCTGACCGGAATATTTTATCCATGCAACTTGTAATGTCACACCAAGACCTCAGAGTGACCAATTTTTCTTGAAAATCTACAAGACTCGTTTAGAGAAATCCACGGAAAACATGAAGTTTTGAGCTTTTTTGGGGTATTGCTGTTTAACCAGCCCAAAACGGGTTAACACTTGGTTTTCTGTACACCCTTATTACTTACAAAAATGATCCTCGGTGAATTCCACTTCCAATGAAAGAAGTTATGTTTACCTCTCGGGTATCGTTTGGGTGCTGTGGGGATCTGAAACCGGCCCATTTCATCAAAATTTCGATGTTTGGCAGCCTGTGGAGGGTTACCATATGCATCGCCTAATATGTCGTGTGCATCAAAGGTTGTGTCATAGGCAGGTCTAGTAATGATGAATATTTAAAAAAAATCCTAAAGACGGGTTTCTAGAAAGTGCCGATAAACCCCAATTTTGGCAGTTTTTTGTTCAATTCTGGCGAAATAAGGGTTAAATCGAAAATTCCGCTTCGCTACATTTTTAGATTTTTTGCCACTCTATGCGTGTGCCAAATTGTGTGAAAATCGGTTCGAAAATGGCTTCTGAATCGTACGGACAAAAATGTGTGGAACCCCCCCCCCCCCCCCAAATCCCCCCTCCCCCCCCCCCCCCAAAAAAAAAAAAAAATAATAATAATAATCCGTAGAAAAACAATAGTCTTTTCCAGAGGGAAAAGCCTAAAAAAAAAAAAATAATACTAGACTTTATGATTCTGGAGAATCATGGCTTTTCCCGATTAGATTCCATGATTTTTCTTGACCCCCACAGTGTCTGATGAATTGTTTTTAACTGTCTCACTAAAGTTCCTTCATTGATGTTATGAGAAAGGTGAGTATAGTAAAATGACTCGGTTTGGGTTTGATAAAAAAATGTTTAAGTAAAACCCATCATTAATGGTAGAATGGGTTAATATCAATATCAATGTTTCCCTATCAGTTTTGCGTCCGGTAAAAGAAGTTACGTTTCTCTGTGGCATTTCCATTTGATGTTGTTGGTGTCCAAAAACAGACTATTTCCTCAATTTTTTTTTACATTTAGCAGCCCATGAAGGGTTAACAAATGCCTACCAGAATGATTGATCCATGCAACTGGTCATATGACACCAAGACCTATCAATGGCCATTTTCTCTTGAAAACCCCACAAAATGTTTGTAGAAATCCAGGGAAAACGATTTTTTAAGCTTTTGATGGGTATCCCTGTTAACCTCCCCAACAGGGGTTAACGCTTGGCTTTTTGAACACCTATATTACTTACAAAAATGGTCCTCTGTGAATTCCACTTCAAACAAAGGAGATTATGTTTATCTCTCATGTATACATTAGGTGCTGTGCGTGTCTGAAAACAGTCCGATGTTAACAACATTACGATGCTTGGTAGCTTGTAGATGGTTAAAAAACGCTCACTGGAGTATTTTGTCCATGCAACTTGTAATGTCACATAAAGACCTACGAATAGTCAATTTGTCTTGAAACCCTACAAGTTACCATTAGGGAAATTCACAGAAAATGGGAATTTAAAGCTTTCATGGGATATCTCTCTTTAGCCTGCCCAAAATGGGTTAAGACGTCGACTTTTGAATACCCTTACTACTTACAAAAATGTTTCCGTATAAATTGTACACGCGATAAAAGAAGGCACTTTTCTTTGTGGTGTACCCTTTGGGTGCTGTTGGTGTGCAAAAACAGCTCATTTTATCACAATTTTGACCTTCAGCAGCCCGGGGAGGGTTAACTAATGCTGACCGGAATATTTTGTTCATGCGACTTGTAATGTCACACCAAGACCTGCAAATAGCCGATTTTTCTTGAAAACCTACAAGATGTTGTTAGAGAAATCCACAGAAAACGGGTATTTTAAGATTTTAATGGGTATCTCTCTTTAACCAGCCCAAAATGGGTTAAGACGTCAAATTTTGAATACCCTTACCACTTTCAAAAATATTTTCCGATCAATTTTGCGTCCGATAAATGAAGGCCCCTTTCTCTCTGGTATACCGTTTGGGTGCTGTTGGCGTCTAAAAACAGCCCATTTTATCACAATTTTTACGTTTAGCAGCTCGGGGAGGGTTAACTAATGCTGACCGGAATATTTTATCCATGCAACTTGTAATGTCACACCAAGACCTGAGAGTGACCAATTTTTCTTGAAAATCTACAAGACTCGTTTAGAGAAATCCACAGAAAACACAAACTTTTGAGCATTATGGGGGTATTGCTGTTTAACCAGCTCAAAATGGGTTAACGCTTGGTTTTCTGAACACCCTTATTACTAACAAAAATGATCCACGGTGAATTCCACTCCCAATAAAGGGAGTTATGTTTATCTCTCGTGTATTGTTTGGGTGCAGTGGGGGCCTGAAACCGGCCTATTTCATCAAAATTTCGATGTTTGGCAGCCTGTGGAGGGTTACCATATGCATTGCCTGATATGTCATGTGTCACAGAAAGGTCTAGCAATGACGAATGTATCAAAAAAATCTACAAGACATGTTTCGAGAAAGTGCCGATAAACCCCAATTTTGGTAGTTTTTTGCCAATTCTGACGAAATAAGGGTTAAATCGAAAATTCCGCTTCGGTACATTTTTAGATTTTGTGCCCCTCTATGCGTGTGCAAAATTTCGTGAAAATCGGTTCGAAAATGGCTTCTGAATCGTACGGACAAAATGTGTGGAAAAAAAAAAAAAAAAAAAAACCCAAAAAACAACAAAAAAAATAATAATCCATAGAAAAACAATAGTCTTTTCCAGAGGGAAAAGCCTAAAAAAAAAAAAAAAAATAATAATAATCCGTAGAAAAACAATAGTCTTTTCCAGAGGGAAAAGCCTAACTAGACTTTATGATTCTGGAGAATCATGGCTTTTCCCGATGAGATTCGATGAGTTTTCATGACCCCGCAGTGTCTGATGAATTGTTTTTAACTGTCTCAGTGAAGTTCCTTCATTGATGTTATGAGTAGTCCCAAATGACACAGTTTGATAAAAAAAAATTGTTGAGGTAAAAACCATCATTAACGGTGGAGTGGGTTAATGTCAATATCACTGTCCAGCAAGTCAATGACCGACAAAAGGAGTTATGTTTGTTTGACACATACTCACTGAGTGCTGTGTCTATTTAAAAATGGTCCATTTTATCTCAAATGCATCCAAAATATTGATGTCTGGCAGTTTGTAGAGGGTTAACAAGTGCTAACAGGAATATTTATTCATGCAATGCAACTTGTAATGTCACACCAAGAACTGTGAATGGCCAATTTTTCTTTAAAATCTACAAGATGTTTTCAGAGAAATCCAGGGAGAACATGAATTTAAAGCTTTTGATGGGTATCATTGTTTATCCAGCACAAAACGGGTTAAGTGTTGTTATTTGAATACTCTTATTACCTGCAAAAATAATTCTCAGTGAATTCTACTTCCACTTATTTTGATCTCTCCTCCGAACTTTGGGTGCTGTGGGCACGCAAACACAGCCCATTTTATCAACATTTTGATGTTTGAGAACCTGCATAGGGTTAACAAATGCATACAGGAATATTTTGTACATGCAACTTGTAATGTCACACTAACATCTGAGAATGGCCATTTCTTATTGAAAATCTACGGGATGTTTTTAGAGAAATCCTCTGATAACACAAATTTTTAACCTTTTGAGGGGTATCGCTCTGTAACCAGCCCTAAACGGGTTAATGCTTGGTTTTGTGAATACCTTCATTACTTACAAAAATGGTCGTCGGAGAATTCCACTTCCAATGAAGGAGGTTATGTTTATCTCGCAGGTACACATTTGGTGTTATGGTTGCCTAAGAACAGACCATTTTCTCCAAATGTCTATGCTTGGCAGCCTCTGGAGGGTTAACAAATGCTTACCGAAATATTTTGTTCATGCAACTTGGAATGTCACTCTGAAGACCTGCGAATGGTCAATTGCTCTTGAAATTTTTTTTTGAAAAATCCACAGAAAACTGAAATTTTAAGCTTTTAAGGGGAATATCTCCTTAACTAGTCAAATATGGGTTAAGACCTCGATTTTTGAATACACTTACTACTTACAAAAATGTTTCCCTGTGAGTTTTGCGTCCGGTAAAAGAAGTTATGTTTCTCTGTTGCATTCCCATTTGATGTTGTTGGCGTTCAAAAACAGACTATTTTTTTTCAAAATTTTGACATTTAGCAGCCCATGGAGGGTTAACAAATGCTTACTGGAATAATTTATCCAATCAGCTGGTAATATGACACCAAGGCCTATCAATGACCGTTTCCTCTTGAAAACCCTACCAGATGTTTGTAAAGAAATCCAGGGAAAACATACATTTTTAAGCTTTTGATGGATATCACTATTAACAACCACAAAAGGGGTTAACGCTTGGTTTTTTGAATACCCTTATAACTTACAAAAATGGTCCTTGGTGAATTCCACTTCCAACAAAGGAGATTATGTTTATTTCTCAGGTACACGTTGGGTGCTGTGCGTGTCTGAAAACAGCCCATTTCAACAGAATTACAATGCTCGGCAACCTGTAGAGGGTTAATAAATGCTCACCAGAATATTTTGTCCATGCAACTTGTAATATCACACAAAGACCTGCGAGTAGTCAATTTTTCTTGAAAACCTACAGGATGTATTTAGAGAAATCCACAGAAAATGGGAATTTTAAGATCTTAAGGGGTCTCTCTCTTTCGCCTGGCCAAAATGGGTTAAGACTTCGAGTTTTGAATACCCTTACCACATACAAATATGTTTCCATATAGCTTGTGCACTCGATAAAAGAAAGCACTTTTCTTTGTGGCTTTCCCATTGGGTGCTGTCGGCGTCCAAAAACAGCCCATTTTATCACAATTTTGACTTTTAGCAGCCCGTGGAGGGTTAACAAATGCTCACCGCAGTATTTTGTCCATGCAACTTCTAGTGCTACACCAAGGCCTGGGAGTGACAAATTTTTCTTGAAAATCTACAAGACTCGTTTAGAGAAATCAACGGAAAATACGAATTTTTGAGCTTTATGGGGGATTTGCTGTTTAACCAGCCCAAAACGGGTTAACGCTTGGTTTTTTGAACACCCTTATTACTGACAAAAATGATCCTAGGTGAATTCCACTCTCAATAAAGGAAGTTATGTTTATCTCTCGTATATTGTTTGGGTGCAGTGGGGGCCTGAAACTGGCCTATTTCATCAAAATTTTGATGTTTGGCAGCCTGTGGAGGGTTACTATATGCATCGCCTGATATGTCGTGTGTATCAAAGGGCGTGTCATGGACAGGTCTAGCAATGACGAATGTATAAAAAAAAATCTACAAGACCTGATTCCAGAAAGTGCCGATAAACCCCAAGTTTGGCAGTTGTTTGTCAACTCTGACGAAATAAGGGTTAAATCGAAAATTCCGCTTCGGTACATTTTTAGATATTGTGCCCCTCTATGCGTGTGCAAAATTTTGTGAAAATCGGTTCGAAAATGGCTTCTGAATCGTACGGACAAAATGTGTGGAAAAAATACAAAAACAAGAGGCCCCAGGGGGCCTGAGGGCGCTCACCTGACATGGTAGCCTAAATATCAACCCAGAGAATTGATTTCCACAAGTTGCATCTGCTCCTCCTAAGAAAAGCTGAAACCAAATATCCAAATATTCTGACCAGTGGATCTAAAAAAAGATTTTTAAAGAATATTCCTCATATTGAACTAAGTCATAATTCGGGCTCCCACAGGGAGCCCATATATGAATCCAGGGACTTGGCTTTAACAAACCTGAATCTCACACCCCTAAGGATTCTGCACACCAAATATCAAAACATTCCGACTGCTGAATCTGAAGAAGAAGATTTTTAAAGAAAATTCTTCATTTTGAACCAAGTTACAATTCGAGCTCCCACAATCAGCCCAAATATGGACCTAGGGACATGGCTTGAACAAACTTGAATCTTACCCCCCTAAGGATGCTGCATAAAAAATATCAAAAGCATTCATTTGCTGGATCTGAAGATTTTTAAAGAAAATTCCTCATTTTGAACTAAGTTGTCATTCAGGCTCCCATAGTGAGCCCAACTATGAACCAAGAGACTTGGCTTGAACAAACTTGAATCTCAGCCCCCTAAGGTTGCTCCATGCCAAATATCAAAACATTCCAACTGCTGAATCTGAAGAAGAAGATTTTTAAAGAAAAATTCCTCATATTGACTAAGTTATAATTTGAGCCCAAATATGGACCCATGGACTTGGCTTTAACACACTTGAATCCCCCCCCCCCCCCCCCCCCCCCAAGGATGCTACTCACCACATATCAAACCATTCCGACTGCTGGATCTGAAGAAGATTTTTTAAGAAAATTCCTCATTTCAAACAAAGTGACATGGCTTGAACAAACTTGAATTCCCCCCCCCCCCCCCCCCCCCCCCCCCCCCCAAGGATGCTGCATACCAAATATCACAAGATTCTGCCTGCTGGATCTTGAGAAGAAGATTTTCAAAGAAATTTGCCTGAAATGCAGTAAGTTCAAATTTGGGCTCCTATACTGAGCCCAAATATAAACCCAGGTGGCCGATTTGAACAAACTTGAATCAGATCCACCCCACAATGTTGCATACCAAATATCAAAAGATTCTGCCTGCTGGATCTGGAGAAGAAGATTTTTTAAGAAATTTGCCTGAAATGCACTAAGTTCGAAATCGGGCTCCTATACTGAGCCCAAATATGAACCCAGGGGGCCGATTTGAACAAACTTGAATCAGATCCACCCTACAATGTTGCATACCAAATATCAAAAGATTCTGCCTGCTGGATCTGGAGAAGATTTTTTAATGTTTTTCCAATTGCCTACAGTGTTAAAAAGTGCTGACTCAGCACTTTTTCAAAGTCCAGAAACTGTACCCTATGATAAAACCGATGGCAATTTTTTTTTTACAGATTCTTTCTGTTGGTCCTAAGGAAGCTTCACACCAAATAAAAATTCTCGGTGCCGTGCAGTTTTGGAGATATGGGCGTTTTAATTTTTTTCTATTTTTAGCTCCTGTGGTTCCCATGGGGCTACGGGAAAAAAAAAATCAGCATAAAATAGGTACTTATGACCCAATAAGCCCTCACATAAAATTTTGTTCAAATCACCCTCTCGGTTTGGAAAATAGAAATTTTGGGCGGGGCCAAAAATTTTGCCCCTCCCATAACGACGCCAAGTATAGCCCCACAAACTTAAACAAATCTGAGTCTACACCTCAAAAGGAAGCTGCACACCAAATATCAAGTCTCTGCTACTGCTGGTTCATGAGAAGAAGATTTTTTAAGATTTCAGCACACTTTTTGGGTGTGGCCCTACCCAAGGGCGAGGCAACTTGATTTGAACAAAATCAAATTGCGAGGTCATAACAAACTACTATCTCAAATATTAATTAAATTGGTTCAGCGGTTTGGGAGGAGAAGACGCAAACACCATGTTCACGGACGACGGACGCCAGACTACGGACGATGGACGGTGAGTGATCACTATAGCTCTCCTGACTGAAAGTCAGGTGAGCTAAAAAACTAGACTTTATGATTCTGGAAAATCATGGCTTTTCCCAATGAGATTCCATGATTTTTCATGACCCCACAGTGTCTGATGAATTGTTTTTAACTGTCTCACTGAAGTTCCTTCATTGTTATGAGAAAGGGGAGTATAGTAGTCTCAAATGAATCAGTTTGATAAAAAAATTGTTTAGGTAAAAACCATCATTAACGGTGGAGTGGGTTAATGTCAATATTGTCGTCAACAAGTTAATGACCGACAAAAGGAGTTATGTTTGTTAGACACATACCCATGTAGAGCTGTGGCTTTTTGAAAATGGTCCATTTTATCTCAAATGCATCCAAAATATTGATGTCTGGCAGCTTGTAGAGGGTTAACAAGTGCTAACAGGAATATTCATTCAAGAAACTTGTAATGTCACACCAAGAACTGCGAATGGCCATTTTTTCTTTAAAATCTACAAGATGTTTTCAGAGAAATCCAGGGAGGACATGAATTTTCAGCTTTTGATGGGTATCATTGTTTATCCAGCCCAAAACGGGTTAAGTGTTGTTTTTTGAATACTCTTATTACTTCCAAAAATAATTCTCAGTGAATTCTACTTCCACTTATTTTGATCTCTCATCTCAAATTCGGGTGCTGCGGGTATGCAAACACAGCCCATTTTATCATCATTTTGATGTTTGAGAACCTGCATAGGGTTAACAAATGCTTCCAGGAATATTTTGTACATGCAATCTGTAATGTCACACTAAGATCTGAGAATGGCCATTTTTTCTTGAAAATCTACAAGATGTTTTTAGAGAAATCCTCAGATAACATGAATTTTTAACCTTTTGAGGGGTATCTTTCTGTAATCAGCCCTAAACGGGTTAATGCTTGGTTTTGTGAATAACTTCTTTACATACAAAAATGTTCATCGGTGAATTCCACTTCCAATGAAGGGGGTTGTGTTTGTCTCGCAGGTACACATTTGGTGTTATGGTTGCCCAAAGAACAGCCCATTTTCTCCAAATGTCTATGCTTGGCCTTCTCTGGAGGGTTAACAAATGCTTACCGAAATATTTTGTCCATGCAACTTGAACTGTCACTCCAAGACCTGCAAAAGGTCAATTTTTCTTGAAATTTTGTTTTGAGAAATCCACAGAAAACTGGAATTTTAAGCTTTTAAGGGGTATATCTCTTTAACTAGTCAAAAATGGGTTAAGACCTCGATTTTTGAATACACTTACTACTTACAAAAGTGTTTCCCTGTCAGTTTTGCGTCTGGTAAAAGAAGTTATGCATCTCTGTTGCATTCCCATTTGATGTTGTTGGTGTCCAAAAACAGACTATTTTTTCAAAATTTTCACATTTAGCAGCCCATGGATGGTTAATAAATGCTTCCCAGAATAATTTATCCTATCAACTGGTAATATGACACCAAGACCTATCAGTGGCCATTTTCTCTTGAAAACTCTACCAGATGTTTGTAAAGAAATCCAGGGAAAACATAAATTTTTAAGCTTTTGATGGGTATCACTATTGACAACCACAAAAGGGGTTAATGCTTGGTGTTTTGAATACTCTTATTATTTACAAAAATGGCCCTCGATGAATTCCACTTCCAACAAAGAAGATTATGTTTATTTCTCAGGTACACATTGGGTGCTGTGCGTGTCCGAAAACAGTCTATTTCAACAAAATTACGATGCTTGGCAGCCTCTAGAGGGCTAATAAACGCTCACCGGAATATTTTGTCCATGCAACTTGTAATATCACACAAAGACCTGCGAGCAGTCAATTTTTCTTGAAAACCTACAGGATGTTTTTAGAGAAATCCAAAGAAAATGGGAATTTTAAGATTTTAAGAGGTCTCTCTCTTTAGCCTGTCCAAAATGAGTTAAGACTTCGACTTTTGAATACCCTTACTACTTATAATGAAAGTGTCAATGACACTGTAGCTCAACTTGTCAAGACAAAGACTTGTACATGTATAGTATGTGACACAGCAATGACAAACATTTAGGTAATAACCTGATAACAAAGGTACATATAAAGTATTGTAATGGTCTGTACATAAATACTGACCGTAGCCTGTAACAAATGTATAGGTAAAGTATTGTAAAGGTGGGTGACAGTCAGATGCTAAACTAGAAAAAATCTTTGAGTCCCAGAGTGGATCTGACTGAACCCCAAAATATTTGTTCTCATAGCACAGTGACAACAAAGGCACCCCAAAACACACTCATTCCTGTCCCAAGGTGAAAACAAAGGTACCCAAGAAGTTTCGTGAAGATCAGTTCACAAATATGAGCTGTGTAGAAGTTGTGACAAAAACTGATTGGACCGGACCGTGCCCAGAAACACTCGTTCTCGTCCCAAGGTGATAACAAAGGTACCCAAGAAGTTTTGTGAAGATCGGTTCATAAATACAGCCTCTAGCCCGAGCCGTATTGACATGTGCACTTACAGAGTATAAGTAGCACTGAATAAATCAAAGTTCATCTAATTTGCATAATTTCTGCACAAAAAAAAAACCTGTACTATATGTGATGTATTCCATGTTACTAAACATTCATACAAAAATTTATTAAAATCAGAACTTTCCTACAGAAGTTCTGTACAAAAGACTGATTGCACTAATTTTGGTAAAAATGGCTGCTGGTGGCCATCTTGAATTTCGGACCACACCCAAAAACACTCATTCTCACCCCACGGTAATAACAAAGGTACCCAAGAAGTTTCGTAATGATCGGTTCATAAATACGGCATCTATCCTGAGCCGTATAGAAGTTGTGTACAAAAAACTGATTAGACCTAATTTCGATACAAAATGGCCACTGGCAGCCATCTTAAATTTTGGACCGCACCCAGAAACACTCGTTCTCGTCCCAAGGTGATAACAAAGGTACCCAAGACGTTTTGTGAAGATCGGTTCATAAATACAGACTCTAGCCCGAGCCGTATTGACATGTGTACTTACTGTGTGTAAGCAGCACTGAAAAATCAAAGTTCATCTAATTTGCATAATTTCTGCACGAGAAAAAAACCTGTATTATATGTCATTTATCCCATGGTACTAAACATTCACACAAAAAATTATTCAAATCAGCGCTTTCATAAGGAAGTTCTGTGCAAAAATCTGACTGCACCAAATTTCGTACAAAATGGCTGCCATCGGCCATCTTGAATTTTGGACCGAACCCCAAAACACTCGTTCTCGTCCCACGGTGATAACAAAGGTACCCAAGAAGTTTCGTAAAGATCGGTTCATAAATACGGCCTCTAGCCCGAGCTGTATTGGCATTTGCACTTACAGTGCTGAAAGTAACACTAAATAAATCAAAGTCAGTCTAATTTGCATAATTTACGCACGAGAAAAAAACCCGTATTATATGTGATGTATCCAGTGGTACTAAACATTTATACAAAACTTTATTCAAATCAGAACTTTCATACAGAAGTTCTGTACAAAAAACTGATTTTTGCATCATCGGTACAAAATGGCCGCTGGCAGCCATCTTGAATTTCGGACCACACCTAAAAACACTCGTTCCCGTCCCAGGGTCATAACAAAGGTACACAAGAAGTTTCATAAAGATCGGTTCATAAATACGACCTCTAGCCCGAGCCATAGCCAATTGTTGACGTACAGACAGATGGACAGATGGACAGACGGACGAACGGACGACGGGCCATGACAATAGCTCAAATTTGACTTCGTCAAAGTTGAGCTAAAAATGTTTGCGTATAGATTGTGCACTCGATAAAGGAAGGCACTTTTCTTTGTGGCGTACCCATTCGGTGCTGTTGGTTTCAAAAACAGCCCTTTTTATCACAATTTTGAATTTTAGCACCCCGTGGAGGGTTAACAAATATTCACCGCAGTATTTTGTCAATGTAACTTCTATTGTCACCCCAAAGCCTGGGAGTGACAAATTTCTCTTGAAAATCTACAAGACTCGTTTAGAGAAATCCACGAAAAACATGAATTTTTTAGCTTTATGGGGGTATTGCTATTTAACCAGCCCAAAACAGGTTAACGCTTGGTTTTTTGACACCCTTATTACTGACAAAAATGATCCTCAGTGAATTCCACTCCCAAGAAAGGAAGTTATGTTTATCTCTCGAGTGTATCGTTTGGGTGCTGTGGGGGCCTAAAACTGGCCCATTTCATCAAAATTTTGATGTTTGGCAGCCTGTGGTGGGTTACCATATGCATCGCCTGATATGTCGTGTGTATCGCAGGTTGTGTCACAGACAGGTCTAATAATGATGAATGTTTAAAAAAAATCTACAAGACGTGTTTCGAGAAAGTGCCTATAAACTCCAAATTTGGCAGTTTTTTACCAATTAAATAGAAAATTCCGCGTTTTGGGACATTTTTAGATTTTGTGACCATCTATGAGTGTGCAAAATTTCGTGAAAATCAGATCGAAAATGGCTTCTGAATCGTACGGACAAAATGTGTGGAAAAAAAACCAAAAAAAAAAAACCCCAAAAATAATAATCCGTAGAATAACAAGAGTCTTTTCCACAGGAAAAAGCCTAATAAGGGTATATTTAATTAGCAAGATCCAGTATTAAATGTTTATTAGGTAACAGAGAGTTTCTGCACTAGATGAGAAAATCCATCTCCAGCAGGCAAAGAGTTAAGAACATGTGTGGTTCACAATCCCCTTCATGATATTATCACAAAAAAGCTATATATAAAATTTGGAAGAAAAATCTTGAACAATTTTCATTGAAATGTCATGACAAGACATAGTTAGGGTATGACAAAAATTCCAGATCAAACTAGACAGTGACACCAAGACCTATCAGTGGCCATTTTCTCTTGAAAACTCTACCAGATGTTTGTAAAGAAATCCAGGGAAAACATAAATTTTTAAGCTTTTGATGGGTATCACTATTGACAACCACAAAAGGGGTTAACGCTTGGTTTTTTTAATACTCTTATTATTTACAAAAATGGCCCCCGATGAATTCCACTTCCAACAAAGGAGATTATGTTTATTTTTCAGGTACACATTGGGTGCTGTGTGTGTCCGAAAACAGTCCATTTCAACAAAATTACGATGCTTGGCAGCCTCTAGAGGGTTAATAAATGCTCACCAGAATATTTTGTCCATGCAGTAATATCACACAAAGACCTGCGAGCAGTCAATTTTTCTTGAAAACCTACAGGATGTTTTTAGAGAAATCCACAGAAAATGGGAATTTTAAGATTTTAAGAGGTCTCTCTCTTTAGCCTGTCCAAAATGGGTTAAGACTTCGACTTTTGAATACCCTTACTACTTATAGAAATGTTTGCGTATAGATTGTGCGCTTGATAAAGGAAGGCACTTTTCTTTGTGGCGTACCCATTGGGTGCTGTTGGTGTCCAAAAACAGCCCTTTTTATTACAATTCTGACATTTAGCACCCCGTGGAGGGTTAACAAATGTTCACCCCAGTATTTTGTCCATGTAACTTCTATTGTCACACCAAGGCCTGGGAGTTACAAATTTTTCTTGAAAATCTACAAGACTCGTTTAGAGAAATCCACGAAAAACATGAATTTTTTAGCTTTATGGGGGTATTGCTATTTAACCAGCCCAAAACAGGTTAACGCTTGGTTTTTTGGACACCCTTATTACTGACAAAAATGATCCTCGATGAATTCCACTCCCAATAAAGGAAGTTATGTTTATCTCTCGTGTATTGTTTGGGTGCTGAGGGGGCCTAAAACTGGCCCATTTCATCAAAATTTTGATGTTTGGCAGCCTGTGAAGGGTTACCATATGCATCGCATGATATGTTGTGTGTATCAAAGGTTGTGTCACAGACAGGTCTAATAATGATGAATGTTTGACAAAAAATCTACAAGACGTGTTTTGAGAAAGTGCCTATAAACTCCAATTTTGGCAGTTTTTTACCAATTAAACAGATAATTCCGCTTTTTGGGACATTTTTAGATTTTGTGACCATCTACGAGTGTGCAAAATTTCGTGAAAATCAGATCGAAAATGGCTTCTGAATCGTACAGACAAAATGTGAGGAAAAAAAAACAAAAAAAAAAAACCCCAAAAATAATAATCCGTAGAATAACAAGAGTCTTTTCCAGAGGAAAAAGCCTAATAAGGGTATATTTAATTAGCAAGAGCCAGTATTAAATGTTTATTAGGTAACAAAGAGCTTCTGCACTAGATGAGAAAATCCATCTCCAGCAGGCAAAGAGTTAAGAACATGTGTGGTTCACAATCCCCTTCATGATATTATCACAAAAAAGCTATATATAAAATTTGGAAGAAAAATCTTGAACAATTTTCATTGAAATGTCATGACAAGACATAGTTAGGGTATGACAAAAATTCCAAATCAAACTAGACTTTATGATTCTGGAGAATCATGGCTTTTCCCAATGAGATTCCATGATTTGTCATGACCCCACAGTGTCTCATGAATTGTTTTTTACTGTCTCACTGAAGTTCCTTCGTTGATGTTATGAGAAAGGTGAGTATAGTAGTCTCATATTACTCAGTTTGATAACAAAATTGTTTAGGTAAAAACCATCATTAACGGTGGAGTGGGTTAATATCAATATCGTCGTTCGACAAGTTAATGATCGACAAAAGGAGTTATGTTTGTTTGACACATACTCACTGAGTGCTGTGTCTATTTGAAAATGGTCCATTTTATCTCAAATATATCCAAAATATTGATATCTGGTAGCTTGTAGAGGGTTAACAAGTACTAACGGGAATATTTATTCATGCAACTTGTAATTTCACACCAAAAACTGCGAATGGCTATTTTTACATAAAATATACGAGATGTTTTCAGAGAAATCCAGAGACAACATGAATTTCAAGCTTTTGATGGGTATCATTGTTTATCCAGCCAAAAATGGGTTAAGGTTTGTTTTTTGAATACGCTTATTACTTACAAAAATAATTCTTAGTGAATTCTACTTCCACTTAAAAATTTTCCCCATCAGTTTTGTGTCCGGTAAAAGAAGTTATGTTTCTCTGTGGCATTCCCATTTATTGTTGTTGGTGTCCAAAAACAGACTATCTTTCCAAAATGTTGACATTTAGCAGCCCATGGAGGGTTAACAAATGCTTACCAGAATATTTAATCCATGCAACTGATAATGTGACACCAAGACCTATCAATGGTCATTTTCTGTTGAAAACTTACAAAATGTCTGTAAAGAAATCCAGGGAGAACATGATTTTTTAAAGTTTTTGATGGGTATCTCTATTAACCACCCCAAAAGGGGTTAACGCTTGGGTCTTTGACTACCCTTACAACTTACAAAAATCGTCCTTAGTGAATTCCAATTCCAGCAAAGGAGAGCATGTGTATCTCTCGGGAATACAATGCATGCTGTGCGCATCTGAAAACATCCCATTTCAACAAAATTATGAGCTTAGCAGCCTGTAGAGGTTTAATAAACGCTCATCGGAATATTTTGTCCATGTAACTTGTAATGTCACACAAAGACCTGCGAATAGCCAATTTTTCTTGAAAACCTACAAGATGTTTTTAGAGAAATCTACAGAAAATGGGAATTTTAAGCTTTTAAGGGGTATCTCTTTTTATCCTGTCAAAAATGGGTTAAGATTTCGACTTTTGAATACCCTTACTACTTACAAAAATGTTTCCGCATAAATTTTGCGCTTGATAAAAGGAGGTACTTTTCTTTGTGGCGCACCCATTGGGTGCTGTTGCTGTCCAAAAACAGCCCATTTTATCACAATTTTGACTTTTAGCAGCCTGTGCAAGGTTAACAAATGCTTTTGAGGGGTATTGCAGTGTAAGCAGCCCAAAACGAGTTAACGCTTGGTTTTTTGAATACCCTTATTACTTACAAAAATGGTCCATGGCGAATCCCACTTCCAATAAATGAAGTTATGTTTATCTCCCGCGTATCGTCTGGGTGCTTTAGAAGCCTGAAGACAGCCCATTTCATCAAAATTTCAATGTTTGGCAATCTGTGGAGGGTTACCGTATGCATTTCCTAATATCTCTTGTGTATGAATGGTCGTGTCAGAGACAGGTCTAACAATGATGAATGTTTAAAAAAAATCTGCAAGACACGTTTCTAGAAAGTGCCTATAAACCCTATTTTTTACAGTTTTTTGCCAATTCTGGAGAAATAAGGGTTAAATCGAAAATTCCACTTCAGTACATTTTTAGATTTTGTGCCCCTCTATGCGTGTGCAAAACTGTGTGAAAATCGGTTTGAAAATGGCTTCTGAATCGCACGGACAAAATGTGTGGAAAAAAAACAAAAAAAACTAGACTTTATGATTCTGGAGAATCATGGCTTTTCCCAATGAGATTCCATGATTTTTCATGACCCCACAGTGTCTGATGAATTGTTTTTAACTGTCTCACTGAAGTTCCTTCATTGTTATGAGAAAGGTGAGTATAGTTGTCCCAAATGACTCAGTTTGATAAAAAAATGGTTTAGGTAAAAACCATCATTAACGGTGGAGTGGGTTAATGTCAATATCGTCGTCAACAAGTTAATGACCGACAAAAGGAGTTATGTTTGTTAGACACATACCCATGTAGAGCTGTGGCTTTTTGAAAATGGTCCATTTTATCTCAAATGCATCCAAAATATTGATGTCTGGCAGCTTGTAGAGGGTTAACAAGTGCTAACAGGAATATTCATTCATGCAACTTGTAATGTCACACCAAGAACTGCGAATGGCCATTTTTTCTTTAAAATCTACAAGATGTTTTCAGAGAAATCCAGGGACGACATGAATTTTCAGCTTTTGATGGGTATCATTGTTTATCCAGCCCAAAACAGGTTAAGTGTTGTTTTTTGAATACTCTTATTACTTCCAAAAATAATTCTCAGTGAATTCTACTTCCATTTATTTTGATCTCTCGTCTCAAATTCGAGTGCTGTGGGTATGCAAACACAGCCCATTTTATCAACATTTTGACGTTTGAGAACCTGCATAGGGTTAACAAATGCTTCCAGGAATATTTTGTACATGCAATCTGTAATGTCACACTAAGATCTGAGAATGGCCATTTTTTCTTGAAAATCTATGGGATGTTTTTAGAGAAATCCTCGGATAACATGAATTTTTAACCTTTTGAGGGGTATCTTTCTGTAATCAGCCCTAAACGGGTTAATGCTTGGTTTTGTGAATACCTTCATTACATACAAAAATGATCATCGGTGAATTCCACTTCCAATGAAGGGGGTTATGTTTATCTCGCAGGCACACATTTGGTGTTATGGTTGCCCAAAGAACAGCCCATTTTCTCCAAATGTCTATGCTTGGCCTTCTCTGGAGGGTTAACAAATGCTTACCGAAATATTTTGTCCATGCAACTTGAACTGTCACTCCAAGACCTGCAAAAGGTCAATTTTTCTTGAAATTTTGTTTTGAGAAATCCACAGAAAACTGGAATTTTAAGCTTTTAAGGGGTATATCTCTTTAACTAGTCAAAAATGGGTTAAGACCTCGATTTTTGAATACACTTACTACTTACAAAAGTGTTTCCCTGTCAGTTTTGCGTCCGGTAAAAGAAGTTATGCATCTCTGTTGCATTCCCATTTGATGTTGTTGGTGTCCAAAAACAGACTATTTTTTCAAAATTTTCACATTTAGCAGCCCATGGAGGGTTAATAAATGCTTCCCGGAATAATTTATCCTATCAACTGGTAATATGACACCAAGACCTATCAGTGGCCATTTTCTCTTGAAAACTCTACCAGATGTTTGTAAAGAAATCCAGGGAAAACATAAATTTTTAAGCTTTTGATGGGTATCACTATTGACAACCACAAAAGGGGTTAACGCTTGGTTTTTTGAATATCCTTATTACTTACAAAAATGGCCCTCGATGAATTCAACTTCCAACAAAGGAGATTATGTTTATTTCTCAGGTACACATTGGGTGCTGTGCGTGTCCGAAAACAGTCCATTTCAACAAAATTACGATGCTTGGCAGCCTCTAGAGGGTTAATAAATGATCACCGGAATATTTTGTCCATGCAACTTGTAATATCACACAAAGACCTGCGAGCAGTCAATTTTTCTTGAAAACCTACAGGATGTTTTTAGAGAAATCCACAGAAAATGGGAATTTTAAGAGGTCTCTCTCTTTTGCCTATCCAAAATGGGTTAAGACTTCGACTTTTGAATACCCTTACTACTTATAGAAATGTTTGTGTATAGATTGTTCGCTCGATAAAGGAAGGCACTTTTCTTTGTGGCGTACCCATTGGGTGCTGTTGGTGTCCAAAAACAGCCCTTTTATTCACAATTTAGACTTTTAGCACCCCGTGGAGAGTTAACAAATGTTCACCGCAGTATTTTGTCCATGTAACTTCAATTGTCACCCCAAGGCCTGGGAGTGACAAATTTTTCTTGAAAATCTACAAGACTCGTTTAGAGAAATCCACGAAAAACATGAATTTTTAGCTTTATGGTGGTATTGCTGTTTAACCAGCTCAAAACAGGTTAACGCTTGGTTTTTTGGACACCCTTATTACTGACAAAAATGATCCTCGGTGAATTCCACTCCCAATAAAGGAAGTTATGTTTATCTCTCGTGTATCGTTTGGGTGCTGTGGGGGCCTAAAACTGGCCCATTTCATCAAAATTTTGATGTTTGGCAGCCTGTGGAGGGTTACCATATGCATCGCCTGATATGTCGTGTGTATCAGAGGTTGTGTCACAGACAGGTCTAATAATGATGAATGTTTAAAAAAAATCTACTAGACGTGTTTCGAGAAAGTGCCGATAAACCCCAATTTTGGCAGTTTTTTGCCAATTCTGGCGAAATAAAGGTTAAATCGAAAATTCCGCTTTGGTACATTTTTAGATTTTTTGCCCCTCTATGCGTGTGCCAAATTGTGTGAAAATCGGTTCGAAAATGGCTTCTGAATCGTACGGACAAAAATGTGTAGAAAAAAAAAACAAAAAAAAAAAAACACAAAAACTAGACTTTATGATTCTGAAGAATCATGACTTTTCCCGATGAGATTCCATGATTTGTCATGACCCCATCGTGAATGCTGAATTGCTTTTGACTGTCTCACTGAAGTTCCTTCATTGATGTCATGAAAAAGGTGAGTATAGAAGTCTCAAATGACTCAGTTTGATAACAAAATTGTTTAGGTAAAAACCATCATTAACAGTGGAGTGGGTTAATATCAATATCGTCGTTCGACAAGTTAATGACCGACAAAAGGAGTTATGTTTGTTTGACACATACTCACTGAGTGCTGTGTCTATTTGAAAATGGTCCATTTTATCTCAAATAAATCCAAAATATTGATATCTGGCAGCTTGTAGAGGGTTAACAAGTACCAACGGGAATATTTATTCATGCAACTTGTAATTTCACACCAAAAACTGCGAATGGCTATTTTTACTTAAAATATACAAGATGTTTTCAGAGAAATCCAGAGACAACATGAATTTTAAGCTTTTGATGGGTATCATTGTTTATCCAGCCCAAAACGGGTTAAGGTTTGTTTTTTGAATACGCTTATTACCTACAAAAATAATTCTTAGTGAATTCTATTTCCACTTAAAAATTTTCCCTATCAGTTTTGTGTCCGGTAAAAGAAGTTATGTTTCTCTGTGGCATTCCCATTTATTGTTGTTGGTGTCCAAAAACAGACTATTTTTCCAAAATGTTGACATTTAGCAGCCCATGGAGGGTTAACAAATGCTTACCAGAATATTTTATCCATGCAACCGATAATGTGACACCAAGACCTATCAATGGTCATTTTCTGTTGAAAACTTACAAGATGTCTGTAAAGAAATCCAGGGAGAACATGATTTTTTAAAGTTTTTGATGGGTATCTCTATTAACCACCCCAAAAGGGGTTAACGCTTGAGTTTTTGACTACCCTTACAACTTACAAAAATCGTCCTTAGTGAATTCCAATTCCAGCAAAGGAGAGTATGTGTATCTCTCGGGAATACATTGCATGCTGTGCGCGTCCGAAAACATCCCATTTCAACAAAATTATGATGCTTAGCAGCCTGTAGAGGTTTAATAAATGCTCATCGGAATATTTTGTCCATGTGACTTGTAATGTCACACAAAGACCTGCGAATAGCCAATTTTTCTTGAAAACCTACACGATGTTTTTAGAGAAATCTACAGAAAATGGGAATTTTAAGCTTTTAAGGGGTATCTCTTTTTATCCTGCCAAAAATGGGTTAAGATTTCGACTTTTGAATACCCTTACTACTTACAAAAATGTTTCCGCATAAATTTTGCACTTGATAAAAGGAGGTACTTTTCTTTGTGGCACACCCATTGGGTGCTGTTGCTGTCCAAAAACAGCCCATTTTATCACAATTTTGACTTTTAGCAGCCTGTGCAAGGTTAACAAATGCTTTTGAGGGGTATTGCAGTGTAACCAGCCCAAAACGGGTTAACGCTTGGTTTTTTGAATACACTTATTACTTACAAAAATGATCCATGGCGAATCCCACTTCCAATAAATGAAGTTATGTTTATCTCCCGCGTATCGTCTGGGTGCTTCAGAAGCCTGAAAACAGCCCATTTCATCAAAATTTCAATGTTTGCCAGCCTGTGGAGGGTAACCATATGCATTTCCTAATATCTCTTGTGTATGAATGGTCGTGTCAGAGACAGGTCTAACAATGATGAATGTTTAAAAAAAATCTGCAAGACACGTTTCGAGAAAGTGCCTATAAACCCTATTTTTTACAGTTTTTTGCCAATTCTGGAGAAATAAGGGTTAAATCGGAAATTCTGCCTTGGTACATTTTTAGATTTTGTGCCCCTCTATGCGTGTGCAAAACTGTGTGAAAATCGGTTTGAAAATGGCTTCTGAATCGCACGGACAAAATGTGTGGAAAAAAAACAAAAAAAACTAGACTTTATGATTCTGGAGAATCATGGCTTTTCCCAATGAGATTCCATGATTTTTCATGACCCCACAGTGTCTGATGAATTGTTTTTAACTGTCTCACTGAAGTTCCTTCATTGTTATGAGAAAGGTGAGTATAGTAGTCTCAAATGACTCAGTTTGATAAAAAAAATTGTTTAGGTAAAAACCATCATTAATGGTGGAGTGGGTTAATGTCAATATCGTCATCAACAAGTTGTTGACCGACAAGAGGAGTTATGTTTCTTAGACACATACCCATGTAGAGCTGTGGCTTTTTGAAAATGGTCCATTTTATCTCAATTGCATCCAAAATATTGATGTCTGGCAGCTTGTAGAGGGTTAACAAGTGCTAACAGGAATATTCATTCATGCAACTTGTAATGTCACACCAAGAACTGTGAATGGCCATTTTTTCTTTAAAATCTACAAGATGTTTTCACTGAAATCCAGGGAGGACATGAATTTTAAGCTTTTGATGGGTATCATTGTTTATCCAGCCCAAAACGGGTTAAGTGTTGTTTTTTGAATACTCTTATTAGTTCCAAAAATAATTCTCAGTGAATTCTACTTCCACTTATTTTGATCTCTCGTCTCAAATTTGGGTGCTGTGGGTATGCAAACACAGCCCATTTTATCAACATTTTGATGTTTGAGAACCTGCATAGGGTTAACAAATGCTTCCAGGAATATTTTGTACATGGAATCTGTAATGTCACACTAAGATCTGAGAATGGCCAATTTTTCTTGAAAATCTACGAGATGTTTTTAGAGAAATCCTCGGATAACATGAATTTTTAACCTTTTGAGGGGTACCTTTCTGTAATCAGCCCTAAACGGGTTAATGCTTGGTTTTGTGAATACCTTCATTACATACAAAAATGATCATCGGTGAATTCCACTTCCAATGAAGGGGGTTATGTTTATCTCGCAGGTACACATTTGGTGTTATGGTTGCCCAAAGAACAGCCCATTTTCTCCAAATGTCTATGCTTGGCAGCCTCTGGAGGGTTAACAAATGCTTACCGAAATATTTTGTCCATGCAACTTGAACTGTCACTCCAAGACCTGCAAAAGGTCAATTTTTCTTGAAATTTTGTTTTGAGAAATCCACAGAAAACTGGAATTTTAAGCTTTTAAGGGGTATATCTCTTTAACTAGTCAAAAATGGGTTAAGACCTCGATTTTTGAATACACTTACTACTTACAAAAGTGTTTCCCTGTCAGTTTTGCGTCCGGTAAAAGAAGTTATGCATCTCTATTGCATTCCCATTTGATGTTGTTGGTGTCCAAAAACAGACTATTTTTTCAAAATTTTCACATTTAGCAGCCCATGGAGGGTTAATAAATGCTTCCCAGAATAATTTATCCTATCAACTGGTAATATGACACCAAGACCTATCAGTGGCCATTTTCTCTTGAAAACTCTACCAGATGTTTGTAAAGAAATCTAGGGAAAACATAAATTTTTAAGCTTTTGATGGGTATCACTATTGACCTACCACAAAAGGGGTTAACGCTTGGTTTTTTGAATACTCTTATTATTTACAAAAATGGCCCTCGATGAATTCCACTTCCAACATAGGAGATTATGTTTATTTCTCATGTACACATTGGGTGCTGTGCGTGTCCGAAAACAGTCCATTTCAACAAAATTACGATGCTTGGCAGCCTCTAGAGGGTTAATAAACGCTCACCGGAATATTTTGTCCATGCAACTTGTAATATCACACAAAGACCTGCGAGCAATCAATTTTTCTTGAAAACCTACAGGATGTTTTTAGAGAAATCCACAGAAAATAGGAATTTTAAGAGGTGTCTCTCTTTATCCTGCCCAAACTGGGTTAAGACTTCGACTTTTGAATACCCTTACTACTTATAAAAATGTTTGCGTATAGATTGTGCGCTCGATAAAGGAAGGCACTTTTCTTTGTGACGTACCCATTGGGTGCTATTGGTGTCCAAAAACAGCCCTTTTTATCACAATTTGGACTTTTAGCACCCCGTGGAGGGTTAACAATTGTTCACCGCAGTATTTTGTCCATGTAACTTCTATTGTCACCCCAAGGCCTGGGAGTGACAAATTTTTCTTGAAAATCTACAAGACTCGTTTAGAGAAATCCACGAAAAACATGAATTTTTTTAGCTTTTTGGGGGTATTGCTGTTTAAGCAGCCCAAAACAGGTTAACGCTAGGTTTTTTGGACACCCTTATTACTTACAAAAATGATCCTCGGTGAATTCCACTTCCAATAAAGGAAGTTATGTTTACCTCTCGGGTTTCGTTTGGGTGCTATGGGAGTCTGAAACCGGCCCATTTCATCAAAATTTCGATGTGTTTGGAAGCCTGTGGAGGGTTACCATATGCATCGCCTAATATGTCGTGTGTATCAAAGGTCGTGTCAAGGGCAGGTCTAGCAATGATGAATGTTTAAAAAAAATCTATACGTGTTTCGAGAAAGTGCCGATAAACCCCAATTTTGGCAGTTTTTTGCCAATTCTGGTGAAATAAGGGTTAAATCGAAAATTCCGCTTTGGTACATTTTTAGATTGTTTGCCCCTCTATGCGTGTGCCAAATTGTGTGAAAATCGGTTCTCAAATGGCTTCTGAATCGTACGGACAAAAATGTGTAGGAAAAAAAAAAAAACAAAAACAAAAAAAAACTACACTTTATGATTCTGAAGAATCATGGCTTTTCCCGATGAGATTCCATCATATGTCATGACCACATAGTGTATGCTGAATTGCTTTTGACTGTCTCACTGAAGTTCCTGATGACATGAAAAGGTGAGTATAGAAGTCTCAAATGACTCAGTTTGCTAAAAAAAAATTGTTTAGGTAAACACCATTATTAACGGTGGAGAGGGTTAATATCAATATTGTCGTCAAACAAGTTAATGACCGACAAAAGGAGTTATGTTTGTTTGACACATACCCACTGAGTGCTGTATCTATTTGAAAATGGTCCGTTTTATCTCAAATGTATCCAAAATATTGATGTCTGGCAGCTTGTGAAGGGGTTAACAAGTGCTAAGAGGAATATTTATTCATGCAGCTTGTAATTTCACACCAAAAACTGTGAATGGCCATTTTTACTTAAAAATCTACGAGATGTTTTCAGAGAAATCCAGGGAGAACATGAATTTTAAGCTGTTGATGGGTATAATTGTTTATCCAGCCCAAAACGGGTTAAGGGTTGTTTTTTAATACACTTATTACTTATAAAAATAATTCTCAGTGAATTCTACTTCCACTTATGTTGATTTCTCCTCTTAAATTTGGGTGCTGCGGGTATGCAAACACAGCCCACTTTTTCAACATTTTGATGTATGAGAACCAACATAGGGTTAACAAATGCTTACTGGAATATTTTGTACATGTAACTTGTAATTCACACTAAGATCTGAGAATGGCCAATTTTTCTTGAAAATCTACGTGATGTTTTTAGAGAAATCCTCGGATAACATGAATTTTTAACCTTTTGAGGGGTATCACCCTGTAACCAGCTCTTAACGGGTTAATGCTTGGTTTTATGAATACCTTCATTACTTACAAAAATGATCCTCGGTGAATCCCACTTCCAATGAAGGTGGTTATGTTCATCTCGCAGGTACACATTGGGTGTAATGGGTGGCCAAGTACAGCCCATTTTCTCAAAATGTGCTGCCTCTGGAGGGTTAACAAACGCTTACCAGAATCTTTTGTTCATGCAACTTGTAATGTCACTCCAGACCTGCAAATGGTCAATTTCTCTTGAAAACTTACCAGATTTTTTTGAGAAATCCACAGAAAATGGGAATTTTAAGCTTTTAAGGCGTACATCTCCTTAACCGGGCGAAAATAGGTTAAGACCTCAATTTTTGAATATCCTTACTACTTACTAAAAATTTTCCCTATCAGTTTTGCGTCCGGTAAAAGAAGTTATGTTTCTCAGCAGCATTCCCACTTGATGTTGTTGGTGTCCAAAAACAGACTATTTTTTTTTGAAATTTTGACAATCAGCAGCCCATGGAGGGTTAACAAATGCTTATCTGAATATTTTATCCATGCAACTGGTAATGTGACGCTAAGACCTATCAACGGCCATTTTCTCTTGAAACTCTACGAGACGTTTGTAAAGAAATTCAGGGAAAACATGATTTTTTAAGCTTTTGATGGGTATTGCTATTAACCATCCCAAAAGGGGTTAATGCTTGGTCTTTTGAATACCCTTATTACTAACAAATTTGGTCCTCGGTGAATTCCACTTCCAACAAAGTAGATTATGTTTATCTCTCGTGTATGCATTGGGTGTTGTGCACATCTGAAAACAGCCTATTTCAACAAAATTACGATGCTTAGCAGCCTGTAGAGTGTTAATAAATGCTCACCGGAACATTTTTTTCCATGCAACTTGTAATGTCACACAAGGACCTGCAAATGGTCAATTTTTCCTGAAAACCTACAAGTTGCTTTTAGAGAAATCCACAGAAAATGGGAATTTTAAGCTTTTAAGGGGTATCTCTCTTTAACCAGCCCAAAATGGGTTAAGACTTCGACTTTTGAATACCCTTACCACTATCAAAAATGTTTCCCCATCGATTTTGCATCCGATAAAAGAAGGAACCTTTCTCGGTGGTACACCAAGTGGGTGCTGTTGGCATTCAAAAACAGTCCATTTTATCACAATTTTGACTTTTAGCACCCCGTGGAGGGTTAACAAATGCTCACCGCAGTATTTTGTCCATGCAAATTCTATTGCCACACTAAGGCCTGGGAGTGACAAATTTTTCTTGAAAATCTACAAGACTCGTTTAGAGAAATCCACGGAAAATACAAATTTTTGAGCTTTATGGGGGATTTGCTGTTTAACCAGCCCAAAACGGGTTAACGCTTGGTTTTTTGAACACCCTTATTACTGACAAAAATGATCCTAGGTGAATTCCATTCTCAATAAAGGAAGTTATGTTTATCTCTCGTATATTGTTTGGGTGCAGTGGGGGCCTGAAACCGGCCTATTTCATCAAAATTTTGATGTTTGGCAGCCTGCGGAGGGTTACTATATGCATTGCCTGATATGTCGTGTGTATCAAAGGGCGTGTCACAGACAGGTCTAGCAATGACGAATGTATAAAAAAAAATCTTCAAGACGTGTTTTGAGAAAGTGCCGATAAACCCCTATTTTGGCAGTTTTTTGCCAATTCTGACGAACTAAGGGTTAAATCGAAAATTCCGCTTCGGTACATTTTTAGATTTTGTGCCCCTCTATGAGTGTGCAAAATTTTGTGAAAATCGGTTCGAAAATGGCTTCTGTATCGTACGGACAAAATGTGTGGGAAAAAAAACAAAAAAAAAACTAGACTTTATGATTCTGGAGAATCATGGCTTTTCCCGATGAGATTCCATGATCTTTCATGACCCCACAGTGTCTGATGAATTGTTTTTAACTGTCTCACTGAAGTCCCTTCATTGATGTTATGAGAAGGTGAAGATAGTAATCTCAAATGACAGAGTTTGATAAAAAATTGTTTAGGTAAAAACCATCATTAACGGTGGAGTGGGTTAATGTCAATATCGTCGTCCAACAAGTCAATGGCCAACAAAAGGAGTTATGTTTCTTTGACACATACCCACTGAGTGCTGTGTCAATTTAAAAATGGTTCATTTTATCTCAAATGTTTCCCAAATATTGATGTCTGGCAGCTTGAAGAGGGTTGTTAACAAGTGCTAACAGGAATATTTATTCATGCAACTTGTAATGTCACTCCAAGAACTGTGAATGGCCATTTTTTTCTTTAAAATCTACAAGATGTTTTCAGAGAAATCCAGGGAGAACATGAATTTTAAGCTTTTGATGGGTATCATTGTTTATCCAGCCCAAAACGGGTTAAGTGTTGTTTATTGAATACTCTTATTACTTCCAAAAATAATTCTCAGTGAATTCTACTTCCACTTATTTTGATCTCTCCTCTCAACTTTGGGTGCTGTGGGTACGCAAACACAGCCCATTTTATCAACATTTTGATGTTTGAGAACCTGCATAGGGTTAACAAATGCTTACAGGAATATTTTGTACATGCAACTTGTAATGTCACACTAAGATCTGAGAATGGCCATTTTTTCTTGAAAATATACTGGATGGTTTTAAAAGAAATCCTCAGATAACACAAATTTTTAACCTTTTGAGGGGTATCTCTCTGTAACCAGCTCTAAAGGGTTAATGCTTGGTTTTGTTAATACCTTCAATGGGTACAAAAAAGATCAACTGTGAATTCCATTTCCAATGAAGAGGGTTATGTTTATCTCGCAGGTACACATTTGGTGTTATGGTTGCCCAAGCACAGCCCATTTTCTCGAAATGTCTATGCCTGGCAACCTCTGGGGGGTTAACAAATGTTTACCGAAACATTTTGTTCATGCTTGTAATGTCACTCGAAGACCTGCGAATGGTCAATTGTTCTTGAAATTTTTTTTGAGAAATCCACAGAAAACTGGAATTTTAAGCTTTTAAGGGGTTTATCTCCTTAACCAGTCAAAAATGGGTTAAGACCTTGATTTGTGAATACATTTACTACTTACAAAAATGTTTCCCTGTCAGTTTTGCGTCCGGTAAAAGAAGTTACGTTTCTCTGTTGCATTCCCTTTGGATGTTGTTGTTGTTCAAAAACAGACTATTTTTTTTCAAAATTTTGACATTTAGCAGCCCATGGAGGGTTAACAAATGCTTACCGGAATAATTTATCCGATCAACTGGTAATGTGACACTATGACCTATCAATGGCCATTTGCTCTTGAAAACTCTACTAGATGTTTGTAAAGAAATCCAGGGAAAACATAAATTTTTAAGCCTTTGATGGGTATCACTATTAACAACCACAAAAGGGGTTAACGATTGGTTTTTTGAATACCCTTATTACTTACAAAAATGGTCCTCGGTGAATTCCACTTCCAACAAAGGAGATTATGTGTATTTCTCAGGTACACGTTGGTTGCTGTGCGTGTCTTAAAACAGCCCATTTCAACAAAATTACGATGCTTGGCAGTCTGTAGAGGGTTAATAAACGCTCACCGGAATATTCTGTCCATGCAACTTACAATGTCACACAAAGACCTGCGAGTAGTCAATTTTTCTTGAGAACCTACAGGATGTATTTAGAGAAATCCACAGAAAACGGGAATTTTAAGATTTTAAGGGGTCTCTCTCTTTAGCCTCCCCAAAATGGTTTAAGACTTCGACTTTTGAATACCCTTACTACTTACAAAAATGTTTCCATATAGATTGTGCGCTCGATAAAAGAAGGCACTTTTCTTTGTGGCGTACCCATTGGGTGCTGTTGGCGTCCAAAAACAGCCCATTTTATCACAATTTTGACTTTTAGCAGCCCGTGGAGGGTTAACAAATGCTCACCGCAGTATTTTGTCTATGCAACTTCTATTGTCACACAAAGGCCTGGGAGTGACAAATTTTTCTTGAAGATCTACAAGACTCGTTTAGAGAAATCCAAAGAAAACACTATTTTTTTTAGCTTTATGGGGGTATTGCTGTTTAACCAGCCCAAAGCGGGTTAACGCTTGGTTTTTTGAACACCCTTATTACTGACAAAAATGATCCTTGATGAATTCCACTCCCAATAAAGGGAGTTAGGTGTATCTCTCATGTATTGTTTGGGTGCGGTGGGGGCCTGAAACCGGCCTATTTCATCAAAATTTCGATGTTTGGCAGCCTGTGGAGGGTTACCATATGCATCGCCTGATATGTCGTGTGTATCAAAGGGCGTGTCACAGACAGGGCTAGCAATTACGAATGTATAAAAAAAATCTACAAGACGTGTTTCGAGAAAGTGCCGATAAACCCCAATTTTGACAGTTTTTTGCCAATTCTGACGAAATAAGGGTTAAATCGAAAATTCCGCTTCGGTACATTTTTAGATTTTGTGCCCCTCTATGCGTGTGCAAAATTTCGTGAAAATCGGTTCGAAAATGGCTTCTGAATCGTACGGACAAAATGTGTGGAACCCCCCCACCCCCCCACCCCCCCCCCCCCCCCAAAAAAAAAAAAAAAAAATTAATAATCCGTAGAAATTCAATAGTCTTTTCCAGAGGGAAAAGCCTAAAAACCAAAAAAACTAGACTTTATGATTCTGGAGAATCATGGCTTTTCCCGATTAGATTCCATGATTTTTCATGACCCCACAGTATCCGATGAATTGTTTTTAACTGTCTCACATAAGATACTTCATTGATGTTATGAGAAAGGTGAGTATGGTACTCTCAAATGACTCGATTTGATAAAAAAAATGTTTGGGTAAAACCCATCATTAACGGTAGAATGGGTTAATATCAATATCAATGTTTCCCTATCAGTTTTGCATCCGGTAAAAGAAGTTACGTTCCTTTGTGGCATTTCCATTTGATGTTGTTGGTGTCCAAAAACAGACTATTTCTTCAAAATTTTGCACATTTAGCAGCCCATGGAGGGTTAACAAATGCCTACCCGAATAATTTATCCATGCAACTGGTCATGTGAAACCAAGACCTATCAACGGCCATTTTCTCTTGAAAACCCCACAAGATGTTTGTAAAGAAATCCAGGGAAAATGATTTTTTAAGCTTTCGATGGGTATCCCTGTTAACCTCCCCAGCAGGGGTTAATGCTTGGTTTTTTGAATACCCTTATTACTTACAAAAATGGTTCTCTGTGAATTCCACTTCCAACAAAGGAGATTATGTTTATCTCTCATGTATACATTGGGTGCTGTGCGTGTCCGAAAACAGCCCATGTCAACAAAATGACTATTTTTTCTTGAAAACCCACAAGATGTTTTTAGAGAAATCCACAGAAAACAGGTGTTTTAAGATTTTAATGGGTATCTCTCTTTAACCAGGCCAAAATGGGTTAAGACGTCAAATTTTGAATACCCTTACCACTTTCAAAAATATTTTCCGATCAATTTTGCGTCCGATAAATGAAGTTCCCTTTCTCTGTGGTATACCCTTTGGGGGCTGTTGGTGTCTAAAAACAACCCATTTTGTCACAATTTTTACGTTCAGCTGTTTGGGGAGGGTTAACTAATGCTGACCGGAATATTTTATCTATGCAACTTGTAATGTCACAGCAAGACCTGAGAGTGACCAATTTTTCTTGAAAATCTACAAGACTCGTTTAGAGAAATCCACGGAAAACATGAAGTTCTGAGCTTTTTTGGGGTATTGCTGTTTAACCAGCCCAAAACAGGTTAACGCTTGGTTTTTTGAACACCCTTATTATTATTACAAAAATGATCCTCGGTGAATTCCACTTCCAATAAAGGAAGTAATGTGTATCTTTCGTGTATCGTTTGAGTGCTGTGGGGACCCGAAAACAGCCCATTTCATCAAAGTTTGATGTTTGGCAGCCTGTGGGGGGTTACCATATGCATCGCCTAATATGTCATGTGTATCAATGGTCGTGTCACAGGCAGTTCTAGCAATGATGAATGTTAAAAAAAAATCTACAAGACGTGTTTCGAGAAAGTGCCGATAAACCCCAAATTTGGCAGTTTTTTGTCAATTCTGACGAATTAAGGGTTAAATCGAAAATTCCGCCTTGGTACATTTTTAGATTTTGTGCCTCTCTATGAGTGTGCAAAATTTTGTGAAAATCGGTTTGAAAATGGCTTCTGAATTGTACGGACAAAATGTGTGGAAAAAAAATATAAAAAAAACCTAGACTTTATGATCCTGGAGAATCATGGCTTTTCCCGATGAGATTCCATGATTTGTCATGTCCCCACAGTGTCTGATGAATTGTTTTAACTGTCTCACTGAAGTTCCTTCATTGATGTTATGAGAGAGGTGATTATAGTAGTCTCAAATGACACAGTTTGATAAAAAAAAATGTTTAGGTAAAAACCATCATTAACGGTGGAGTGGGTTAATGTTAATATCGTCGTCCAACAAGTCGATGACCGACAAAAGGAGTAATGTTTGTTTGACACATACCCATTGAGTGCTGTGTCTATTTGAAAATGGTCAATTTTATCTCAATGTATCCAAAATATTGGTGTCTGGCAGCTTGTAGAGGGTTAACAAGTGCTAACAGGAATATTTATTCGTGCAACTGATAATGTCACACCAAGAACTGTGAATGGCCATTTTTATTTAAAAACTACAAGATGTTTTCAGAGAAATCCAGGGAGAACATGAATGTTAAGCTTTTGATGGGTATCATTGTTTATCCAGCCCAAAACGGGTTAAGTGTTGTTTTTTGAATACTCTTATTACTTCCAAAAATAATTCTCAGTGAATTCTACTTCCACTTATTTTGATCTCTCCTCTCAACTTCAGGTGCTGTGGGTACGCAAACACAGCCCATTTTATAAACATTTTGATGTTTGAGAACCTGCATAGGGTTAACAAATGCTTACAGGAATATTTTGTACATGCAACTTGTAATGTCACACTAAGATCTGAGAATGGCTATTTGTTCTTGAAAATCTACGAGATGTTTTTAGAGAAATCCTCGGATAACATAAATTTTTAATCTTTTGAGGGGTATCGATCTGTAACCAGCCCTAAATGGGTTAATGCTTGGTTTTGTGAATATCTTCATTACTTACAAAAATGATCGACAGTGAATTCCACTTCCAATGAAGGAGGTTATGTTTATCTCGCAGGTACACACTTGGTGTTATGGTTGCCCAAGAACAGCCCATTTTCTCCAAATGTCTATGCTTGGCAGCCTCTTGAGGGTTAACAAATGCTTACCGAAATATTTTGTCCATGCAACTTGTAATGTCACTCCAAGACCTGCAAATGGTCAATTTCTCTTGAAACTTGTTTTGAGAAATCCACAGAAAACTGGAATTTTAAGCTTTTAAGGGGTACATCTTAACCAGACGAAAATGGGTTAAGACCTCGATTTTTGAATACCCTTACTACTTACTAAATTTTTCCCTATCAGTTTTGCATCCGATAAAAAAAAGTTATGTATCTCTGTGGCATTCCCATTTGTTGTTGTTGGTGTCCAAAAACAGACTATTTTTTCAAAATGTTGACATTTAGCATCCTTGGAGGGTTAACAAATGCTTACTGGAATATTTTATCCATGCAACCGGTAATGTGACTCCAAGACCTATCAATGGCTGTTTTCTGTTGAAAACTTACAAGATGTTTGTAACGAAATCCACGGAAAACATGATTTTTTTTAGCTTTTGATGGGTATCGCTATTAACCACACCAAAATGGGTTAACGCTTGGGCTTTTGAATACCCTTATTACTTACAAAAATGGTCCTCAGTGAATTCCACTTCCAACAAAGGAGATTATGTGTAACTCCCGGGCATACATTGCGTGCTGTGTGTGTCCGAAAACAGCCCATTTCAACAAAATTATGATGCTTGGCATTCTGTAGAGGGTTAATAAACGCTCAGCGGAATATTTTGTCCATGCAACTTGTAATGTCACACAAAGACCTGCAAGTAGTCAATTTTTCTGGAATGTATTTCGAGAAATCCACAAAAAATGGGAATTTTTAGATTTCAAGGGGTCCCTCTCTCTTTAGTCTGCTTAAAATGGGTTAAGACTTCGTTTTTTGAATACCCTTACTACTTACAAAAATGTTTCTGTATAGATTGTGCGCTCGATAAAAGAAAACACTTTTCTTTGTGGCCTACCCATTGAGTGCTGTTGGCGTCCAAAAACCGCCTATTTTATCACAGTTTTGACATTTAGCAGCCCGTGGAGGGTTAACAAATGCTCACCGCAGTATTTTGTCCATGCAACTTCTATTGTCACATCAAGGCCTGGGAGTGACAATTTTGTCTTGAAAATCTACAAGACTCGTTTAGAGAAATCCATGGAAAACCAGAATTTTTTAGCTTTATGGGGGTATTGCTGTTTAACCAGCCCAAAACGGGTTAACGCTTGGTTTTTTGAACACCCTTATTACTTACAAAAATGATCTCCGGTGAATTCCACTTCCAATAAAGGAAGTTATGTTTATCTCTCGTGTATCGTTTGGGTGCTCTGGGCGCCTGGAACTGGCCCATTTCATCAAAATTTCGATGTTTGGCAGCCTGTGGAGGGTTACCATATGCATCGCCTGATATGTCATGTGTATCAAAGGTTGTTGCACAGACAGGTCTAGCAATGATGAAGGTTTAAAAAAAATCTACAAGACGTGTTTCGAGAAAGTGCCGATAAACCCCAATTTTGACAGTTTTTTGCCAATTCCGACGAAATAAGGGTTAAATCGAAAATTCCGCTTTGGTACATTTTTAGATTTTGTGCCCCTCTATGCGTGTGCAAAATTTTTTGAAAATCGGTCTGAAAATGGCTTCGGAATTGTGCGGACAAAATGTGTGGAAAAAAAACAAAAAAAACAAAAAAAAATTATAATCCGTAGAAAAACAATAGTCTTTTCGAGAGGGAAAAGCCTAAAAAAAAAATAATAATAATAATCCGTAGAAAAACAATAGTCTTTTCCAGAGGGAAAAGCCTAAAAAAAAAAAAATAATAATAATAATCCGTAGGAAAACAATAGTCTTTTCCAGAGGGAAAAGCCTAAAAACCCAAAAATAATAATCTGCAGAAAAACAATAGTCTTTTCCAGAGGGAAAAGCCTAACAAGAGCAATAATTCTTGAAGATATTCTTAGATTTAGATGCAGCTGGTTCACAATCCCATTCACGATATTATGACTGAAAAGCTATATATTAAATTCGGGAAACTATTTTGACAAGTTTTCTTTAATGTGTGACAAGAAATCTGGAAAGAGTAATGGAAGGATCGACAGAAGGAAAGTTGGCAGGTACTAAGTACAGGCAGAACCCACTAGGTGGTGAGAACCGACATGTTAACATAAAAAAAAATACATCAGGGAACTTGAGGGCGATTTTCAGGGAAATGGGATGAATTTCAGGGAAAATTATGCATGCGAACAATACACAAAGGAAGAACTAAAAAAATTCAGCTCTTTGACCACCACTGGCACCAGGTTGCACCCAGTGGTTCATAGATTAAAAATTTACTGATGCCTTTTATGCCATATTTAAAAATAGGCCGATGAAATCGCCAGATGTGTACCCATACGTGCAACTAGTAGAAAGCTGTATGACGGAGAGCCACCCCAGATGCCGACATTATGTACACCATACATGGTATGGGTACATATAGAAATGGATTGCAGGAGTGCCTAATTTGATGGATAAAGGGTTAATATCTCCAGATCAAATTATTAGATTTACATAAAAAAAACTATACAGCACAGCACATCAGTAACCTGAATACATATATAAAGTAACCTGATAATCGGATTAATATTTTTTGAGTTATCGCATGCCGAAAAAATGGATTGGAGAAGTTCTCAATTTGAAAGATAAAGGGTTAATATCTCAGGATCAAATTATCAGATTTACACCAAAAACTATACAGCTTGGCACATCAGTAACCTGAACACAAATATAAAGTAACTTGACAATCCAAACAATATTTTTCAACTTATCGAATGCCAAAGGGATTGGAGGAATTTTCAATTTGAAGGATAAAGGGTTAATATCTCAGGATCAAAAATATAAAGTAACTTGACAATCCAAGCAATATTTTTCAAGTTATCGAATGCCAAAAAAATAGATACAGAAGCTGGATGGACAGATGGACAGACGGATGGATGGACAGACGAAGGATGGACGAACGACGGAGGTCCACCCGGGATAATGGTATTATGTGTACCATACATAGTATCATTGGTTTGAATATTCCTCACACCTCCCTCTTTTCTTCAAGCCACGTTACATTTCGTTTGATAGAGAGAGAAAAGTAGTATTTTTTAAGGTGAGGCCAAATGAAAAGAATGAATATCAGTGTGCTGGAAGGTGATATGACATCTGACAAGGGAAATAATTCCTGAACAGCTCAAAGCATAAAGAATAGGATGTGATTTACTTCATGTATTGAAAAACCAACAGCAGAATTTACAAGTGATCTGATGATAGACAACATAGCATTCGAAATGTTGGATGTATGAGGAGATAGATAGAATAAAATTATCCACTTCATAATGTGAAAAATCACCAAACTTGAAAATGCCTGCCGAGAAGCAAATGACTAACAACGGACTTGACTACTTGAGAATCGAGTAGCAATGCACACAATGATGGATGGATCGAAAGACTTTTAATGACACTTATGAACACCAAAGGCCTATTAACTGGCACAATGTTTTTCAAAGGTGATTTGTAACATGAGTATTGAATTAAAGATTCTATTGCTACCAGCAAGGGGAGCCTTGGTTTAGCAAAATTTTGTTCATAAATAATTGATTTCTTTTATTGGAGAGTGCCTGTTTGTAACCAAACAATTTTATATAATCACTTTTTTGTTCTACTCTTGAGAAAACATCAAGCTAATGCATATGGTGTAATGCACTATAGTGGCTTTCAGCTTCAATAGAGCCATGACAGTGGCTTTTAACACTCTACCAGTTAAAAAAAAAATCTTATTTTTCAGGCAATTTTCTATCAATTTTATGATGGGGGAGGGAGGCTTTTTTCTGTATTAATCAACAAAACAGTCCTGAAAATAGTTTGGAATTATTAATTTAACTCCTTACATTACGCTGTGGAAAAAAACAAATTTCCCATACTGCAGTTGCAAATTTATCTTGTTTGACAGAGCTCTGTGTGCCAGAATCATACAAGCAGTTAAATTTGGTGCAATAACAATCTGCTGGTGAACTAATATAAATTGCAAGTAACACATCTTGATGGGCATCCCTGGCACACAATTATTGCTTGAAAATACATAAGGCATGGACCCCTCTTTTCCCTTTCTTCCCATCTAGTTTAGTATAGGTTATGACCGCCTATATAAGTGAATACGTGACTTGGAGCATTTGACATCCAAAGTTGTGAGTGGGATTAAATAGGACTGATTGGCTAATTGCTTCATATCAGTTGGCTTTGAAACCATTAATTAAACATTTTTTTGGTCCACTTTAAGAAGGATGAAAAAGTTTGTTTGTAATATTGTGCCGGAATGTGGGAGAATCTCTCAAAAACATGAGGCATGAAAAAAAAAAAGTGTCAAGTCCATTCAGTTCAAGACCATATGGTAATAGTGAAAATTTGAAATTTAAATTGAAATTTGATGTGGCATCATATAGTTTTTTTCAGTTGAATTTTTTCAAGAGATGATGTACTTTGTGGATGTATATGTAATTTTTTTTCAAAACAACTTGGTGTGTTGTACAGAGAGTGAATGGTCAGCATTGTGGTCAAAGGGATTTTTTTTAGACGTTCATAACCTATAGTCTCCACTATGAGTGGAAGTTGAACTAGAGGCTCTACAGAGCCTGTAATCGCTCACCTGGAACTACATGTAAAAATGTGATTTCCCATAGGCTTTCCATGGTAACTATGAGCTGCAATTGTGGCCATGTTTGCAACATTACATCAACATTACATGAGGATCATTGGTAGGTGTCCCAGTCTTCAATCACGTGGAGTTTCAAAACATCTGAATCCATCAAACAAAATCACAGAATGTCTCTGGTGGCCATATTTTCCAACCAACGGGAACAAAATGAGGATCGTTTGTAGAGGGCCTCCTATAGACCATTCTTGCCAAGTTTTGCTTCCATCGGCTAAGTAGTCCCAGAGAGAAGATGAAAATGTGATTTCCCATAGGTTTTTTTCTATAGTAACTATAAACTGCAATTGTGGCCACGTTTGCAATACGATCAAAATTAAAATGAGGAATGTCATGGAGGGTGTCCCAGTTATCAACCATGCAAAGTATCAAAACATTTGGCCCAGGGGGTTCAGAGGAGAAGAGTTTTCAAAATTGACTAATCAGAATCAAAGAATGCTTCTGGCAACCACGTTTTTTGACGCAACAGGAACAAAATGAGTAACAGTTGTAGAGAACCTCTGTTAGACAATGCCTGCCAAGTCTGGTTCACATTGGCTCAGTACTTTCAGTGAAGATGATAAAAATGTGATTTCCCATAGGGTTTCTATAGTAACCATAAGCTACAATTGCAGTCATAACTGATGAAGATTAAAATGAGGATCATTGGTAGACGGGGTTACAGTCATCAGTCACACTAAGTTTTCAAACCATTTGGCCTTTGTAGTTTCAAAGAAGATTTTCTTGAAAATGCACACATTTATGAATTCTGTTTCAACAAAAAAAATTCAGTAAAAGAAGGTTAAATATTTTGAAAATTACAATTCTCTCAGACAGTATTCTCTTTTCATAATAGCTTTGGATAGGTAAAGGGTTACAGTCAAACACACTTTCCTCCAATATTTGTCAAATCTTAAAAGATAAACAATAATTACTGTCATCTAAGCTGACAGTATTGAAACAGAATACAAACAAAAATTTCATGTTACTTATCAGAAAATACTGTTATCGAACTGAAGTAGACAGGTGCCTGAAAAACCAGACTAATGATGCAAAAATCAAGGTACAGTTAAAATAGTTTACAGTAAAGTCAAAATAAGTTGTGTAGGATAATCCACAAATTATGTATCTTTTTCTTTTTTCTCTTCCTACTCTGATAAGACCAGAAGCTAACATCATTTTATGGAAAGCTCTCACTGATAGCTTTCTAGAAAATGTCAGATTCTGATCTTGTCAGGGCAGGAGCAGCAATTTACTTAGTTTATTGCAGTTATGCTACAGCTTATTTTGACTTGTACTGTATACATAATATTTTGGGTTTTTTTTTTTCCCCAGTCCTCAGTGGAGAAAACTGGAACCAACCCTTACCAGATTCTCAAAAAACAAGTATTTTGCTGACAGTACCGATCTTTTGTGCAGACAGGAGGGGCATTGGGTTAAGCATTAGAATATAGCTCTGGTGGCCACAAATTTGCATCCTCTCTCATAGACCATTCCTGCGAAGTGTGGTTCACATCAGCTCAGTAGTTTCACAGAAGAAGATGAAAATGTGATTTCCCATAGGGTTTCTATAGTAACTATAAGCTGCAATTGTGGCCATGTTTACAACCCGATTAACATTAAATGAGGATCGTTGGTAGAGGGGTTCCCAGTCCTCATTTATGTGAAGTTTCAAAACACTTGGCCTGGCAGTTTCAGAGGAGAATATTTTTGAAAATCCACCAACCTGAATCAAAGAATGCCTCTGGAAGCCATGTTTTTCATCTGACGGGAACAAAATGAGGATCGTTTGTAGAGGACATCCCATAGACCATTCCCACCAAGTTTGGTTCAGACCGGCTCAGCTGTTACAGAGAAGAAGATGCAAATGTGAAAAGTTTACGGCCGCCGGACGATGACCGATGGACGGCGACGGACGCCAAGTGATGAGAAAAGCTCACATGGCCTAAAAGGCCAGGTGAGCTAAAAAGGACACAGAAATGTACATACAGATGGCTTCTAAATACCATCATAAAATTCATAACCAAGAAAACAATTCCAAAACAGATTTGAAGGTTACAGGTAATTACTTGTGTCTTGAAATATGAGTGTGTTGATCCAATTGATATAGTGCTAAAAGCAGGTTAAATATTCCTAGAGGTGTTCCACTTAAAAAAAAAGTTATTATCAATGAACAACATGTTTACTCAAATATATTACATTTTATGTCTTTGGGGCTAAAATAGACACAAACTGAATGTTTCCTGCCTTCTCATGCCAAAGGACAAATATTTAAAACACAAATCCTTACTTACTTATAAATAGTTACAAAAAGTAACCAAATTATCAATAAATTAACCACACCTGTTTCAGAAACCAGTATGGAAAAAGCTTGTTTTATTCCAATATTTTAAGTTGGAATCACTATTCTCCAAGACAAATTCTTGTCAAAAGAGAAAGTAAATATGATTTTGACATAAATCTACTCATTCTATTCATTGACTGATCACTGTTTGTCTCTTCAATGGAGTTTTTAACTGGTTAGGTGCTAGAAGCCACGATTATGGTTCTATTGAAAAGTGCTGAAAGCCACTTTAATGGTTTCACATCTTATGCATTAGCTTGATGTTTGCTCAGTGATAGAACCAAAAATATTTTATATTAAATCAATTTGTTACAATTTATTCGAGACTTCCAACAGGAACTCTCCAATAAAGTATAACAAACAAATCAGTTTTTTATGAATAAAATCAGGGCATGGCTGCTCAGTGGTTACAGCATTGGACTTCAAACAGAAAAGGTCCATAGTTCAATCCCCACCAGGGGAAATTGCATTATTTATTTGTTTCTTTATTGGAGTTTAATGACACCTTCGGCAGACAGGGTCACCTCGTATCAGACATTTTTACGAGTGAAGAAAGCTGGAGTACCCGGAGAGAACCACTGAGCAACTGTCATACTCCCAAACTTTCTTACTCCATACAAGCAGGGTTAGCATTGGTTGATGACAAGTGCACCATCGATGTGCATCACGCCTTAGTACACAGTGCGACCATGCCAAGTGGGCAATTAGGATTAAGTGCCTTGCCCAAGGACGCAACACAGTTACCCCTGGCCGGGATTGCCCATGTGGGGGCACCATGTACTGAGCCGTACTGCACATTGATGGTGCACTTGTCGTCAACCAAAGCTAACCCAGGTTGTGAGGAGTTGGTACATTGTGGAGTCTGACAGTTGCTAGCTATTGCTCAGTAGTTATCTCCAGCTTCCTCCAATTGTAAAACTGTCAGATACAAGATGACCCTGGCTGTTGAAAGTGTTATTAAACCCCAATAAATAAATATGAATAAAATCTTGCTAAACTGTGGCTATCCATGCTGGTAGCAATAAAATCTTTGAATAAATACTCATGTTACCAACCACATTTGAAATTTTTTTTTTAGCACCATACCAGTTAAGGTCACTTTCAGCATCTATGGTAACATCATGACCACAGCACAAGTATAAAGTCAAGTTTTGGCAATAGTTTATAATTATCTTACAACTGTAACAGACCTCTCACAACAGACATTCCAAACTGGCTGCTATTATACCTGTATAGCATTTTCTATTAGCCTCAAAAAAATATTGGGTATATTTTATACAGTTTTTGTCATACTAAGACAAACCAAAATCTGCTGCCTAAATAAGCAGCCAAGACTTTACTAGAAATTACTCCTGGAGTAGTTTAAATGTAACTTAAAAACATTTAACCCAAACATGCCTGTTAGAGGACTTTTTCTAAGGTAGTAAAGCTGATGAATGTCAAAACTTAAGGCTCAGTGCCAACTCATGCATATCTGAATCCCTTGGAAAACCTAATGTTTTTCAATTCACCACCTGTCAATGTGGGAGTAAAGTATTTTGGTGTTTTAATATGAGATTTGTTAATCTTTTATCAGAAAGCAAATAAGAAAGGAAATTTTGGATTTTGGAATTTATTTTTTGGTGTTACAGGTCACATATTTCTGCACAATGGCTAATCATGACCACAGCATGGAGAAAAAGTCAAGTTTAGTAAATTGTTTATACCCATATTGCCCATTTTAGAGGACTTCCACACCAAGCACTGGTGACTGGGTCCTACTTTATCAGTAAAACAGTGCTCGTTTACCACAGTAAACAAGCGTGGCTTCACTTCCCGGGGTTCCCACAGGGAGGATTTTGGAATATCCATATTATTTAACCTTTTACCTAACACGAAAGGCAGACAATACTTATTCTTGAATAACTTTCTTTTTTCTTTTTTTTTGCACCCAAAACATAGATTATGACCCTTTATTGGAATGAGCTATGTTTTTGAGAGAAAAAATAATGAAAACTGAATGGTGATTTTTACGAGTAACGCTGGCCAGTTTGGGTTTGGACCGTTATGTAAAAGGCTTAACTATTCTTCGCTGACAATCTGTGTATTCAGTGAACTGGATTCCAGTGCTCCAAATATGATACATGGATCGAGACAGTGAAACATTGAATTTTAGCAAAAATACGCTTGAAATAATTTGGGGCATGCAGAATACACTTTAACCCTTTCAACCCTTGATGAATGAACTTTGGAAAAAGCTAGATGTCCAGTAGCAAGCAAAGCAAATACAAAATTGGGGAGAATAATCAGTAACAAGAGGCCCCAGGGGGCCTGAGGGCGCTCACCTGACATGGTAGCCTAAATATCAACCCAGAGAATTGATTTCCACAAGTTGCATCTGCTCCTCCTAAGAAAAGCTGAAACCAAATATCCAAATATTCTGACCAGTGGATCTAAAAAAAGATTTTTAAAGAATATTCCTCATATTGAACTAAGTCATAATTCGAGCTCCCACAGGAAGCCCATATATGAATCCAGGGACTTGGCTTTAACAAACCTGAATCTCACACCCCTAAGGATTCTGCACACCAAATATCAAAACATTCCGACTGCTGAATCTGAAGAAGAAGATTTTTAAAGAAAATTCTTCATTTTGAACCAAGTTACAATTCAAGCTCCCACAATCAGCCCAAATATGGACCTAGGGACATGGCTTGAACAAACTTGAATCTTACCCCCCTAAGGATGCTGCATAAAAAATATCAAAAGCATTCATTTGCTGGATCTGAAGATTTTTAAAGAAAATTCCTCATTTTGAACTAAGTTGTCATTCAGGCTCCCATAGTGAGCCCAAATATGAACCAAGGGACTTGGCTTGAACAAACTTGAATCTCAGCCCCCTAAGGTTGCTCCATGCCAAATATCAAAACATTCCAACAGCTGAATCTGAAGAAGAAGATTTTTAAAGAAAAATTTCTCATATTGACTAAGTCCAAATATGGACCCATGGACTTGGCTTTAACACACTTGAATCCCCCCCTCCCCCCCCCCCCCCCCCCCCCCCCAAGGATGCTACTCACCACATATCAAACCATTCCGACTGCTGGATCTGAAGAAGAAGATTTTTTAAGAAAATTCCTCATTTCGAACAAAGTTACAATTCAAGCTCCCACAGTGAGCCCAAATATGGACCTAGGGCCATGGCTTGAACAAACTTGAATCTCACCCCCCTAAGGATGCTGCATACCAAATATCACAAGATTCTGCCTGCTGGATCTTGAGAAGAAGATTTTCAAAGTTCAAATTTGGGCTCCTATACTGAGCCCAAATATAAACCCAGGGGGCCGATTTGAACAAACTTGAATCAGATCCACCCCACAATGTTGCATACCAAATATCACAAGATCCTGCCTGCTGGATCTGGAGAAGATTTTTGAAGAAATTTGCCTGAAATGCACTGAGTTCGAATTTGGGCTTCTATAGTGAGCCCAAATATGAATCCAGGTGGCCGATTTGAACAAACTGGAATCAGATTCACCCCACAATGATGCATACCAAATATCAAAAGATTCTGCCTGCAGGATCTGGAGAAGAAGATTTTTGAAGAAATTTGCCTGAAATGCACTAAGTTCAAATTCGAGCTTCTATAGTGAGCCCAAATATGAATCTAGGGAGCCGATTTGAACAAAATAGAATAAGATCCACCCCACAATGTTGCATACCAAATATCAAAAGATTCTGCCTGCTGGATCTGGAGAAGAAGATTTTTAAGAAATTTGCCTGAAAAGCACTAAGTTCAAATTTGGGCTCCTATACTGAGCCCAAATATAAACCCAGGAAGCCGATTTGAACAAACTTGAATCAGATCCACCCCACAATGTTGCATACCAAATATAAAAAGATTCTGCCTGCTGGATCTGGAGAAGAAGATTTTTTAAGAAATTTGTCTGAAATGCACTAAGTTCGAAATCGAGCTCCTATACTGACCCCAAATATGAACCCAGGGGGCCGATTTGAACAAACTTGATTCAGATCCACCCTACAATGTTGCATACCAAATATCAAAAGATTCTGCTTGCTGGATCTGGAGAAGAAGATTTTTTAAGAAATTTGTCTGAAATGCACTAAGTTCGAAACCGGGCTCCTGTACTGACCCCAAATATGAACCCAGGGGGCCGATTTGAACAAACTTGATTCAGATCCACCCTACAGCACTTTTTCAAAGTCCCGAAACTGTACTCTATGATAAAACAGATGGCAATTTTTTTTTACCAATTCTTTCTGTTGGTCCTAAGGAAGCTTCACACCAAACAAAAATTCTCGGTGCCGTGCAGTTTTGGAGATATGGGCGTTTTAATTTTTTTCTATTTTTAGCTCCTGCGGTTCCCATGGGGCTACGGGAAAAAAAAAATCAGCATAAATTAGGTACTTTTGACCCAATAAGCCCTCACATAAAATTTGGTTCAAATCAGCCTCTCGGTTTGGAAAATAGAAATTTTGGGCGGGGCCAAAAATTTTGCCCCTCCCATAACGACGCCAAGTATAGCCCCACAAACTTCTCTTGAACAAATCTGAGTCTACACCTCAAAAGGAAGCTGCACACCATATATCAAGTCTCTGCTACTGCTGGTTCATGAGAAGAAGATTTTTTAAGATTTCAGCACACTTTTTGGGTGTGGCCCTACCCACGGGCGAGGCAACTTGATTTGACCAAAATCAAATTGCGATGTCATAACAAACTATTATCTCAAATATCAATTAAATTGGTTCAGCGGTTTGGGAGGAGAAGACGCAAACACCATGTTCACGGACGATGCCGGACGCCGGACGCTGGACGACGGATGACGGACGGTGAGTGATCACTATAGCTCTCCTGACTGAAAGTCAGGTGAGCTAATAATTTAATCCTATAGCCTAATGAGGTAGTAAGATAAAGTTAATAATGAAACTCCCTACAAACAGAAACAGACTCGTCCATTTCCCTGTCACGTCTCTAGTTGACTGGTATAGCATTGTACAAGATGAGGAGGAAACAATACCATCCTGCACAAAGCTGAGGGTAGGGCTGCAACGATACGTCTCACTCACTATACAATATGTATCGTGATTTTTTTTCACGATACGATTTTTTCATGATACATCACATGCAATACATTGAGAGTGAATTGTCAGTAATAAAAGGCCCACAAACCGCACAGAGTCCAACTTTCATTTGGCCAGTAACATCCAATTTCTTTTTTAGTACTTGAGAAAGACAAGCAAATTTCAGCCAATGGACCTCTGGGAGTCTGGGTTCAACTCAGAGGTGAGAGGTCTGTTGCCTCAAACTATGCTTATAATATCGACAGAGTTGATATTTTACTGAAATACAAATGAACAAATGGAATCACAGGAGTCTGAAATTCTATCAATACAGCTATAATTCACTTTCAACGTGATATTTACGTTCCCAATGTAATCCCTTTCTGAAGGGGATAACGTTGAGAGCGTAAATATCACGTTGAAAGTGAATTATAGCTATACTGATAGAATTTCAGACTCCTGTGGTGGAATTGTAAGTTGGAAAAGCACAAAATAGACTTGTTGGGCCTGAAAATGCAACTTCTGACTACATCATGCCAACCTTCTGGAAGTGTATCGTTTGTATCGTGATACACATGAAACGATACGATATGCGTATCGTGTACAAATGTATCGTGATGCATTGAAATCGCGATGAATCGTTGCAGCCCTAGCTGAGGGTGGTATTGTTTTCTTTGAAGATGGTGCCACATTATACCAGTTAACTAGAGATACAGTAACTCATTCACTGTGTCAAGGAGTTTTGGTTCACTAACAGTCCATTTGTGAAACAGTAAAATATTTACTATATATATCACAGATGTAAGTTAAAAAAAATATTAAACAATTTTCATATAATATGAGAATGTAATAACTTATTAACTATTACAGTTGAGCCCACTTAATTGGATATCTCTTAACTGAATAGCCCTGTTAATTGAATATAATTTCCCAATACAAAACCATTTACCATACCTCCAGTACAAATTTGACCTGTTAATTGAATGTAGGTTATAGAGTAAACTTCTGTTAATTGAATAAAAAATCTTGTAACCTGTTGATAAATTACCCTGACTCTCCAACATTTCCTTTGTTTATAGACCTATTTGGCCTCAGTACATCCAATACAGGCCTTTAATCTTTTCATATCTTGTTTGACAAAGCTCATGGAGCTCTGTCAAGCAAGGTATAATAGAATAAATGCTTGGTTTATCCCTAGAATACAGGAAAGTGACACAATCCCTGGTAATTTAATATCCCTGTTAATGGAAGAATTTTCATTGGCAAAGTGGCTCTTCAATTAACAGAGTTCCACTGTAACAACAAAATCTCAACATTTATCTTGGTAAATAGGAACTAGGTATCTTTTGCCGGTTGTTACAATGTGTTGCAATATAAGGGAAATAACTCTACACGACTAAAACTAACATCGCAAATTGAAACAAACAAGAAATTTTGATTTCATGACTTTCATCTTTTGAGACAAATAATCCACTAAACCACTACAGGAAATTAAATTTAGGAAATGCATTTAAATATTACAAAACCTGTAATTTAAATATTTTGAAACCCTTTGCAAACCATGATTTATTTGAAATGATATAAAAATACAAATTTTGACAACTCGAAGCGAAAAAATAAACAAAATTCAAAATATTGATACTAACTTGGTATTAAAACATTTAACAGATGAGTGTCGACATTTTCAATCAGGTATCGTGAAATACACTGTTTGTATATATGTGACCTGATTGGTCAGTTTGACTCTGAAGCATAGTAAAAGATGATACCATTTAGGATGTTAGTGCCGAGAGAGTTTAAATGCGAAAAACCATACTGATTATCTATCTGAAGCATAAAAATGATGTTCTTTCATCATAACGAGAAGTTCATAATGAAAGTGTCAGTGACACTGCAGCTTAACTTGACTGTATGCAGTGTTTGATGGAAAGGATAATGTTCAATGTTTATGAAAGGATTATGAAATAAGACAAGCACTGTAAGTGAGAATATTTTAAGTTCTGTACCCTACATGCTATGTTTTCAACAAGAATAATTTGTGGTTTAGACTGAACTAAAGAAATGAGGCCTGGGTTGTTGTGGCCCTCACAGTTAACGTATGTCAACCAAGGTAACCAAGTTACAGTAAAATCATTCCAAAAAACTGCCTGTAGAGTGCAGTAGAAGAATTAGGTCTGAGGCCTGGCTGCCTGGGGCCCCATACGGCTCTCATGGTTGATCGATCAGCACCAAAATGGGAAATTCATCAGGACATTCATTCAGAAATCCTTCTGGACATCACAACACCAGTCACTTTACCAAGATGCAATGAAATCACCTCATAAATACGGCCTGTAGGCTGTGTCAAAGGTTTTAAGAGCAAGGACTCGTGAGGCCCTCACCACTGTCCAATATGACCAATTTAGACCAAAATACTTGTTGGATGTTCTCATCTTGTCATCAGACCAAGTCATACTACTTGCACCAAGTTACAATGAAATTGCTTCATAAATTCGACAGTAGGCTGTGGTAAATAAAGACTTTAGGATTCAAACCCACACAGTTGACAGATCATGACCAATCTAGGATGCTCTCATCTAGACATCAAACAAAAAGAAAGGATGTTCCATGTTTATGAAAGGATTATTAAATAAGACAAGAACTGCGACAATTGACAATATGTTAAGTTCTGTACCTTATAGTTTATGCATTCAATAAGAATAATAAGAGGTATAGACTGTGATAAAGGAGTTTGACTCGAACTTGTACGGCCCTCATGGTTTGACCGTTGACCGAGCATTACTAAAATAGGACGTTCTCAACTAGACATTATATCGAGTAATCCTACCAATTTACAATGAAATCCCTTCAAAAATGCAACCTGTACGCTGTGCTAAAGGAATCTAGGTCACATATCACTGAATCCGACATGGTTGACTGAACCCAACTAAAATAGGACGTTCTCATCTAGACGTGATAGAGTCATCCTTCCAAGTTACAATGAAATCCCTTCATAAATACGATCTGTAGACAGTGCTAAAGATTTTTGGATTTCAAGAACTATGGGGTGTAGCCTGTGCTAAAGAAAATGTGAACAGACTAACAGACTCACAGACTAAAAGATTCACAGACTTCCACAATTGTTATGGCAATAGCTTATCTTGACTTTGTCTAGTACAGCTAAAAATGATATTGGATAACATATTTATGACTGATTTTGTACAGAACCGAACAAAAAAATATTATCAGATATTTTTTTCAACATCTCAGTTTGTGCCAAGTACTAGTGGTGAGACAGATTACTGCAATGTACAGCAACAGGTAAATTACCATTCCAAAATTTTGTACCCCATAGCTGAAGCACACAAAATTTGGTATCTCTTCTGGAAAGTTAAAATTAATGTCTAGCTGATACAAAATGTTGCAGCCATTGTGATAACAAATTAAATTTCTATTCAAGGTATAATAAATGGAGTGGTGCTAGAAAGATATGTAAAATTACTAGGAATTTCCAGTTGGAACAATTTACAGTTAATCCTTCACCCAACACACATGATATCCAAATATATTATTTTAATTATTATTTTAAATTTTTTTCGATCGTCTGTTGCGTAGGTGAATATGAAAACGTCCAAAGCAAAATAAAATAGGTTCACAAAAAATTGGTTAACCAAAAATGAGATAATATTTGTAAAAAAACTGCAATCATTTCCAACCAGAACATTAACCCAATCCCGGTAATTCTTCATACATCTTGATATGCTTCAAACTTCTATTAAAAATGTTTCTGCCAGCTGTTTTGCAAATCTGCACAAATTTGTACTTATATTTTTACTAGCAGTAATAGCCACCAAATGGTTAAGCGTGAATGTGCACCAGTCAAAGAGAAACAGTGATACGAATTTCAACAAACATTGGTTCCGAAAAGGTTGTTTTGATTTTTTAGCGATCCATTTGATCAGTACAGCTTCAGTCAAAACAAACAGACTCTTCATCTTTGGGTTTAGACAACGGAATTAAAATTTGTTTATTTAAATTAATTTTAATGCATGGGATGTGTAATAAACACAGAACGCGATGTGTGTTTGAATCAGTGGGTGTTTTACATAACTCGTTGGAATGGTGTAATCATATTTCGCGAGAGCCGTAAATATGACTACGTCATTCCAACTCGTTATGTAAAAAACCCACCGATTCAAACACACATCGCGTTCTGTCTATTTATTTATTTATTGGTGTTTAAGGTCACATATTTCTGCACAATGGCTAATCATGACGTCAGTTTGACGGGTGGAGGAAGCCAGAGTACACAGAGAGAACCACTGAGCAATGGCAAGAAACTGTCAGCTTCCCAACATACTAACTCCACACAAGCAGGATTAGCACTGGTTGAAGACAAGTGCACCATTGACATGCAATACGCCTTAGTACGTGGGCAATGGGGGTAAAGTGTCTTGCCCAAGGACACAATGCAGTTGCCGCAGGTGGGATTCAAACTGAGGACCTCTCGGCTTGCAGCCTGCACCTCTACCTACTGGGCCACCATGCCCCAAGTCCAGACCTAATTTACTGGACGAGTTTTGTAAATTTTGATATAAACAGGGGAAAAGTTGAAGATTCAGTTTATTATATGATCGAAAAACTCCAAAAAAAACACTAAAATAGAATGAGAAACAATCAATGGCTTCTATATGGCCTGCAATTACATTACAACTTAACTGGTCAAGGGCTAAATTATTTTTCAAAGGGATCTGCAACGGAAATATTTTTTTTCAAAAGGTACCATGCTACTAGGGGAGTCTTAGTTTAATAAATTTTTGGTTAAACATAAGTGTTTTGTAAAAATTATAGCATTGATGGCACTCTCCAATAAATTTTAACAAAACAATTTAATGTGAACATTTTTTTTTCTACTGCTGACCACTAATGTGGCTTTCAGCAGTTTTCAGCACAGCCATGACAGTGACTTCTACACCTCAACCATTTAAGATGCATTATTTGTTCACAATGACAGCATCAGGAAATACTACCTGATGAAGACCAGATTGTGAAGTAGCTAATGACACAATGTTAATGATATAATTTTCAAATAAACATCAACTAATGTCAAAGAGTCTGAATCTACAATAATTCCCTGATGCTTGATGTGCCATGCATTACCATTTACAATAAAGGGACTTAATAATCGGAAAAAGGGTAAGATAATCTGCACAACTTTTCAAGAAGTAATGTGTGCAGTGAGAAATGAATCTTTACATCCAAATATTCTCGGAAGCTCAGCGATTCCAGTAGTAGAGTCATCATCTATTGGAGTGAAGAAGAAGGCAACAACAAGAATATTCAAGCATATGCTGACCACTTATGATACATCTGCTTCATGGATCCAGATCAAACAGAAGGTATTAACCAGAGAGTATTAAGATCAAACAGAAGGTATCAGTCAGGTGTAAACTTTTGTATTAACTTGCAATTAAAAATCTTAACTTTGTCATCATTCTAATGTTTTTACTCATTCAACTAGTTAGCTCACAACATAATCACAACAGTAAGTGATACCTTGTTTAAATTTTGTGAATTTACTAAATCTTTCTTAATGCGGTATGGATAAAATGAAATCTTAGTAGTATGGTAAAGTGCCAAATAATGTGATTTATTGTACACTTAAATGCCTTGACTGTTAACTGGTAGAGAGCTAAATTATTTTTGGTCTTCATAGTTTGTTCACAAGTCTTTGCCTTGTTGCAATTTATGGGAGAGTGCCTACAGGCACTCTCCAATAAATTGAAAGAAGGCAAATCCTCAATTATATACCCTTCAAGCCTTTCGCTGGACAAACTCACTAATGACAAAAGTGGGGCCACTGGATCCACATTGGGTGCAACAAGGTGCAATGCCACCAGTATCCCCCTCCGAGAAGTGGTTTACTAACTAAGTCATAAAAAAAAAACAAGGGGCCTTCACACCTGACAAAGTGGTTCAAAGAAGTATTTTGGGTCACATTCAGTTAGTCATGGTTCATCAACATTACAGAGGAATGAAGTTATGAAATTATTCAAAACTGTTATGTTCATGTCATTATCATACCATCTTTCTGACTGCTTCCATTTCTACCAGCAGCATACATCCAAGGATTGTTCTGTCACTTAGTTTGAAAGGCAAATCTTATGGAAACAATCTGAGGAATGGATTTGAACAAACTTGAACCTAACTGGCTACTCCACCCCCCCACCCCCACCCCACACTTAGAGAGCCAAAATATTAAGAAGGGACTGAAATTGAACAAACCTGAATCTGATCCCCCTAGAGATGTCATATACTAAATATGAAAGAATTCGGACTGGTGGATCTGAAGAAGATTTTTAAAGAAATCCCCTCATATTGAACTAAGTTAAACTTTGGGCTCCCATAGAAAGCACAAGTATTAACCCAGAAACCTGATTTGTACAAACATGAATCTGACCCCCCTAAGATATTGTATACTAAATATGAAAGGATTCGGACTGGTGGATCTGAAGAAGATTTTTAAAGAAGTTTCCACATATTGCACTGAGTTAAACTTTAGGTTCCAATAAAAAGCTCAAATATTAACTCAGGGCCCCAATTTGAATCTGACTGGACCCCCCCCCCCCTCCCCACACCCACCCGCTCCTGAGATATTGTATACCAAATATCAAACATTTTCCAATGGAAGCGCAAATATTAACCCAGGGACCCGATTTGAACAAACTTGAATCTGACCTCTCTAGATATGTTGTATACCAAATATCAAAGGATGCTAATTGATGATTCTGAAGAAAAAGAATTTTAAAGAAATTCCCTAATTTGCACAATGTTAAAATTCAGGCTCCCATAGGGAGCTCAAATATTAACCAAGGCACCTGATTTGAACAAAAATGAACTGACCCCTGTAGAAATGTTGTATACCAAATATGAAAGAATTCTGATTGGTGGATCCGAAGAAGATTTTTAAAGAAATTTCCTCAAAAGATGCTAATTGATGGTTCTGGAGAAGAAGAATTTTAAAGAAATTCGCTCATACTGCACAAAGTTAAAATTTAGGAGCTCAAATATTAACTCAGGGACTTGATTTGAACAAACTTGAATCTGATACCCTCCCATGCTTGCATCAAATCCTTCAAAGAAGTACTACTAGCATAAGCCCAAGAAGAAGCTAAAGCTCTAACTTCGTGAGCTGAAATCTTATAAGCTATTCTCTGATTTAAAGACAAAGCATTATAAGCTGTCCGAATAGCTAACTGAATCCATCTAGATATGGAATGAACAGAAATATCATTTCTGTTAGGAAGAAGAGAAAGAAATTACCTCTTCCTACCTCTTCTAATAAAACTAGAATGCTGCTTATAAATCTTAAGCGCTCTTACTGGACACAACAAAGGTCCTTGACCATCTGAAGACGGTAATGCTTTAATAAGCATTGGGTTAGGCCGTTTGTCCAGAACCTGACTCTTAGCTAAGAATCCCACTTTCGTAGTGAGAGTAACAGAATTACCTACACTACGATAATGAGAGTCTTCAACAGATAAAGCATGAAGCTCACTAACTTTTCTAGCTGACGCAAATGCTAAAAGGAAAGCTGTTTTATAAGTAAGAAATTTAAACTCAACAGTATTTAACGTCTCAAAAGGTGCTTCCTGAAGTTTCAGAAGAACCCAAGCTAAATTCCACTTAGGGACTAGTCTCAAGGTACGAGGTCTGTTCACAGAGAAATTCCTCATTAATTTACTTAAAGATACATCTAACCCAATGTTTAATTTCCCTTGATGTGCATAGGTGTCAGAAAGCATAGACCTATAGCCCTTAATAGTGACTGGCTGCAGCTTAACTTCATCAAAAAGATAAATAAAAAAGTTAGCTAATTGAGGAATAGTTGGGTTAAAAAAATCAATCAATTGTGATTCACACCAACGAACAAAAACCTTCCACTTAGTTTCATAATTTAATGAAAAGGAGGTCCTCCTACAGTTAGAAATTGCGTCCACTGCTCGCCTGGAAAACTGTTTTCCGTGCAGGAAGGACCGCACAACGGAAAAACGTGAAGTTTGAGGCTTTCCTGATTGTGATGAAGCCGACGGAGTTTCCCCTGTGTCAGAAGATCCCTGAGAGGCAGTAACTTCCGTGGAAGAAGCTCCCGGAGAAGATTTATCAACGGTCTGTGAGACGACAGACATGCTATCAGTAGAATCTTGCAAGAAGACTGTTTTATCTTTAGCAAGATCTGTTGAATGAGGGGGGCTGGAGGGTAAGCTTACCCTATTATCCTGTTCCATAAAATTGACAGAGCGTCTACTGCATAAGCCTGAGGGTCCGGGGACTCATGGCAAAAAAAGATCAATCATTGGACGTTCCCACTGAAAGCAAATCTGATTGAAGACAGATTTTTTCAACATCCATTCGAAGGTAGCAGGCGACCCTTTCTCGATAGAGAGGCTGCTATTACATTGAGACGGCCTGGAATATGACAAATCGATATCAGAATCTGATTCTCCTGAGAGAAAAGAAGAATCTTTTCGGTGAGATTCAACAGCTGGACGGAATGAGTACCTCCCTGATTCCGAATATAGGCTACTACGGTTGAATTGTCTGATAGAATTTGAACATGTGAGTTTATTACTCGACTGAGCCAATGATTTAGAGCTAACCAAATTGCCCTCATTTCTTTGTAGTTTATATGGGACACAAGAAACTGACTCTCCCATAAACTGTGACACACTTGATCGCCCGGAATCAGAGAAGCACCCCAACCCTCCTGACTGGCGTCTGTCATGATTATGAACGACGGACTATTGTTATTCTTCTTTTTCCAAAAAAAAAAAAAAAAATTGAGAAGAGAAACAATAAATAGTCTTTCCCAAACTGGGTTTGGGAAAGCCTAACTAGATGAAGCAGTTGTGCCCACACAATACACAGGATTTTCCTTCTATTTTCAGTTCCTGCACTTTTATGTCCCAAAATTGAGATAAACACATAAAAAACAGATTTTTTTTTTATTTTTGTTCGGAAATTTTCGAAGTCCCAAACAAAATATTTTCAGCCTAAAATTTTGTTCTCCTCTAAAAATTGACCAAAACGCATAAAAAAAACAAAAAACTAATTGCCGGATTTTGGTCCAAAATTTTCGAAGTCCCACCCGGCCCCCAAATTTTCAGTGTAAAAAAAAAAAATTTTCGTCTTAAAATTGACCGAAAACCCCCCAAAATTTCCGGATTTTGGTCCAAAATTTCTAAGTCCGGAACAGACCCCAAATTTTCAGCCTAAATATGAACCCAAGAACTTGGCTTGAACAAACTTCAATCTCACCCTCCTAAGGATGCCGCATACCAAATATCAAAAGATTCTTATTGGTAGATCTGAAGAAGAAGAAGATTTTTAAAGAATATTCCTCATACTGCACTAATTTAAACATTTGTGCTCCCATAGAGAGCCCAAATATGGACCCAGGGAATTGATTTCCATAAACATGTGAAACAATCTTCCAAAGATGTTATATGTGAAATTTGAAAGCTTTTGGAGCAGTGGTTTGGGAGAAAAGTAGTCTTAAATGTTTTTCCCATTACCCACAGTGTTAAAAAATGCTGACTCAGCACTTTTTCAAAGTCCCAGAAAAGTACCCCATGATAAAACCGATAGCAATTTTTTTTTACCATTCCATTCTGTTGGTCCTAAGGAAGCTTCAAACCAAATAAGAATTCTCAGTGCCATGTAGTTTTGGAGATATGGGTGTTTTAATTTTTTTCTATTTTTAGCTCCTGTGGTTCCCATGGGGCGACTAGAAAAAAAAATTGGGAAGAAATTATGTACTTATGACCCAATAAGCCCTCATATCAAATTTGGTCCAAATCTGCCTCTCGGTTTGGAAAACAGAAATTTTGGGATGGGCAAAAATTCTTGCCCCTCCCATAACGATGGCAAATATAGCCCTAGAACTTCTCTTGAACAAATCTGAGTCTACACCCCAAAAGGAAGCTGCACACCTAATATCAAGTCTCTGCTACTGCTGGTTCATGAGAAGAAGATTTTTTAAGATTTAGGCTCACTTTTTGGGTGTGGCCCTTACCAAGGGGAAGGTCAACTTGATTTGAACAAATTTGAATTGACATATGATAAGGTACATGCACAGCAAATTTTGTTGAATTTGGTCCAATAGTTTGTTAAAAGAAGTCGATAATGTAAAGTTAACACCGGACGCCGGATGGATAGACAACGGACGGAAAGTGATTAGTAAAGCTCCCCTTGAGTTTTGCTCAGGTGAGCTAAAAATATCTTGTTATTTGTACTTTCCAACGTTTGATGTTGCATTTTGAAAACAATGAAGAAACTGAATTCCCAGTGACATTTGAATGTCAGGATAATTAAAGTCTCAATCTTGTTTGACAGAGCTCAATTAACTCTTGTCAATTAAGATTGAATTGGTTGAATTCCTTGGTGCAATAAAGCCCCACAAAGTTTATCTTTTCTTTCTCGGGCCATTTTTTGTAAAATTGCCTGTGGGTGGGTGGGTGTTTTTTTTTTTTATATTTTTTTTTATTTTTGTAATTATTTTCTTTGCCATCAAAAGTTCATGTTCTTGGTTTGTTTTATGTTTAATCCTCATAATCTACAGAATAGCATGGGTGGTGATGTATTCCGTCCCTTGAATGAAAGAAGGCTTTGCAATGCTAAAGCATTGCAAAGCCTTGTTGCACTCAAAGCAGAAATTTATTAACTTTATTAACTTGGGTAAAATATTTTACATAAACCATTTAATTTTTATTTTTTTAAGTTTGCATTGGTTATAAAAAGTGAGCATGCGGCAGCCAAGATGACCATGCGGGAGGGCCCAAGATACAGATTTTTTTTCTTTTTTGGCCTAACAGTGTGAATTTGCAGTCTGAAGTTTTGATATTTCGACACCAGTGTGCAGCAGATAAAAAATGGAACACATTTGACTAACATTTTGAATTACTAATGGCAAAAATCAGACTAAAATTTTCATTGAAATAGCTGGACAGTTTTCGGTTTAATAATTTCTATATTTACTGACAATTGCAAGCATGAACAGAAAATACACACCACAATTCACAGATGGAACTGAAGATGAGACAAAATGTTACAAGAGAATCTTCAGATTCCAGACTTGCTTTTTATTGCAAACAAATTATCACATGGTGTTTTTGTGCTGTGTTTTTCATGCTTCAGTGTTCTTTCAGAGACTGATGTAATTGCTCCATGGGAATTCATAATACCAAAAACATAATCTCCACCCACATGATTATTCAATAATAAACAGACAACTGTTTGAAAAATAGCCCAAGAACATTAGGTTTCACAAGGGAAAAAAATCGGAGAAAGCTGATTTTTTCAGGGAATGTCGAGTATATGTCACTGAACGATTAGACAAAAGTCCCCTAAAATCCCAGTTGAGCTTTTTTTTCTACAGCCTTTTTTCGAAAACGCGTTTGAAAAAAATCAAAAAAAATCGCACGAACTTTGTAACCTCGAATTGATCCAACTGTATTTTTTGTTTACGCGTATTTTGAGCTACATAATGTCTAATATACATTTACCTAGAGGAAAATGTGCATTCTGTGACAATTTCTGCGAAAAATTATTGAAAATTCACAAAAAAGTATCGGATTTACGCAAAAAATGACGATTTTCCTAACGGATTTGCCCAAAGGGTCGTAGTACAGAACGGGATGTTAGTTGGACAGACGATAAAAAATCCACCACCATTTGAAGACTTTTATCATTGCTTACAAAATAGACATTATGGAAGACCCCCTCTGCTTCTGGCCGAGTTCCCCTTTTGGCATAAAATTCGTCAGCATGAGAACTCAACTATTTTCGGGCTTGGGACCGAACAGACACATCTGTGTCTGGCAGCATTAGATCAATAAATAATATTTACAGAATGTACAAAAATCAATAAATAATATTTACAGAATGTACAAATCAATCAACATGGATTAAGTTACATTGACTATTATCAACGCTATATACAGAAATGACATGACCTATATACATATTATTCATCGAACTCAGAAATTTCCGACAGGACAGTGTTTCTGTGGTTGTTACAAGAATCCGAACTGCAATTACACAAACCTGAGCAAGAGAGTCCTGCCTTCTTACACCCACACATTTTTGTACAAGCACTCTTGCAACCACAACTGATCAGATTCAGTAGGTTATCGGGGGCACATGGCTTTGTGGCTGCAGTCGGTACAAGAAGTCCATTGTCTAGCGACCACCCCCAATCCGTCGGAGGAAGCGAAGTGCCCAGCCATTGTTGGACCTGGAGATAACATCTGTAGACATGTTGTTGTGCAGCATCGCTGCTTGGTGGGAGTGAGGCTAGGTCGATGGGTTTATTCAGTTTAGATTTTGCTACATAACGCTTGTAAGTGACATATCTATATTGGTCGAGAGAGGAAACAGTTTTACTCCCGTATAAGATCAGGAGAAGTTGTTCCCCGGCAGCGGCTACTGCACTTGGTGTACTGTCATCCGCCAAAATTGTGTTGACATACTGTTGTGAGTCGCTAGTAACATCGGAGACAATTGTACTGAATACTTTCTTCTTACCAACTCGAAAGAGTGCAGAAGTAGTGTCACAACCACTTATAGAATGTGCTACAAGGAGGTTGCTTCTATGGTCACCCATTTTGGTTGCTATTTCACTAACTGAAACTAGTAAGTTTGGGGTAATGGAATACATCATGTGAATATTACATCCCGGTTGAACTCGAGAGGTAAGAATGACTAACAAGTCTGTGTCTGTTCCCACAACGACAACATTGTTGTCATCTTGAGCGATGTCAAGTGCAGTTTCGGCTATCAGTACATCAGCATCAGCCTCGGCCTGCTTGGACTGAATATTGATAGCAGATAGCTCCTGCATTAGAAGATTGATCAGTTGTGTTTTGTTCTTGGCATTTGCAAGGAAATCTAAATTTTATAGTAAATTTCCTTTCTTATTATACCTACCACAATTGTTTACTACAGGCTTGCACTACAGTGGAAGTCCCTAACTCGGATAAAATACTCTCTATTTTTGTCTTTCCCAAGCAAGTTGGGAAAGAAAAGTGGTGCAAAAGCACCAATAAAAATAAGCCAAAACTGGGTCGAGTGCAACCGGCGCAGACCCAGTACGGGATGCTCTCTCCCAAGTACAACTCCACGACTTCCGTTGCCAGTGCGCATATACCGTCTCTAAAGACTCTCTTTTTGAATCCGTAAACGTTAGAGTTATGTGATCAGCGGGGAGGAAAGATTCTTTACCCGTAAAGAAGACGGGAGGGCCTCCATGTAAACAATTGTGGTAGGTATAATAAGAAAGGAAATTTACTATAAAATTTAGATTTCTTATCAACCTACTCACAATTGTTTACTACAGGCTGAATAGACAAAAGGCTGGAGGGAATCGCATAACCAACCCCCACATAACCCTAGTGCACTGGAACCGTGAAGTAGATGGAAGAGGTCCCGAGGCTTATCAACCATAATGTCGCAATCATTGGTAAAGGACAATGAAAAGAGACATATGAGCCTGTGTGACACACAGACAGAAAAAGGGCAGTAACAGCACAAGGCTGAAACTGACCTTCAAGAAGCCTAATGGCTATGGCTGACAACAGCCTGAGCAGAAGAAAGAGGACCCAGGGCAAAAAGGTCCTCCGACTGCTCCTGCAACTGGCGTAAATAAAAGGTGGAGAAAGTAGAAGCATTTCTCCAGTAGGGTGCCTGCATAACATCCGACAACTTGACGGAGTTAGAATAAGCCCAAGAGGTAGACAGTGCCCGCACCTCGTGGGCAGAAATACGATTGGTAATACAATCGCCAGCTGCTAAACGACTATAAGCCATACGAATAGCAAGACAAATCCATCGAGAAATGGATTGAGGAGAGATCTTCTGTCGACCCGGAATGAGAGACAGAAAAAAACGTTTTCTGCCTTTCCGTATGAAGCGTGTCCGATCAAGATAAATGCGAATAGCACGGACCGGACAGAGCAAAGGGCGAGTACCCTCAACAGAGGGAAGAGCCCTGATACAGATAGGAGGAGGAGTAGTATCTGGTAACTGATTCTTAGCCAAAAAGGAGCAATCAGTGGTAAAAGTAACACTGTTGGGAGAGCTCCTAAAAAAGGCCGGGTCAACCGAGAGGGCGTGAAGCTCACTAACCCGTCTGGGCGAAGCAAATGCCATCAGAAAAGCCGTCTTATATGTGAGAAATTGCATATCCACCTGGGATAAAGGTTCGAACGGCGCCCCCCCCCCCCCCCCCCCCCCCCCAAGCAAAGCAGCACCCACGAAAGATTCCATCGTGGAGTAAGCTGCAAAGTCCGAGGCCTTTTCAAAGAAAAGTGCCGAACAAGCTTGGAGAGGTAAGGATTAGTGCCGATACGACGCTTCCCCACATAAGAAAAAGTCTCTGAAAGCATAGACCTGTAACCCTTGATGGTAACAGGCTGGAGACCCCGATAATCAAACAGATATACCAGAAACTCCGCAATCTGTGAAATCGAAGGATTGGCATAATCAACAGAGTGATCAGCACACCATCGACAGAAGACCTTCCATTTAGCTGCATAAGCTAAACCAGTGGAGTGCCTCCTTGAAGAAGAAATGCACTCCACTGCTCGTCTCGAAAAACCTCTACGGAGGAGACAGGACCTGACAAAAGATATGCGTGAAGGCACAATGAAGTCGGGTCGACGTGAAACCTCCTCGGGCGACCTTGACAAAGAAGGTCGCGACGTAGCGGGAGACGTGCCGGAACCGGCGCCATCAGCGAGCGGAGCTGATTGATCCACACCCGCTGAGGCGACAGGGGAGCGATCAGAATGATTCGACAACTGCAGGTTCGAATTTTGGCGAGAACCTGAGGAAGAATCGGAACCGGCGGGAAGGCGTAGCCGACTAGACCGTTCCAATCGAGTGACAGAGCGTCCACGGCAAAAGCCAGAGGATCTGGACACGGGGACTCGAAAGTGTCCACCTGATGGTTCCAACGAGTCGCAAAGAGGTCGATGTGGGGACGTCCCCAGAGATCGCAAAGCGACTGGAACACTGCCCTGTGAAGCATCCACTCGGTGGAAATAACCCTGCCCTGTCGGGACAGGGAGTCGGCTAGGACGTTCAGACGACCGGGAATGTGACGAACAACCACTCCGGCGTGAACATCCTGAGCGAGCAGTAAAAGATCCCGAGCTAACTCGTACATCGGAAGCGAGTGCGTGCCGCCCTGGTTCCGAATGTAAGCAACCACTGTCGAATTGTCGGATAGTAGAAGGACCTGGCGATTCGACAGGTGAGGGATCCACTGCCTGAAACTCAGAAGAAGAGCAAGAAGCTCCTTCTGGTTGATGTGTAGAGCTGCTTGATCCTGGTCCCACATCCCGTGTAGAGAAAGACCGAGAGGATCCAACGTCGCACCCCATCCGAGATCGCTGGCATCTGCCGTCAGAACGCGATCGGACGTGGGTAAGTCCAGCGGAACACCCTGCGTAATCCACTGAACATCTGTCCAGGGAAGAAGGTGAGGATACAGAGAGTCCGGAAACGGAAGCACCTGATCCAGAGAATCTACATTCGGTCTCCAACGACTGAGCAGAAAGTGTTGGAGAGGTCTGACACGCAGCCGACCTGAAGGAATGAGATCCGTCACCGAACCGCAGAGACCGATCAGCCGGAGAAAACTCCGAGCGGTCGCGGACCTGGACTGGGACAGAGTCAGAGCAAAAGCTGAGAGAATCACAGCCTTGGCCTGGGGAACAGCCACCAAATTGAATTTGGTTTGGAAAGACATCCCCAGATGACAAAACGACTGAGAAGGGACCAGGTCCGACTTCTCCTCGTTGACTCTGAATCCTAGCGACGTGAGCAAGCTCAACAGAGTGGCGACATCCGATTCCAGTAAGGCAGCATTGGAATGCCTCTGGAGGATATCGTCCAGATATGCCGAAGTAGTCACTCTGGACTGTGTGCGATGGAACGCTATCACATGCGACATCAGTCTGGTGAACGCCCAAGGAGCCAGGTTGAGGCCGAAAGGCATGGCCTTGAACTGGTAAACTCGCCCCAGAAAAGCGAACCTGAGATACTTCCGTGACGCCCGATGCATCGGAACGTGGAAGTAAGCGTCTCGCAGGTCGATGCTGGCTGCGAAATCTCCCTGGTGAATGGATTGGCGGACCGACCTGAAAGTCTCCATGCTGAACTTGGGAGCAATGATAGACTGGTTCAGGATACTCAGATCGATAACCGTTCGGAGTCGGCCGTCCTTCTTCGGCACCAAGAACAGGCGGGAATAGAAACCCACTGACTGAACGTTCTTGACGACCTCGATCGCCCCCTTTGCCAGGAGATTGGCAATCTCCGTGGACAAAAGTTCCCGACGTAAAACGTCTGAAGGAACTGTGGTTGGAAGAGGCACCCTTGACAGAGTGGGGTGCCGTCAGAAGGATATGCGCAGCCCGGACCGAACAACATCTAACACCCATGGATCGGATGTGATGGTGGTCCAATGGTCTGCGAACTCTGCTATCCTTCCTCCAACCTGGGACGAGTCGAGGTGAGGACCTTCATTTCGAGCCCCAACGAGGCCCGCGAGAGGAGAAACCACCTCCTCTGCTAAATGAAGAATCCTGAGACTTCCCTCGATTCTGCCGACCCTACCTTTACCCCGTGAGTAAGAAGTAGAGGCGGCGGCAGAAGGACCAGCCTTTTGCTTCACAGAGGAAGCAGAAGGGTACTTGTTAGGCTTGGAATGGCCCTTGCCTCCCCGAGAAGGCTGATCAAGCTGACGAAACAGCAGCTGATCTTTGGAATGACGTAGGACGTCATCCCGGACCGTCGACACGGAACCATGGAAAAGTTGCGGACCTGCCAAAGAAGCAGATCGAAGAGTAGCACGCTGCTCCTCGGGAAGGGATCGTCCTGTGTCCAGCACAGCGTCCCTTCGAACTAATTCCAAATTGGCCGTGTTACAGGCATGCATGTGAGTAAGGTGCATAAGCGCCTTGGACAGCACACGCAAAGGAGCCTGTACCTCGTCAAACTTATCTGGAGGCAGATAAGCAGCCAAAGCTGAGACGACGTGATCTGAGAGAGAAAGCATGCCAAGCATCTCTCTAGATAAGCCCAACGTGGACTCCAGAGTCGTCATTGGAATGACGGCAGACTTGGGCTTGGAAAGCCCGAGGGAAGTGGAGTCCTGATCCAGAACCGTCAAAGCCTGGCAGACTGACGGATTGGCAGAATCGTAGGAACGATAACGCACAGGAGGCAAAAAGGTGTCAACCCTGGTGAAGAACGAAGTCTTCAAAGCCTTGGAATTCAGCTTGGCATCCAATGCTGAAAAAGCCTCAACCACCTGTACCGACTGGCACGGTCGAAGGCGCCCAGAAGCAGGTTTCTCCATAGGCTGTTGGCGCGCGACCGATGATCGCGGCCAGGCTGACACTGTCGGCTGGTTAGCAGGTTTGAGCTCAGGCAGAAACCCAAACACAAAGTCAAGAGCCGCCCCCAAGTCCGAAGACTGCTGGCCCTCGACCTCAAGCATGTTGGACTCCTCCCCAGAGTCGGAAGACACATAGCCCATCGTGGGCAAACCAGCCGACGCCTCCCATGGTGTCGGGTCACCAGAGGAATCGGAAACCGGCCTGTTTCCAATCCCGGGAGGCGGCGCCAAAGGAGGCGCCTGGAAACCACCCATAGCCTCGCTGGAAGCAACAGGAAGGCTCTTAGAAAGAACCTGAGTGAGTAAGGAGAGGGCCTCCCTAAGCTCACTGCCTGTACCGACCGGTTCGACAGGGGAGCAAACCGGCAAAGTGGCTTCACCTCTGACCCTCTTAACCAGCGAAGGGTCACGATCCTCCAAAACACCCGACGCGGGACGACGGGCGGCAGCTGAAACATCTGAAGGCAGACGTGTATAGGGGTATGATGCACCCCGAGGATCAATATTGCGAGAACTCATGAGAGTCACCGCGGACCTCTGCGGGGCAGAAGGTCCAGGCTGCACAAAAGGCGTTGGTCCCCCAAAACTGGTCGTATGACCAGAGTGAGTAGACGGAAACGCCACGGAGTTCATAGTGTTTCCACTACGAACATCCGAATCCAAAGACACAACTGTGGTGCTCGACGGCGAAGAGACCACAGCGCTGGGCTCGGCTGGCAGCCCCTTCCGACTTCGCCGAGTTGAAGTCAGGGAAGGCTGAGGCCGATATCCCACGTCTACAGTATCGGACAGTCCTGCAGTCCCCTGCAGCGAAAAGCCGAGGCCGGCTGAAACAGATAACGAAGCAGACGGGCCAGCAGCAGTAGTAGATACGTCGAGAGTCGTTGAGGCTGGTGAAATAGTGGAGAGAGCACACCGGCTCGGCTCCGAAGGAGGAGTCACAACCCTAGTGACAGCCTCAGATGTCGACTGGAGGGGGACCGTAGTCCCGGAACCAGGCATCTCTACACCAGAACACTCAACGGCTCCCGCAGTATCCACCACAGGAAAAGACTGCACATCCCCCACGGAGGAGGAATAACTCTCACCAGACAAAGTCGACTCGGGAGGCCCCGAACGACCACGTTCTCCTTTCCCGCGGGAGCGGGAGGCACGGCCACGAGAACGAACGACACGGTTTACTGACGCCCAGAAGGTGGAAGACCATGTTCCACAGACACCACACGGCCGCTCGGCCGAACACCCATTACAGGAGGAACAAGACAAATGTACATCGTCCACATGCTTTGGCAGCAGACATTGCCCACAGGGAATTGTCCTGGGCATGATAGAGGTGAGAGGAGCAGAGAAGTGGAGATGAGAAAACAGAACACCCCCAAAGAAGAGAGAAAGGTGACAGAAACAAAGACCCCAGAAGGTCGACCGGGAACCACCCAACAGGAAGACTACTCTCAAAAGAAAGAAGAAACACTGCAGGAGTGGTACCCCGCTGACACCTAACTCTAACACAATTAGAAAATTTTGCAAAAAAAGCATTAACAATAATTGTGAAAAAATCTAAGTCCGAACCGCGTGGCACGCGAAATTCACGAGCGACTCGAGAGAGAGCAAATAAAAATACATTATGGACATATAATAGAAAAGAGAATATATAAAACACTGTTCCTGAGAATACAAAGGATACACTGTGGTATAATGAATCAGGAATCATCAAACATCAAGCTGGTGGAACACTGATAAGCGTGCAAAAACATCTCGACACGAAGCGGATTTTAAAAAGAATGAGTCTTTAGAGACGGTATATGCGCACTGGCAACGGAAGTCGTGGAGTTGTACTTGGGAGAGAGCGTCCTGTACTGGGTCTGCGCCGGTTGCACTCGACCCAGTTTTGGCTTATTTTTATTGGTGCTTTTGCACCACTTTTCTTTCCCAACTTGCTTGGGAAAGACAAAAATAGAGAGTATTTTATCCGAGTTAGGGACTTCCACTGTAGTGCAAGCCTGTAGTAAACAATTGTGAGTAGGTTGATAAGAAATCTCAGGGTGAGATATTAATATCAATGGAATACCTGTCTTTAGATCTACGGGCTTGTTCCATGCCCTTTGTTGACATTGTACAAGCATAACCATCAAAAACAACCACGACGTTCGCCCCAAATGACTCACTAGATAATTGGAATATGATGTACATATGTCCTTATATGACGACTGTTTAGGCCATACAACTGCCCTCAATAAAAATCCACCATCTACAACAAACAGAGAATGTTCTGGGATTTTAGTTTGCTCGGAACCGTATGTTTTGAGGATCTTACCGAGCGTGCTTTTCTGTGTCTTCCTCATTCCAGCAGAATCAAACAATGCTGGTGGTTTCGAGGCCAGTTCATATTTGAGATACTCTTCCATCTCTGCTTGTGACTGGATAACACATGTGATGCGGTTGAACAGAATTGTGGGGTCAATCACTACCTTACTTCCATGGACTTTGATGCTATTTGCCATCGATGCGAAAGACTTCACAGTGTCAACACGTCATAGTTTGATGCTGTTGAACGTTTTGCTTACAACATTCGATACGCAACATTCACCAATTTTGCGAACTTGGTCACAGTTCACAGTTTCGTCGGCCACAAGCCCGGTCGCTATAGAGACTAATTGTAGTGGATCTCTATTCTGAAAGGGGGAATGCACTCTGAGCCAGTTCAATAATTTGGTGATATCATTGGCATCAGTCAATTGTGAACTTTGACGGAGATCCCGATGTTGTTCGCCATGACCAGTGTGAACATGAACAAAATTTTCGAGAGCATTACATATCGGAAGGCAAAGAGGTAGTCCATGTACCCATTTCGCAACAGTGCTATCGGTTATTCCCCTGCCATGTGTGAGACCACCATGGAGCTTGAACATTCTCATTAAACACTGCTCTATGGTCTGATCAGAATATATCCCGTCCCAGAATTTATCTGAGCGCCTTATGGTAAAGTAACCTTTCTCAGTGAACAACTTCAAATCATCCTGTTGCATTATTTCTGTTAGCTCATTCATCTGCTGCAAATAGAGATGAGAACTTTTTGCGTATGCAAAATGACCACCTGCGTGAAATACTGGAATCATATTGCGAACACAATATGTATGGAGTTCCCAGTCGCCTGTGCGCTCTGCTCTCAAGAACAACTGGAGAAGACCTATTTGCTCGTAGTATTGTACCCAAAGCTTTCCCGTGCGTCCTACGGATGTATTCTGGAGCAGTTCGTGTAATTTTGACAGTAGATGGTTGACACTTTCTTGATTGACAGCGTTAGCTGTTGTACAGTCACCTCTGGCAAGTCCACAGAATATTTCATTGACTTCTGTGCAGTCTATGTTATCTAGTGTTCGGCTTTCTTCAAACACAAGTTTTGTAATAGCAATTTGTATTAGCAAATGGGCACGAACTGCTCTTGAATATGCATGACCACTGATCAAATGATGGATTGACCCACCAGCATAAACAGTCCCCCAAAGTTCATCCAAGCCGCTACCAGCCATGATCGAACCAATTGCTCCTAAATATGACATAATCATATGGAAGCTGCCGAGTCTAACGAACACTTTTGTCAACTTATCTGACGAAGACACAATCTCCACTGCTTTGATATAAAGTGGTTGGTCAAACGTCACTGGACAAACGTATAATACGGTATTTGAATGAGAAAAGTCGATGCCATTTGAATTTGAGTTTAGGGGGTATGGTTAATATTTCACACGTTTCACCAGTTCATTATGGAATAAATGACTATTGTTATATATCATTATAAAGCCACTGCTTTTCTGCAATTTTTGATATATAATTTAACTCCCAAAGTAGTCATAGATTTGATTTAATGGACGTTGTGTACCGTTGTGTGTATGAAAACTATAAATTTTTTTTCGTAATTTTGTACATTTTCGTGAATATTTCACCATTGAGTGTGAGGATTGGTACCAAGTTGGCATTTTCTGTTGGGGATATGTATTCTCAATATAATTCAGCACGATATTTATGATTCTCACCCTACTAAGGCGAATAAGAATGAGAAATATGGAGCTGGGTTGAATTTGTTTTTAAATTTTTTTTTTCATCAAAAAAACGCTATAACTAAAAAAGCTCAACTCGGATTTGCGGGGACTTTTCATAGCGGGGGAGGAATTCGCTAGAATTGTGCACTTGGTGATACCTTCCTGAAATTTGGCATGATGTAAGGGTAGGCATCAGAGATTTCAAAATCGATCGGCTACAAGTTGGCACCATCCTCTAGCCACCACTAGCAGCGAAATCCAAAATGGCCGCCAAGCGGATCGAAAAAAAGCTATTTTCGCCGATCGCACAACTGAAGCTCCAAACCTAACACCATACATGTGCTGTAATTGATGTGAATGATGGAGTGAAGCCCTTGGAACAAGTTGGGGGGAAGATTAATGGATAATGGGATCAGAATTTCCGTCGATGTGTGCGTCTGTGTGTCTGACTGTCAGTATGATCGTCCGTCCGTAGATAAATTAGTGTTGAATGTTTCTCGGGAATGCAATGGTCAAATGAACATGGTATGAGAGATTCCTGTCAACACATGAACAAGGGTACTCGATAGTATGCAGCAGTGGGGATACTTGGACATTTGATAATCCAATTAAAGTGACAGTCTATTCTCAACTTCCGGCATTTTCGATAGATTTATTTTCTAAGAAAATAAAACTATCAAATTTCTAGAGGAGTTCTGGTTCAATCTCAACACCATAGCGACACGTCTGCCAGCAAGGGCAGTGCTGGAATGAACTCGGGATGCATTAGTTCCCGTTGTTAATTATACAATGTTATCTTGCCAGTATAGAACATTGGCAAAATGGGACTAGAAGGGGTGAGTGTATGTTTGCAGTCATTCGAGGTACAGGAATATTTTTTGACTACAAGTAGTATTCTTCATTTTCGGCCAGTTAAGATGTGGTGTGTTCCAAGTCAGGATTAATGTTGCCGACACTTAATGCCCATCCCTCATGGTATGCTACTTTACCAGGGATATAGAGATATAGCCACCACTGGGAGCCAAAACATGACCTTTGATGTCGATGAGTGGTCGAAATGTTTTAGCGAATAACTTATCGAAATATGATCCGGTATGGCAATTTGATACCTTACGTTAGATTTATTAGATCAACTCAGGTATGGATTCATTGAGACATGAGTGCGCTACAAGATGAAGGATTTCCAAGTTGATTTGCTATGGAGTAGGAACTGACTAGTCACATGTGGCCTATGGCCAGAGAAAGACAAGGATACCATAGATGAACACACGGGTGAACGAAGGTATCAACTGTTGTACAGAGGCAAAATAGTTGGGGATATTGTATCATGCTATGCATGAATTAACACCGTCTTGTGCAGTAAATAACAGACTATTTTCCGAAATCTAAAACTGTATTCCTATACCCCGGACAATGTAGCAAGCCACATGGGATGAACATTTGTTAGCAAAATCAACTCAACTAGAAACATGACATGTGTTAACTGGCCGAAAATGGAAAAAAAAATACCAGAATAGGAGATGACTGGTCCTAACATGACAGTATACTACTCAATATTGTTACAACAGCCACCTTCACACTTACACAAAGGTGTGCACCTTAATCCAGCTTTCAAGCATTTGCAATTGCCCTTGCAGGCCTTGGCACAACTACAGTGGAGCATCAGTGCACATGCAGCACTTGCGTCTCCTAGGTGAGTCCAAAATGGGACCAGAATATTGAGACGTGGATTCCACTCCCATCCGTACTGTGATGGGTCTGGCACACATAAGTGTTTCTGCAGAGCACGATGCCAAATGAAAGATGACACAAGAATTACCCTTTTTACATGTTGATACAGAGCTGCTTTGGTGGGCGGGATGTTTTCCATAGACTTAAGGCCATGTGTGAACATATGCCGTCTCGCATCATTGACACGTGTACTGACACAACTGTTACTGTACATCTGTATGGTGAGTTTTTCGATATGCTGCATATGAGGGGAATCCTCTGAAAAGACTTGCGGATTCTCAGTCAATTCTATCATCATTTCAGTTGATGCGGGAAAATTCATCCATGCATTCCATCCTGTCTTCTTCCCAATGCCGAGCATGCTGGATGTTACATCACAACCTGTGAAGGCGTGGAAGAAAGTCAGGGCCTTACAGTAATCAGGTCCAAGTTGTGAAGCTATCTCATGAATTGGCATATCTTTATATGCCTTTCCAATTCCAAACCCAATCCACAGCTCACTGAGTCCAAGGTCACGGAATGTTGCGAAATGGTGCAAAGACAGAATGACGACATCAGAATCAACCGTGCGAAGAAAAGCTATTTTGTGACCTTGTGAGACTGCATGGTTGAGATGAAGCATCATGCGCGTGTCTGCTTCCTCGTGGTTCGATGGAGATATGTCACATAAGCTAACATCCTTATTGCATAGTACATATTCTCCTGATGTCGTTAACAACTGGTACTCGGATGTTGATGTTAATTTCAGCAGTTCAGCAGACAGGAACTTGAAAAATTCGTCTTTATTCTCACTAACTTTCAAGAATGCCTGCCAATTCTTCCCTTTAGGTAAAGGGACGTTCTCGGACACCCGTATCAACCTAACTGCTGTCTCACCGAGGCGTTTTGCTCGCGTCTGATTCTTCAAACTGCCTTCGGGGTAACAGTCATAGATCGCATCAACCCTTGTGGTGTTCGTGTTAATCAGAGATTCGATGTATGGCAATAATTGCAATCGAGCATATTCTCCAAACAGATCCGCTTTCTGTGGTTTGATTACATGGACTACAGCAGGCATATCCAAGATGACAACTGAAGCTTGTCTAGCTGCTGAATTCTTCCCTTGTGCAGGAATAGCTGGTAAACAATTGAGAATTTGAGATTTTGTCCCACTCCGTAGCTTACCTCTATCGGATAATGCTGGCGGATCACGTGCATTCTCGTGCATGAAAAACTCATCCATGTTTGAATCAGGCCGGGCTTGCAGTGAAACGAACATCTGGGTAACTATTGCGGCAGTTGCTTTACTTGACATGAGTTTGTCTCGGCCTTTGTCCAGGTTGGCTGGGGGTGGGTTAAGGAAGGTATATATATTTGCCTTGGGAATAACATCATTCAGGGGTACGGTGCATTCCACAAGCCTTTCCTTCAAGAAAGTGGAATATAAATGCTTGCCCCTTTCGGGTAATGACCGTAAACTCTTACTAACTTCGGGGTCCATATATTCACCAGTATCTAATGTCACCAGCTGACCACTAGTTTCATCATAAGGGTTGATAATGAGTCCCTGATTCACCAGATCGAGGAGAGATTTCAATTGATTCAGAAATTTTTTCTGCTCTGATACCGAACTTTCCGGGTGTTCCGTGTTATCTGATGATGTTGTGTGGAAACTTGCATATTCATACTCATCTATAACACGCAGAACTTCTGACCTTGAAAGCTCAATAACGACTTTCTCTTCAGCCTGGCCATAGAGACCTTTTGGACCACTGTCTTCTTTGAGTAGTTGGATACTATGTTCTTGGCTCTGATCTAAACCCATCATACTGAACTTCCTCTCACTACGCTGGACCACAAAATGGCCTTCCATGAATTTGTTGTGGATTGAAGGATGCCGCCTGGGTAGCTGAGACATGTCTCTCAGAAATACGGGGACCCACCGACAATAATTTGTATGTCCTAGGGCAAAAAAGTAACTGCACAACTCATCGATAGAACACAGTGTACCAGGCCAGTTACCGATTCGTTGGTTCCGAACGAATTGACAGCTTGTCAAGAGAAAGTTCCGAACGATTTCACCCCAATAGCGCGCAGTTGGAGATTGTGAAAGAATCCTCTGTTCCCACATTTCAAATGACTCATGGGGCCCAGTCTGCTGACAGTAAATCTCATAAGCATTCTTTCTGAGGATCTCAAGCCAAGCTAGAGTGAGAAGATATGCCTGTCGCGTCCTCTTGACATGTTTCCCACCAAGTAGGGATGATGCTACACCGGGTGTGAATATCTTTGCGAGGTGAAACATTCGCTCCCAACCAGAACCACCCATAAGCTTACCACCAGCTTCTTGGGTGCACATTTCAAGATGCAGGAATCCAATCATACACACCATTCGATCCTCACCTATCTCCTCTGGGAACAGCCATTGACATTTTTTCTGCCTGGCATACAACGGACAGTCACCTTCAATGACAGGTATCTGGCCGGGGTTTACGAAAGCAGTAGCTTCCCTGACCACATACATAGCATGCTTCTGCATACTGAGTGAGTCCGCTTTCTGCTCACTGAAAACAGGGAATACCCCAATAACTGCACGAGGTTTGACATTGTCTTGATCTTCATGTTTTGAAAAGAAGCCTGAAAAGGTCACAGGGACTTCATCAAGCTGCCAGCTGCCATCAACCTTCCCTTTATTGCTGATCTGTGACACATGAGACAACCAGTCATTCTCTCCCACGTTCAAATCTGCATATTCATTGGGCCGTACATTACATTCATCTGGAGATTCAAGCCTGATGTCCCCACCAAAGTCTTCAACGAAAGGAACAAATGCATAGTCGTCTGGGAGTTCAATTTGTGTGTCTTCTGGAACATCTAAACTCAGTGGTGGGGGATCAGTACCCACATTGTCCCTGCTCAGTTGACCAATGAGTGTGATGGACGTACCATGCATATCAGATCTACCAGATACATCAATGTTATCAGTGGTTCCTATCGAGAAAACATTACGTTTGCAGTTAGCTGGGACTACAACACCTTCGTTCTTGAACCGCAGTGAAACAGCTCTCGCGAAACTCCTGCGAACATCCATTACGCGATCATAAGAGACAGAGAGTCCCATTTGATGAAAATCTCTGATAAGATTTTTCATACGATCATGGGCATGCAACTTCAAACCCACATAAAGAGGCATTGGAGTTTCTCTGTCACGTCTCTGGTGAACATTTTGTGCATGTTCGGAGCGTTTCGCTGAATTGCTGATCAACATCTGTGAAATAGTACAAGCCACTCGAGTCTTGGCATTAACAGTCTCATCATCGCCTAAGTTCTGTATACTACATGTGCCCTCAAGTAGAACTCTAAGAAGAGTCAGGAGTGAGTTGGGTACAGGCTCGCTCAAGCAATAAGATGAAAATGATCCCGTGAAAGGAGCTTGAGATATGAGTATGTGTTTACGCAGAAGAAGACCCACATCAACTATCTTTTTTGCCTCTTCCTCAGACACTATACGAGTTAAAGATTCGGACAACAAGGAGCCAACTCGAAACCTACTTGAAATAAACACATCTCTACCCTGTGTGAAGGCGTCCCAGCCATCGCCCAATTTCTGCAACAAATGTTCTTTGAATCGAGTGGAATGTATTTCTTCACTAAGCCAATCAGAACCGACTTGCTTCAACCTCCGACTGTACAGATTCTTGAGATCGACAAGCTTCATCGCGGAATCGTTGTGTTCAACAAATGTTATGAGCTCTGCCATAACGAGAGGGTCATAGGGCAGGCCTGACGCGGAATGTTCGGCGTTCTTCGACTTTTTAGATTTAGCCGCTCGTGCTTCATTGGCAAGCTTACAATAACAGGTTTTGTGATAGTAAAGATCACTAGCAGCGGAATCAAATGCTGCATTGACCCGAGAAAAAACAACCCAGTTCTCGGCTTCCTTTGCCATAATTTTGAGTTTATTGTTATCAGACATTGATCTGCAAATAGGCTCACTGCTGTCACCTTCGCGTTTGTGACAATAAACACACTGGGGCAGTTTCCTGTCACAGCCAGATTCAAAACTTGTCCGTGTTCTTTTAGGACTCAGCGTGGAGCAGGATGCCACTGCCTCATTTCGCTCTCGCTTGTGTAGCACGCGCTGTACGATGTGAGTCCGAATACTGTCACGGCATGTCTTATGATATATTGCCTTATTCGTCAACAGTGACATCGACATACACTCATCACTCTCTCTCATCAAACAATCAATGGTCAAATTATATGGAAGCTCAACGCCATTATCTAGGAAGCGCGTTATGTCTTCCTCAATAGCTTTATAGGCGTCATGAAAACGAGATTCTCTATACGGACGCATCAATTTCTTGGAACTGTCTTGCTGGCAAAAGCAACAACGTTCCCAGTCAGTACTAGTCCGTACACGAAGAGGATTCTCACTCATTCTGTGAATGATTTTTGTGAACAATCGCGTTCTCGAATTAATTTCGACAGACAAATCAGAATTGCTTGCGGAATTACGCCAAACAAGAGATTGTATGGCAAAGAGACTGCTTCATAAAGAGCGTTGTTTCTCCGGGATCAGCGTCATTCAGGTTTGCCTGAATGACGCTGATCCCGGAGAAACAACGCTCTTTTCAAGTTCCAAGAAATTGATGCGTCCGTATAGAGAATCTCGTTTTATTCTACATCATCTCCCACGTCTGTTTCCAACACGTGCGTGGATCAGAGTTCACTTTCGCGCCCTTACAATCGGATGTATAGTCGGTAGACCGTCGAAAAGGAGGTTCCCTTCAGCCGCTGGCGGCCATTTTGGATTGTGCCGCTACTGGTCGCCACCGGTCGGTGTCAACTTGTAGCCGATCGTTTTTGAGAACCTCATAGCCTACACTAACAGTGTGCCAAATTTCAAGAAGGTATCACCAAGTGCACAATTCACCTGTATGTGACGAATTCCTCCCCCGCTATCACACTTTATCCGCAATGTGTGTCCCGGAAACATATAAAAAAATCAGCTTTCTCCGATTTTTTTCCTTACTTTCTCATTTTTATGTCTAATGTGCCTGGACTAGAAGTGGGAATCTGTCAGTTAAACTCCTGGAAGAAAATAACAGCACAAAAATATAAGGATTTTTTTACCTAAGTCAGACAAAGGTAGATTTTGGTTGGAACAGTAGAACCATGTTAAATGAATAGTTACTTTGCCAGCAAAAATTATTTGTTTAACCCTTTACCTAACATGAAAAGCAGATGACACTTGCAAAAAAAATTCTTGAATTACTATTTTTTTTGTCTCAAAAACATAGGTTATGACCCCCTCATTGGAACGAGCTTCCAATGAGGGGTCATAACCTATGTTTTTGAGACAAAAAATTTAAAAAATAATGAAAATTGGCGATTTTTTAGAATAGCGCTGGCCAGTTTTGGCTGTTACGTTGGGTAAAGGATTAACACGCATATTCAATTAACAGGGTTATGGTCACCTTCCCAAATTCTGGAGATAAACCAAACATTTATTCTTTGATATCTTGACAGAGCTCATGGGGTTCTGTCAAACAAGATATTTATTTATTTATTTATTGGTGTTTAAGGTCACATACTTATGCACAATGGCTAATCGTGACCGCGACAGTTTTACGGGTGGAGGAAGCCGGAGTACCCGGAGAGAACCACCGAGCAACGACGAGCAGCTGTCAGTTCTCCAACATCGTAACTCTGAACTCTGCACCGCAGCACAGGCAGGGTTAGATTGGTTGAAGACATGCGCACCATCGATGTGCAGTACGCCTCAGTACACAGCGTCATCGTGCCCCCATGTAGGCAATCGGGGTGAAGTGTCTTGCCCAAGGACACAACGCAGTTGCCGCAGGTGGGATTCGAACTGAGGACCTCTCGGCTTGCAGCCTGCACCTCTCCCAACTGAGCCACCGCGCCCCCATCAAACAAGATATAATAGATTAAATGCTTGTATTGCGCGTACTGAGGACAAATAGGTCTATGAACCAGACAAATTCAGAGATTGTCAGGGTAATTTCTCAAAATATTACAAGAGATTTTTTCTTCAATTAACACTCTATAACCTAGGTGCATTTAACAGGTCAAATATGTACTAAAGGTATTGCAAACAGTTTTTGTTCGGAAATTATATTCAATTAACAGGGTTATTCATTTAAGAAATCCAGTTAATAAGGCGTCAAAGTACTGAAAGAGATCATTTTAGTATCATAACCAAACATATTGGGACAGAAAGACCTTCCTCATTCTTTGCAGAACCAATGTTTGGATGCCCAACATGAGAGAGTAAAGAGGTAGAAGTTTCCAACTGGGTAATAATTAGATTATTATGACAATAACTGATCTGATATTCTGGGTTCCATTGAGTTGATGAGAGCAGATTAGTTGTAACCCACCAGTCACCAAAGGTGATGAGTGGGGTGTGTTTGATCTACTCTCATCAATGAGACAGAATGCAGAACACCAGATCAGTTACTGTTATTAATCTTTTTCTTATATACCTGTACAGTCAGGTAAAACATGTGAAAAATAATCAAAATAGGTCTACACAAATAAACAAATTTCTGAACACACTGCGCGAATAGTATTCTATTACGTCACAATTTCTATTTGCAAAACATGTTGTTTTTTTCTCTAAAGACAAAATTTTAATCAGCCCTCCCTACACCCTGACCAACTTTGGGCCTGTTTCTTGGAGCTTTTTGTCAAAACACTGCACATGGGCAAAAATATATTGAATTGTTGATTGGCAATCAAGTAGTTTGCTGAGGAACTGCTTTATTTTACTCTTTGACCATTTTGTGAGAAAGGCTCCTGTTCTATATGATTCCAAAAATGTTCTGATGGGACCTGCTGATGCACAGATAGGATTTAACTCTTAACCTGCAAAGTATTTTTTTTTAATTTCTCATAACATCGAATCATGGCTGCTGCAAAGCAGCCTTGACTTGATTTGATGAAAAATTTAATAGAATGTAACATCAAGAAAACATTGTTAAGCAATCTTCTCTTATTGATAGGAGTATATTTTATTAACAAGAACCAGAACATACTCTGCTTGGTAACCAGATTATTTTGCTTCCGGGCAGGAAAATCCACCAGCAGCAGGCAAAAGAGTAAATTTTGGTTTTTAACTAAATACCTAGTGGTCCCATTCAAGCCATTTTTTTAATTCTTGAATAATTTTTCATCTAGAAGTTGTAGAACATATATTCTGAAGTGGCAAAACTATGCTCTGCAGTTTAAAGATTGCAGGTGGACAGTGACCAAATGGTCACTCACTGGTGTGAACTCAAGAGATCATTTCTGTTGGAAGTCACGAGCCATTTAAAAAAACACCCCAAAAACCAACAACAACAAAAACTGAATATTTAAAAAAAAATTGCGACATCAACGTTGCAGCTGCGACAGGTGGTGCAACCTCACAAAATTCTAAGTTTGTCAAGGGCCATAACTCCAAGAAAAATATTTGGAACAACACATGCATTGAACAGTGGCTAGACATCAATAAGATACACTTACATGCCAAATATAAAGTCATTCCATCAAGTATTTCAAAAGTTATTGGGTTTTGAAACTCGTTGGTCACAGACAGACCAACAGACTGACCAACAGACTGACCGACAGACCGACCGACAGACAGACCGACAGACTGACATTGCCACTTATAGAGCTGCTAGTCGCAGCTAAAAACTAGAATAACGCCAAGGATGGCTATACCCACACACCCATCAAAAAATATGCCCATTTACTATTTCATTCATCAATCTCACCAACAGAGCAGCCCACCAAATAATGTATCCATGGGACACTAATGCCACTGCTTTACCATAAACGTTTATGAAGGCAACCTAAACAAGATGCCACATGGAGCCTGGGCAAGTTGATTTAAGCAAAATCAAAATGCGATATCAGAACAAACAATCAGCTCAATTTTAACTGAAATCAGTTTAGAGGTTTTGGAGAAGTTGTGCGAACATCATGTTTACAGATAACAGACAGTGGATGGTGAGTGAACATAATAGCTCACCCTGACTTTCAGGCAGGTAAGCTAAAAACAAAATCGGTAAAGTCAAACTTGAATTATTATCTGAAACTGTAAAATATTCTATTTTTCACCAAGTCAAGGACAATAAATCTGTTACAGAAAATGTGAATATGACCAAATGTTTACTTGAGCCGTATTTTTTTATTTGTAAACCAAATTTCAAAGTTTAACCCTTGACCTCTGATGGTATTTTCTATGTCAGTTAGGTATAATCTGTATTCGTTATCTGGAGGTAAACCAGTTAATGTTTTCAAGGCTACTCGTTAAAAATATTGATTGGTTTACCAAGTCAAATTCACAAAGCAACCATCTCCTTGAATAATTCAGGTCATATCTGGACTGAAAAAGTGGGCTCTCGGGTTCAAATGGATGAAAAAAATGAGTAATGGTAAAAACTTAACGCGTTACCGGGACACCATAACAAATATTATTTTTCTTTATTTATTTATTTTATTTATTTATTTATTGGTTCTTAAGATCACATATTTCTGCATAGAGGCAAATTGTGACAACAAAATGGATATAAAGTCAAGTTTAGGCAATCATATTTACGCATGTGGCCCATTTTAGAGGACATCCACAACAAACATTGGTTACTTGGTTGTATTTTACCAGTAAAACAGAGCTTGTTAACCACAGTATAAAGCACTACCTCACTATTCAAGGGGAACTTGAACTGTATTTTGTCATTCTATACAATATTTGAAAGTTTAAAAAAAAATTTGAATACATACTCCAGTTATCATTCCGAATCCAAAAAGCCAGATGGATGGTTGGATATGGTTAACGTAATACTTAATGCCTCTTCGCTTTTTGACAGTTGCATAAAAAACACTGCACAGTTATTCCATATGCAACCTAACAAATAGGTAAGAATTAAACACATGAAACTGCAAGTGTTTCATTCTTAGAAACTGATTGATGTCACAGAAGAAAACATCTAGCACATAAAATAAATAATAAATGTACCAAATCACAGCTTTTATATTTTTGACCCCATGATTCAGTATCTAACTCAATTGCGTGCTTTGTCATTCAAGGTCAAACACCATAGACAAAGAAAGCATAGAGTTCCAAGATCTTCTGAATAAAATGGCACTGTCTGTTGATATTGGTGAATTATTTAGCTGCAACCCCAATTTTTTTAAACAAAATTGACATTAATTTTGTTTTGTGGGAGTGGTGGGTGGAACACTATTTCTCTTGTCATATGGTTAAAGGAGACAGATTTTTTCAAAAAGTATTGTGTGCTGATGCAGATTTTAGTTTTATTTTGAGATTAGGGTAGATTTCAAAGAAGGCTGTGAATTCTTATCCCTCTACTTACTCATAAGGTTACAGAGTAGAAAAATCCATTGTAGGCAATACCAGTTTTTAAAACCTATTGACACAGTTTGGACACTTTTCTTTAAAAGAACAAATTTTCCATGTTTTTGACTCAGCAGAAGCCAAAAGTCAAATTTTAATGCAGAAATGACTCTTTTATCACATGAAAGAGGTCAAATGTATCTTTGGTAGAGTTAGGGTTGATTATAGGTATGACTGTACTAAATATTTGATTTAGAGTTACCCACCTTGAAAAGTTGCAAACAGAAATTTAAATTTTATAGTAAATTTCCTTTCTTATTATACCTACCACAATTGTTTACTGCAGGCTTGCACTACAGTGGAAGACCCTAACTCGGAAAATATACTCTCTATTTTGATCTTTCCCAAGTGATTTGGGAAAGAAAAGTGGTGCAAAAGCACCAAGAAAAAATAAGCCAAAACTGGATCGAGTGCTATCGGCGCACACACAGTAGGGGATGCTCCTTTCCTAGTACAGATCCACGGCTTCCGGTACCAGTGCGCAGTCAGGTAACTAATGAATCATTCTTTGGAATCCGCCAACATTGGAGTTATGTGATCAGTGGGGAGGAAGGATTCTTACCCGAATAAGAAGACGGGAGGGCCTCCATGTAAACAATTGTGGTAGGTGTAATAAGGAAATTTACTATAAAATTTAAATTTCTTATCAACCTACCCTTCAATTGTTTACTACAGGCTGAATAGACAATAGGAGGAGGGAATCACATAACCAACCCCACATAACCCGACTGCACTAGAACCGTGCACAGAAGAAGAGTTCCCTAGGCCTATCAAACCATAGCATCACAAACGTTAGTAAAAGACAATGAGAGATGAGGCGTATGGCACAGCATGACGCACAGACAGAAAGGACAGCGAAACAGCACAGGGTTGGAACTGACCTTGAAGAAGCCTAATGGCTAGGGTAGACAACAACCTGAGCAGAAGAAAGAGGGCCCAAAGAAAAACAAGAGCCCCCAGGGGACCTGAGGGCGCTCACCTGACATGGTAGTCTAAATATCAAACTAGGGACTTGACTTGAATAAGCTGCATACGCCCCTCCTGAGAAAAGCATATACCAACTAGATGAAGCAGTTGTGCCCACACTTTACACAGGATTTTCCTTCTATTTTCAGTTCCTGAACTTTTAGGTCCCAAAATAGAGATAAACACATAAAAAACAGATTTTTTTTATTTCTGTTCAGAAATTCCCACCCGGCCCCCAAATTTTCAGTGTAAAAAAAAAAAAAATTTATCTTAAAACTGACCAAAACGCATACCCCCCCCCCCCAAATTCTTGCCCCTCCCATAACGATGGCAAATATAGCCCCACAAACTTCTCTTGAACAAATCTGAGTCTGCACCTCAAAAGGAAGCTGCACACCAAATATCAAGTGTCTGCTACTGCTGGTTCATGAGAAGAAGATTTTTTAAGATTTAAGCACACTTTTTGGGTATGGCCCTACCAAGGGGTGAGGCAACTTGATTTGAACAAAATCATATTGCGATGTCGTAACAAACTATGATCTCAAATGTCAATTAAATTGGTTTAGTGGTTTGGGAGGAGAAGACGCAAACAGCATGTTCACGGACGAGGGACGGTGAGTGATCACTATAGCTCTCCTGACTGAAAGGTCCTCAGACTGCACCTGCAACTGACGCAGATAGAAGGTGAAGAAAGTAGAAGCATTTCTCCAGTAGGCTGCCTGCATAACATCCAACAACTTGATGGAGGTAGACGAGGCATGCACCTCGAGGGCAGAAATGCGACTGGTAATACAATCATCAGTCGCTAAACGAGCATAAGCCATGCAAATAGCTAGACAAATCCATTGAGAAATGGATTGAGGAGAGATCTTCTGTCGACCAGGAATAAGAGACAGAAAGAATCGTTTCCTGCCTTTCCTGATGAACTGCGTCCGGTTGAGAAAAATGCGAAGTGCACGAACCGGTCAGAGGAGAGGGTGATTACCTTCAGCAGAAGGAAGAGCCCTGATACAGATAGGAGGTGGAGTTGTTTCTGGTATCTGATTCTTGGCCAGAAAGGAGCAATCAGTGGTAAAAGTAACACTGTTGGTGGAGCTCCTGAAAAAGGCTGGATCAACCGAGAGGGCGTGAAGCTCACTAACCCATCTGGCTGAAGCAAAAGCTATCAGAAAAGCCATCTTGTATGTGAGAAAACGGATATCCACCTGGGATAAAGGTTTGAATGGCGCCCCTCCCTCCCCCCCCCCCCCCCCCCCCAAGCAAAGCTGCACCCAAGACAGATTCCATCTTGGGGTAAGCTGCAAAATCCTAGGCCTTTTCAAAGAAAAGTGTCGAATAAGCTTGGAGAGGTATGGATTAGTGCCGATACGATGGTTTCCCACAGACGAAAACGTCTCTGAAAGCATGGACCTGTACCCCTTGATGGTAACAGGCTGGAGACCCCGAGAATCAAACAGATATACCAGAAACTCCGCAATCTGTGTTATCGAAGGATTGGAATAATCAACAGAGTGATCAGCACACCATCAACAGAAGACCTTCCACTTAGCCGCATAGGCTAAACCAGTGGAGTGCCTCCTTGAAGAAGAAATGCACTCCACTGCTCATCTCGAAAAACCTCAACAGAGGAGACAGGACCTGACAAAAGATATGTGTGAAGGCACAATGTAGTCGGGTCGACGTGAAACCTCCTCAGGTGACCATGGCAAAGACGTTCAGGCGGCGGGGAATGTGACGAACAACCACTCCGGTGTTGACATCCTGAGCTAGCAGTAGAAGATCCCGAGCCAATTCATACATGCGAAACCGAGTGTGTGCCGCCCTGGTCCCGAATGTAAGCAACCACTGTCATATTGTCGGACAACAGAAGGACCTGATGATTCGAGAGGTGGGGTATCCACTGCCAGAAACTCAGAAGAAGAGTAAGAAGCTTCTTCTGGTTGATGTGAAGAGCTGCTTGATCCTGGTCCCATACACCGTGAAGATAAAGACCTAGAGGATCCAACGTCGCACCCCATCCAAAATCACTGGCATCTGCCGTCAGAACACGATCGGACGTGGGCAAGTCCAACGGAATTCCCCGCATAATCCACTGAACATCCGTCCAGGGGAGAAGGTGATGATGAAGAGAGTCTGGTAACTGAAGCACCAGATCCAGAGGATCAACATTCTGCCTCCAACGACTGAGCAGAAAGTGGTGGAGAGGTCTGACATGCAGCCATCAGAGAGGAATGAGATCCATCACCGAACCGCAGAGACCGAGCAGATGGAGAATACTCCTGAGCTGTCGCGGACGTGGACTGGGACAGAGTCAGGGTGAAAGCGGAGAGAATCACAGCCCTTGCCCGGGGCTCCAGTAACCGTATTCAGCTGAGTACGGAAGTCCATCCCCAGATGACGAAACGACTGAGAAGGGACCAGGCCTGATTTCTCCTTGTTGACTCTGAACCCTAGCGACGTGAGGAAGCTCAACAGTGTATCGACATCAGACTCCAGAAGAGCAGCACAGGAATGCCTCTGGAGGATATCGGCCAGATATGCCGAAGTAGTCACCCTGAACTGTTTGCGATGGAAGGCTATCACATGCGACATCAGTCAGGTGAAGGCCCAAGGAGACAGTTTGAGGCCGAAAGGCATGGGCTTGAACTGGTAAACTTGCCCCAGAAAAGCGAACCTGAGATACTTTGGCGATGTCCGATAAATCGGAACGTGAAAGTAAGCATCTCGCAGGTCGATGCTGGAAGCGAAATCTCTCTGGTGAATGGAGCGGAGAACCAACCTGAAAGTCTCCATGCTGAACTTGAGAGCAATGATAGACTGGTTCGGGATACTCAGATCGATAACCGGTCGGAGTCGGCCGTCCTTCTTCGGCACCAAGAACAGGCGGGAATAAAATCCCACTGAATGAATGTTCTTGACGACATCAATCGCCCCCTTTGACAGGAGATTGTCTATCTCCGTGATATAAAAGTTCCCGATGTGAAACGTCTGAAGGAACTTGTGTTGGAAGAGGCACGCTCGACAGAGTGGGGTGCCTCCGGAAGGATATTTGCAGCCCGGACCGAACAACATCTAACACCCAAGGATCGGATGTGATTGTGGCCCTATGGTCTGCGAACCCCTGATATCCTTCCTCCAACCTGGGACGAATCGAGGTGAGGATCTTCATCTCGAGCCCCGGCGAGGCCAGCAAGAGGAGAAACCACTTCCTCTACTAGATGAATGATCCTGAGTCCTCTCTCTGATCTGCCGACGCTTACCCTTCTTACCACATGAGAAAGAAGTGAAAGCGGCGGCAAGAGGATCAGCCCTTGGCTTCGCAGAGGAAGCAGAAGGGCGATTGTTAGGCTTAGAATGGCCCCTGCCTCCAACAGAAGGCTGATCAAGCTGGTGAAGCAGCAGCTGATCTTTGGAATGGCGCAGGACGTCATCCGGACTGTCGCCACATAACCATGGAAAAGTTGCGGACCTGCCAAAGAAGCGGATCAAGAGCAATACACTGCGCCTCAGGAAGGGAATGGCTTGTGTCCAACACAGCGTCCCGGCGAATTAATTCCAAGTTAGCCGTGTTACAGGCATGTGTGTGAGTAAGATGCATGAGAGTCTTGGAAATCACATGCAAAGGAGCTTGTATGTCGTCAAACCTATCTGGAGGCAGATAAGCAGCCAAAGCAGAGATGACGTGATCTGAGAGAGAACGCATGCCCAGCATCTCTCTCGATAAGCCCAACCGGGACTCCAGAGTCACCATAGGAAAAACGGACGACTTGGTCTTGGAAAGCCCAAGGGAGGTGGAGTCCCAATCCAAGACCATCAAAGTCTGGCAGACTAACGGATTGGCGGAATCGTAGGAACGATAACGCACTGGAGACAAAAAGGTGAAGAACGAAGACTTGGAACTCAGCTTAGAGTCCAAAGCTGCAAATGCTTCAACAACCTATACCGACTGGCACGGTCGAAGGCACCCAGAAGCGGGTTGCTCCACAGGCTGGAGGTGCGCGATCGACGATCGCGGCCTGGCTGACACCATCGGCTGGTCTGACGGTTTGAGATCCGGAAGGAACTCAAACGAAAAGTCAAGAGCTGCCTCCAAGTCAGAAGACTGTTGTCCCTCAATGTCAGATATGTCTGACCCATCCTCTGAGTCGGAAGACACATAGCCCATCACGGGCAAACCAACTGATGCCTCCCATGGTGTAGGCACACCAGGGGGATCAGAAGCGGCCTGCTTCCAATCCCGGGACGCAGTGCCGTGGAGGGGGGGGGGGGGCTGGAAACCACTAGTAGCCTCACTGGAGGCAATGGGAAGGCCCTTGGAACATGAGGGTGCCCCTCTTAACCATCGAAGAGTCACGATCCTCCAGAACACCCGACGCGACGGGAAAAATATTTTTTGCACTAGTCAAGTACTTATGACCCAATAATACCACATACCAAACTCGGTTCAAATCAGACCATCGGTTCAGAAAATAGAAATTTTGGGCAGGGCCAAAAATCTGGCACCTACCATTACAAAGGCAACTTGCTTCACGAACTTCGTTTGAACAAACTTGATTCTACACCTCAAAAGGAAGCTCCATACCATGGGCATGTTGAGGCTGGGCATGTTGAGTTGAACAAAAATGCAATGCCCCTTTGGGACCATCACTCACACAAATTTTCACTTGAATTGGCACAGTGTGTTTGGAGAAGACCAAAATATGGTGCTGACAGACGGTGGGCGGAGAGCAAGTAGATAAGCTCAGCTTGACTTTGTCAAGATGAGCTAAAAGTATCATCATGGCCAAAAATGATCTTGTGTATTTTATTTGTTGAGATGGTGATTTACTTATCATTTAATTTATGGTACAAACAAATAGTGTCCTCGACATATGTAATAACTCAATGCCAATTGAATGCAGATGAAATGTTTTGAATCGAATGATCACCCATGCGATTGCTACCCTCAATACAGATTTGTATTTTGTTTAGATATTTTTACAGGGAGCGCAGTGGCTCAGTGGTAGACTGTTGGACTTCTATGTGACCTTAAACACCAATAAATAAATAAATAAATAAATAAATAAATAGATATTTTTACTTGCATTGGGGGAATTCTGTTCTTGTAAGATAAGTTACAGTATTCTGCAATGCTGATCTCAGCCTTTGAAACTAACACTTGTTAACATGTCAGTATTAATTCACCATTTTCCTGCTAAAGGTTGTCTGAAAAAAATTAAGGTAACCCATTTTCAGGAAGCTTTGATTTCTAATTTGTACTGGTCTGCCAAGCTGTACAAATATTAACTGGTAAAGTGCTGGAAGCCCATATTTGGACTTTATTCTGAAGTGCAGGTGCTGCAACTAGAAGGCATCATTTTTTGTGGATGAGCTTCATATTACTGGTAGGCTTTGCCATGTTACAATTTATAAGTGAGTGCCTGTAGGCTCATGAATGGCATAGACATACGAATAAAGTCTGTTGACCAAAAACTCAGCACTCTACCAATTAATTAACTAACACCTGTACAACATCTCATACATAGCAACTATACATGTTTGTACCATACCAGGCTTGTACAATGTGGCTGAACGATTGTATTGTTCACCTATTGCTTGCCTCTATTTGCCAACACAGCAGTCACCAAATAAGAACATTACTCAAATTCCTCTTGGTTTTCATCTGTAACTCTTCCAAGAACCAAGATCAAAATTATGAGGATGATAAAACCTAGTGTTCTTTGACTTTCAAGATGAAGAGCTGTGATGTAAAACAGTGTTGGAATGTTCTCCCGGAGCTCTGACAGTGTATTATTTCACAGCATGCCACTGATGTAAATTAAATAATTTCAAGTAATAAGTATTTTAACTGACACTGGTAAACATATCAGTATTACCTTTTCATGCTCTTGCCTTAAAAATCTGGAAAAGGAAACCAGAAAAACTGTCTGCTAAAAAAACTGAGGGGAACTCATTTTTTGGTAGCTTTAATTTCTACAATCCTGCCACATAAAGCATTTTAGGTGCAATGAAAAGGATAATGTTCAATGTTTATGAAAGGATTATGAAATAAGACAAGAATTGTGATAATTAAGAATATGTTAATTTTTGTTCCCAATGTGCTATGTTTTCAATAAAAATAAGTTGAGGTGAAGACTGTATTAAAGAATTGAGGACTGGGTTAATGTGGCCCTCACAGTTAAATTATGTCAACAATGTTACCAACTTACAGTAAAATCATTCCAAAACGAGTCATTCTACCAAGTTACAATGAAATCCCTTCAAAAAAACAACCTGTAGACAGTGCTAAAGGAATCTAGGTCATGGGACCAGGCGTCAATAATGGCTGACCAATCGTAACCAAAACAGGACAGTCTCATATATACATCATACCGAGTTATCTTTCCAAGTTACAATGAAATCGATTCATAAATATGAACTGTGTAGACTGTGCTAAACAAATCTAGGTCATGTGCCTGTGCGGCCATAACATTTGACCGAACACGGGCAAAATAGGATGTTCTCATCAAAACATTATACTGAGACATTGTACCAGTTTACAGTGAAATCCCTTCATAAATGCAAGATATAGACTGTGCTAAAGGAATCTAGGTAACGTGCCCCTGAACCTGACCAAAATAGGATGTTGTCATCTACAATTTATAAGGAGTCATCCTCCCAAGTTACAATGAAATCCCTTCACGATTGTGCTAAAGGTTTTCAGGTTTCAGGCCTGTGCAGCCATCATGGTTGATCGAGTGCAACCATAAAGGGGACGTTCTCATATAGACATGACCTCAAACCTTCATATGAAATTTTGTGATGATCGGACAAGAACTACAGGGTGTAGCCTGTGCTAAAGAAAATGTGAACAGGCTCAAAGACTTCCACATGCGTCATGACAATAGCTCATCTTGACTTCGTCAAGTTAAGCTAAAAACAATGATACATGGTTATAAAGTCATGTCCAGCTGATCATTTATACCCATGTTAGATGACTTCCACCCCAGGCAATGGTTACCAGGTTCTATACTACTCATATTTTGCTGAAGATCACTCCTACTATATCTACATATTGATACATAAAAGGTCATATATTTGTAGTTTAAGTTTGTTTATTTTTGTTCATGGGGGTTTAATGTCACTTTCAATTGGATCATATCATGTCAGGCAACTTTACAGGTGGAGTGAGTCAGAGTACCTCGAGAGAACCAAGAAGCAATGTTGAGTAACTTTTGGGCTCTCTAATTTACCATCCTGAAACAAGCACTTAGCACAGGTTGAAAGTAAGTGTAATGTTGACATGTTGTACATCTATGGTCGTCATGCTGTGTACCCATGGTTCACTTGCCTTCAACTAATGCTAACCATGCTTGTGCCAGGATGATAAATAACAGTGTGTGACAGTTGCTCACTATTGTTCAATGCTTCCCTGTGGGTACTCAGGCCTCCTCTATGCATAAATTTGTACAACTTCATATGATCCAGGCTGTTAAAATTGTCAATGCACACCAATAAATACACAAACAAACTGATGGACACATTTTTTTTTTCGGAAAAAATTATATCAATGAATATGGGGGTGATCCTTAGCAAAATGTCAGTAGTATATTTTACCAATGAAAAACAGAGCTTGCTTACTACAGTAAACAAGAAATACATCACTTCCCAGTTTCCCATGGGAAGATACACATGTTGTGATTTTTATTCAAAACAGATCAAGGCATTAAAACAGTAAATTCTCTTTATTCATCTAATGGTGATTAATGTCACTTTCCCAACAATTACCTCAACAAAATACACACTAATACCAAAGCTTGTAAGAACACATTCTGATGAAACATTTGGCCAAGCAGTTATCTAAACATAATTTTCAAGACCTTTCCATGACATTTTTCCCCCGGAAGGTCTCATTTCTGAGTACTTTATTGACCTAGAATTTCAGTTTCAAAACTTAAGTAATTTTACGCACTCACAAGTACATGCACAGACACTGTTTAGGCTTCATGGCATTTTCATGCAGTATTTGCACTCCATGCTGGAGAAGGACATACGGCCAAAACCTTCAATAAGCATTACCAAATTATTAGGAAAAACTCAAAATACCCAGAGGATACGCACTGAAGGTTGCCCCAATGTACTTAAAAATTCCATTTGCTGCTGTATATGTTCCCATGACATATTATAGCCTCAATGCATGATACATCTCAAGGCCAGTACATCATTAGTACATATGTTGACATCATGTACATCTATCTGCTGATCATGTATGGCATAGTGTATGCAACTCTTGCATGCAGACTGCAAAGCAGTAACACATATGTAAAAACGCTATTCATTATCATTTCCAATGGTTGTCATTTTCCTGGAGCTAATGTTTTCCATTTACCCTTTAACTAACAACTTAGACAAATTTGCAAAACAATCAAATGTTTTTTGTCACTTTTTATTTCAAAATTATTCATTCAATCCCCTCACTGGAATGCCTGTGAAGACTATTTCAGTATCCTAATATACTTTGGAAAGGAAAAACTATTTTTCCCATCTACCAGTATTATATAAATGGGAAGTCTGTGATTCCACAATTCCATCCAGCAAGAAATTCAGCCTTTGATTTTCTCCCTTGATATGCAATACTATATAATTTTCCATCACATGGGTGTGTGGGCTTCCTGTCCTGGGATGCATGGGCCCACTAGTTATTTATAAACAACTCTTTGCATGAGATGTGCTGGCATGCTGGTGCAATGGCGAGCACAGCACCATGTCCAGATATATTAAATATTTTTCAAGCAAGAGGCCCATTGGGACATTAATAGTTCAGTGCCTTTGGCTAGTTAACACTACAGAGGAATGAAGTCATGTAATTTTTAACAACATCAATGCCAAATGTAGCATATACCCTCTTCCATAAGGCCAAGGTGGACATATACTACTCAAAGTTTGCTAAGCACCAAATATTTGACACATCATTGTGAAATTTGCTTGTGACAAATTTGCGAAATTTTTGGTGGATATGATTGAGGAATGTATTGAGATGGTCCCCAGTGTTTACATTAGCTCTCTTGACAGGCAGACTTTTCATGACAGTCATGGAAAGCATGTATCCCTCGATGTTCATGATGTTTTCGTGTACTGTCTACATGTACATGACATGTATAGGGTATTCAATCTTCATTCGTTTCAACACAAACTCTTATGATTTAATGATTGAATATGGCAAACGCAAATGTAAGAAGACATTTGTCTGAAGCAGAAATGTGGTGGGCTCAAGGGATGGTGGAGCAAGGGGCTACCCATCATCAGGTTGGTGAAGCCCTTGGTGTGCACCATTCAGTGATCACCAGAGCCTGGGCAAGATTTCAGCAGTATGGCACACCAGTAATACGGCATGGTGGTGGCAGAGACAGGGCAACATCTGCAGATGAAGACGGTTTTTGATCATTCAGGCCCATAGGACCCGCTTTGCCACAGCAACCCAGCTTCGCAGTGACCTTCAGAATGCATCCGGGGTGAATGTTTCGACGCAGACTATACGGGCAAGGTTGCACAAAGGTGGTCTCTAATCGAAAAGACCATGTATTAGCATTCTGCTGTCCCAGAACCACCGCCAGGCATGATATGAATGGGCCATGGACCACGTTAGATGGACCAGAGAAGATTGGGGACCTGTCCTTTTTACAGATGAGTCAAGATACTGCCTAGACCACACAGATAGGCATTCGAGGGTATGGAGAAGACCAGGAGAGTGATTCCATGCAGCCAACATTGCTGAGCATGACCGGTATGGTGGAGGATCAATCATGGTCTGGGGTGGCATCAGCTGGGATGGGTGTGCAGAGCTGTGTGTCCTTGAACATGGTACACTGACTGCACAACGGTATATTGATGAGATCCTGGATGTCCATGTCAGATTGTATGCAGGTGCAGTGGGTGGTAGATTCATTCTGATGGACGATAATGCCCATCCTCATGTTGCCCATGCTGTCGGGGAGTACCAACAGAGGGAGGGGATTGAGTGTATGGACTGACCTCAATCCAATCGAACATATCTGGATTGAGTTGCAGCTTTCAATTTCAGCCCGTCCAGTCCAGCCAAGAAGTGTCCAGGAGCTTGGTGCCATGCTGGTCCAAGAATGGAACAACATCCCACAAAGGACCACCAGGAACCTGACTGGGAGCATGAGAAGGTGTTGTCAAGCTGTAATTAACAGTAATGGGTCTCATACTCGATATTGAAGCCATACCAGTTCGCTCCGTCAAATTTCCTCTTTTACCAAAAATATCCATTTTCCATGGTTATCGTATTCAAAAGCTAAAAAATAATGTCAAACACAAATAAAATCTTAATTTCTGTACTTAAATCATTAAAGATATAATTAAATAAAAAATATATACACTTTTCATTACAATATTTCAACTAAAACGTAAAACAGGTAGTTGGAAATACTTGGTGCTTAGCAAACTTTGAGTAGTATATATTTATTTAATACTTGGCATTTCTGCTATTGTCTTTGTTTTACCGAAGGAAGAGGAAATTAAACACCCATTAGTAATTGTGACACATGTTACTGAAGGTTGGTGAATGGTGATGATTGGACAACACACATGGGAGATGCAAAAGTATTGTTTTTGTTTTACTGCAGGGATATTAATCACCCTCCCTTCCCCAGTTGTGAAGGCTGGTGATGATTGTACCATCCTTGTGGGAGGAGTTACAGAACAAACACACAATGCCACATTTTTGGGGAGAGTGGGGAAATTTTCAAGTATTTTCTTTCTTTTACCGCAACAACATAAAATCCCACCCATCTGTGGCAATTTTGAAATCTACAAACACCGATGTTCCAAGTATATCTACATGGAAGAAAATGTCAAGCAAACACATGCAAAGAAAGCATTCTAAAACAAGAGGCCCCATGGGGCTTGAGGCACTCACCTGACCATAATTATTTATAGAAGAATTTAATTAGCATATATGGCTAATTCACACTACAGAAGAATGAAGTTATTTAATTATTCATAACTCTGTTGTCCATGCCAGATGATTTTTTCTTTCAAAAAATTGAATCCAACCCCTGTAAAGATTTTGTATGCCATATATTAAATGATTCTGACTGGTGTATTTGGAGAAGAAGAGTTTTAAAGATTATTCCTTATATTGGACTCCAATAGGAAGCCCAAATATTAACCCAGGCACTTGGTTTGAACAAACTTGAATCTGCCCCCCTCCCCCAAAGAGATGTTGTATACATGTACCAAATATGAAAGGATTCTGATTGGGGAATCTGAAGAAAATTTTTAAAGAAATTCCCTTATATTGCACTAAGTTAAAATTTGGGATCCCAAATATTAACCCAGACACTCGATTTGAACAAAAATGAATCTGACCCACGTAGAGATATTGTATACCAAATATGAAAGCATTCTGATTGGTGAATTTGAAGAAGATTTTTAAAGAAATTTCCTCATATTGCACTAAGCTAAAATTCGGGTTCCCATCATGGGGCGCCCAAATATTAACCCACGCACTCGATTTGAACAATCTTGAATCTAAACCACCTAGAGATGTTGTATACCAAATATGCAAGGATACTGACTGGTAAATTTGAAGAAAAAGATTTTTAAAGAAATTCCCTCATATTGCACTAAGTTAAAATTCCTTCATATTGCACTAAGTTAAAATTTGGGCTCCCATAGGGACCTCAAATATCATCCTAGGCACTCGATTTGAACACACTTGAACTTCACCCCGGTGGATTTGAAGAAGAAGACTTTTAAAGAAATTTCCTCATATTGCATTAAGTAAAAATTTGGGCTACCATACGGAGCCCAAAATATTGAATTAATATATATTTCGCATTTAAATAACCTCCCCTATTCACAATACTCACAATGTATACAGTTTCTGGAAGCTCTGAATATGGCCTTTTCTGACAACTGCACACAACAAAAATCTTATAATATCACTCAAATACATTCTGCTGAATGACACAGTTGATGGCTAAAAAAATGGCTCAAAATGATCAAAACTTTCTCATTTTGGAAATAAATTTCCAATTTTCGTGCATCGATAGTGATAAAACTGAGTTATAGGAATTCCTCATTCCTACACTGAGGATTTTACAGCATAAGATGATCATTCTGACAAATAAAAAACATATGGGTTTCTTATTCATTTTTTCAGAAGGCTTTCTCAAAGCAAATTTACACAAAAATTGTCCCATTTGTAACCTGCAAATTGTCAGGTCCCAAACAGGTCTGGGTTAGTCATTTAACACTCCCGTGTGACCTTGCATCCCAACTGAAATGCACTTGACAGTACACAGTTTAAATCAAGACCATCAACAGATTATTTTGGCCATATCACCATTAATGAGAATTATTTACTAAATCCACAACACCACAAACTAAAACTATAGCTCAAAACAGACATTTGGCTGCGGATATAACCTTGGAAATGACCTTTTAATAGGAAACGAGACCTACGTTAAAAATTTTGGTTCTTATATTGAGCCCAAATATGAACCAAGGGACTTCATTTTAACAAATTTATATCGGACACACCAACCCTCCACCCTCCCTCCCCGGATGCTGTATAACAGATATCAAAAGATTTTGATCAGTGGTTCTGGAGAAAATTTTTTCAATTTTTGAAAATATGCTGACTCAGCATTTTACCGATGCCTCCCCCCCCCCACCTCCACCCCCCCCCCCCCACCCCCCCCCCCCACCCCCACCAAACACACTGACACAACTGGTGGCAATTTTTTTTTACCATTCAATTCTACTCATCCTAAGGATGCCTCATACCAAATAACAGTTCTATGTTCCTTGTGGTTTAGGAAATAAGGATGTCTAAAAGTATTTATATTTTTAGCTCCTAGGGTTCCCACAGGGACACAGAAAATTTTTTTTTCACATGAGTCAAGTACTTATGACTCAATAATACCACATTCCAAATTTGGTTCAAATCGGACCATTGGTTCAGAAAACAGAAAGTTTGGGCGGCCAAAAAATCTTGCCCCTCCCATTTGAAAGGCAAATATTGCACCACAAACTTCGTTTGAACAAAATTGATTCTACACCTCAAAAGGAAGCTCCATAACAAATATCAAGTCATTGTACCAACTGGTTGATGAGAAGATTTTCGTTTTAATTTTGGGACATTTTCCCCCACTCCCTCCTTATGGGACTGGGCAAATTGATTTGAACAAAAATGCAATGCCCCTTTGGGACCATCAGTCACACAAACTTTCACTTAAATTGGCCCAGTGGTTTTGGAGAAGACTCAAACACAACTTAACAAAAGATGGACAACGGACAAAAAGTGATGACAAATTCTCCCACGACTACGGTACTGAGACATATATTAAGTTGTGTGAGACAGCTGGGAGAGATATGACTGTCTCACCCCACCCACATGACAGCTATCTCACCCGACCCACATGACCAACCTATTTGCATATTTAATTAGCACCAGAACTATTTAATCATCACAAATCACATCTGCACATGTATAAACAAACAAAATGGAAGTTTGTTTTGCTTCCAAAAATACGACTCACTTTATAAACGAAAATCGAAACCAGAACACTCCTTGAAAAACTTTAACACACTTCAAATTGCTCCATCAGTTTATCAGAGAGAAATATACATCTGATATCATCACGACCTGTCAGACTGAAGTACATGTCTGGAAATGACGTGTGCAGACATGTCGATTTCATTTGAGGTCGCTTCAGTGCATTAACCCTCAAATTGCAGTGCTAGTCTGTGTGTTTTGAAGTATATACCTTTGGTATGTACCATACTTCTCGACAAGCTTTACGAATATCCTATTGGTTTTCTCTTAGAATGAACACATTAAGAATTAGATTTTCCTGGAAAATATGGTATTTTCTTATTAATGATGTCGCATCCCTAAAATGGTGGAAGAAAAATCATCCTCGACACGTATCTGGGTGGGACGGGTAAATCTCACTCTTGGGGCAAGATATTTAAGCCAGACACACGGCAAGCCTTGAGTCTGGCTCAAATATCTTGCCCCTCGGGTGCGATTCCCCATACCACCCAGATGGATGGATGGATGGATGGATGGATGGATGGATGGATGGATGGATGGATGGATGGATGGACGGATGTACGGACGGATGGACGGATGGATGGATGGACAGATAGATGGACGGACAGAAGGACGGATGGACGGATGGATGGATGGATGGATGGATGCAAATTTGTGGGTGGTAGCAAACCCTAACCCTTTCAGCTTACTGACCCTAACCCTACCCCTTTCCCTAACCCTAACATAAAATCTTTGAAAATACAACATCCACTGTTTGTCACTTAGTAGCATTGTGAACCATGTTAGCCTCATAAACCACTATTTAGCTACATAAACGCTGAGTTGTTAGTTCAAATTTATGTGACTAGACACAGAACAGTGCTGTGAACAAATGACTTGGCATATAACCCCAGATTTGTTAGTGCCAATGGACTAATGGACAAACTGGCGAACAGATGTAATTCAGTATTACCCCCACACCCACACGAGACTGGGGTATAATTTTTAATCTCAAAGGTGTATGCATGTAAAAATTCACTAACATACATTGTTTCAAAACTGGCTCGGCAGTTACTCAAAATCTGTATAGTCTGCTTTCTTTTTGCCATGTTCATCTGACCAGTTTCTGAGTAAATCCAGACAAAAGGCCAGGATCTCCAAATTTTCTGACATGGAGGGGCAAGAGTTATCATTTTCAGATAGTCTTCCCAGTACAAACTTGGAACCTAACTCAATATACTTCTTTAATTAATGGAGTGCTAACTTCTTCTTGCTGGCCAAAGTTTGTTCACATGTCTTGGCCTTGTTATAATTTATGGAAATTGTAACAAGGCAAAACCCTACAAGTGAAATAAATTCACTTGAAAGATAATGTGAATCACATCCACAGAACCTGCATTTAAGAATGGAGCCCAAATATAGGGTTCCAACAACACTCAACCAGTATTACTATTATTTTAAAGAATTACTTTCAATTCAAGGCAAGTAATTCACTATAATGATAATAAAATAAAAATACACGATATAATTTACTGGACTATTTGATTGTCATATACTTATAATGAGCGCTTTCATACTAAAGCTATTTGAAACACAAGGGTAAATTTGCATGAAGAAATTTTTTTTCAAATTAGCAGCTTTCAGAGAAAATATTGGCACTGAAGCAACCAAAAATATTTTCTGAAGGACAACAAAACTGTTGAAAAGACAGCATCATGGGTGATTGGGGGGGGGGGCTGATCTCCTCCCTCCCTGGCACCCCAACTAGCTTTGGGCCTGAGCACATCAGATGACAGCAGGTTGATACTTGTGTCAACAAATTTGATTTAAAGTAGCATTAAACTGGGCTTTGTTCTATATTTATATTGTATTAAAAGAAATAATGGTTACATTTTTTTATATAAACTGCATAACAGTATCTTAGCAGTGAAGTCAATGACATACCAAGCTTCAATGACCAATGTTATCTAGATTGTGGTATAAAAACAAAAAAATATATATCAGTGTGTGGATGCCCTTGTATGTCTGGGCCCTTCTAAGTTTGAATTTTATGCTTCATTATGTCCCTGAGTTGTACTGACTGTGGCTGTAACAAAGAAAATTTAGTAAAAGCAAAAAAGATTATATGAAAGGGATATCTACAGGCCAAGTCTTGTCAAGACTATACTTACAATGTTTGGCCAAAACTAATAGATGACCTACATGTGGGATAGTTCTTTTTCTTTTCTTCCTGCCAAGGACATGAAATCTCTTGCACAAAAATAAGTGGAATTTGAGCACATTTTACAATATTTTGTTGTGTAAACTGTATTGACTTTTGTAACATTGATTTCTGGAGTAAAATTTTATCAAACCTAGCCATGGTTGCTTCTTAGCAGCCATGAATGCTGTGTTACACTCCACTCCTTCACACCAGTTGGTGAGGAAATACTATCATGCATCATAAAACAGGCTCCCCTTAAACAATGTGCACTTGATGAATTGCCTACATGGTTAGTCAGGACATGTCTTCCAAATCTCACTCATGCAATTTTACAGATTGTTAATACCTCACTCTCAACTGATATTTTTCCTGAGCACATAAAGCAAGCACTTGCAACTCCTCTTAATCAAAAGCCATCACTAGACCCTGACAGCTCGAAGAACTTCCGTCCAATCTCCAATCTTTCTTTCCTGTGAAAGGGTTGTAACTTGTCAACCTAGATCTCACCTGGAACCCAACAGTCTTTCTGAAGTATTCTAGTCAGCTTCAAACCATACTGTAACACCAAGACTGCACTTTTGAGAATGCAGAAAGTTTTGCTGTTGGCTATGAGTGCTTCCTTTGACACCACTGATCACCCTACCATCATTGTGCATTTGGGAAATAGAATTGGTATCAAAAGACAGCCCTTCAGTGGTTCTGCTCATATTTACAAGGTTGTACTGTGTGTGTTGTAATAAATGGCAAGTGCTTTGAAAAACTTCCACTCTTATATGGCATCCTTCAAGGGTCTGAGCTATTTCTCATAATAAGAAAGCATGGACTAAATTACCACTGCTTTGTGGATGACTCTCGGCTATGTATACATTTTTATGAAGTTGGTGCTGCCCATCCAGTGTAACATCTTTAACAGTGCATTTTACAAATTAGATCCTGGATAACTGCTAACCTCCTGAAATTGAACCATGACAAAACAGAATCATTTATTTGGGAACTTCATGGCAATTGAGTAAATTATCAAAACTTGATTTAAGAATTCAAGATGAAAGTATTTCCCTCAGCAAGTCAGTTTGCAAGCTTGTCTTTTTCCTGTCATTTGACAGACATGTCAAGCAGCACATCTGTCAGGTGTCATATCTTCATCTCAGGAACATAAGCAAGAATAGGACCTTAAAAGATAATAAAACAGCAGAACAACCTGTACAGGCCTCTGTGGTGACTTGGCTTGATTACTGTAATTCTCTGTTTTTGTGCTCAATAAACATTAACATTGGAAACAAGAAAAAAGTTGGCACAGCCAACAGATGCTCAGAATGTAAATTGAATGAAACAACAACATACTGAATTTTTCAAATGCAGAACTGTGAAAGGGTTCAAGCCATATAAAATAACAAGCATGAGTTTCTAGTCATTTGTCTTTGTTGATAATGAATTAATAAATATCTTATCTTACATTATCTCCATTAAACCATACAGCAGGCCACCAAATGTGTCCATGGGACACTGATGCCCCCACTTCATGAAAAACTGTATTTTAGTGGTCAACAAAGTCCATAAAAGGGCCATAACTCAGATAAAGATTATCGCTCCACACTCAAAATCAAACCTGTCTGGTATATTATCTACAGTAATTAAGCTATATTCCAAGTTTGATTGAAATCGGACAACTATAACTTCAGTTACCACCCAGAAACCAATATCAGCATGTTTTCTGAGTTGGAAAAGGTCATAAGTCTGCAAAAAATATTGGACCAAGCCTATTATCAATCCCAACCTGTATTATGTGGTTATAAAGGTTTGTTTAACTTTGGTTTCATTTCATTCAATCAAACTAAAGTTATCGTCCGGATAACAATAGCAAATTGTTTTTAAAGTCGGAAAAAGTCCATAACTCTGCTAAAAAATATCGGACCAAGCCCTCTATCAACCAGTATTATGTGGCTATAACCCTATGTATAAAATTTTGTTTCATTTCGTTCACTGAAACTAAAGTTGTCGTCCGGAAACCAATATCAACATGTCTAAGTTGGAAAAGGGCCATAACTCTGCCAAAAATACTGGACCAAGCCTACTATCAATCCCAACCTGTATTAGGTGGTTATAAACCTATATATAAAATTTTGTTTCATTTCATTCAGGCAAACTAAAGTTATCGTTCGGAAACCATTTGTTTCAGATGGACAGACAGACGAACAGATGGACAGGGCGGCAATTTTTTCGAAGAGCATAAAAATACAGCACATACAGAATTGTGCAATCAGAGTGGTCACAAGGAACTTGAACTGCATTGGCCGCAGGGTATCAGATAATCCAATACAAATTATGTCTACTGGTTTTCCAGTGCCTACATGGTAAATTGAAGACTGCAGGCCACAGATCATTCTCTGCAGCTGCTCCCACTTTGAGGAACTCTCTTTTGAAGAATATAAAAACCAATCAGGCTCCGAATTAATTTAAATGAATTATGAAAACATATTTCTTTCAACAGGCATTCTATTAGAAACACTCCTGAATTACCACCTAAAGCAATAAGGATTTTCTTTCTTTCTTGTAAAACCAAAGAGCACTTTTGTGGATTTTAGGCCAACAAATTATTATAAATTATAAATGACTAGATTTGCTAAAACATTTTTGAAAATACTCAGTGGGTTGAGTTAATTGCTGTGACAGGTCAGTATTACTTCTGTGCCACGATATCTTCCACACTGATTTTCTTCCCCCGGGGGAAGATAAAGTAGGTTATCTACCCCTCCCCTCCCCCACAAGCAGAAGGGATAACCTACTTTATCCCCTCGATGCCACCCTGATTATTTTACCCTCCACCCATATTTTGGGGTCCTTTCCATTTAACCACAAAATTTTTTTAGGACGAAGAACACTCAAGATTTTGTTTTTTCCAGTTTTAGTACCATAATCACCGACAAAAAGGGCCAGGTGCAATCTTCGAAATGGACATGTGTATAAGGCCAACTGACACACCCAACATGAGCACATCCAGGACCAGGTTTGCGTGTGTGAGTTAGGGTAGCAGACAAGTGGTAAGCCTATTTATGCGGGCAAATGCCCATCCATGACCCCACAGCCCCACCACTGATATGGTAAGTGCATTGAGAAAAAAAATACAGACACACTGCCTTCTGTACTTCACACACAGACTAATTTTATCATTACAGTAATTAGATATAGCAGCATATTTTTGTGTCAGCTGTGCATCAATTTATTGCTAGTTTATCCTGCTTTCCAGAACTGACATACACTAGATCATCATAGCTTATACCATTGAAGAAAAGAAAAAAATACCATCATCATCATTCCAAACCACCTCACACCCCTCAATAAACAAGTGGTTCCAACTCTCAAAGAGTTTTACCTAATGGTGAGAGAAGTAAGGGAATTCTCCAAGAGAAGTTACCACATCAACAGATAACTAATATCATAATACAGTTGCCTGTGTCAATGTATGGCCGACTTGATCTTCTCAAGAATAGTGGCATACTGTGGAAGAGCTAAGTACTTCTTAGTGATTATGGAACCCTATAGAATTCTGTTTATCATGCTCAGGTGAACTACAGTATTTGTGTGGATGGAGAGAACTTTACAAATAAATTATTTTATGTGAGAATTATTAATCAGATTCATGTGAAGCTTCTCCAGAACAAAAGGTAAATATTTTGTTCCAAAAATAAAAAAATGGTAAAGTAGCTATGCAATATCTTCGTATACAGTACTGTGATCGCAAAATTGGTTCTCTGTCAATCAATCAGGATCGGGCCATGATATGCTAATAACAGAGGGTTTAGATTTCTAAATAAAATTCAGCAAAACCCTGTTAATTGAAATTGCCCATAAAAATTATTCAGTTAACCCTTTACCTAACACAGGTGATATCAAAAATTATGATTTTAAATATCATTTTTGCAAAAAAGTTTGAACAAAACCATATCATGTGAGCCCCTCCTTGGAACGAGATCATTCCAAGGAGGAGTCACATGATATGGTTTTGTCAATCTTTTTTTTAAAATAATTTTTTTCAACTGCTCAATTTGTATTTTATGTGGGTGCATCCGATTCAATAGGCAAAGGGTTAACACGAGTAACCATTTAACAGGAATTTGGTAATTTTCTTGTATTCTGGTGATAAACTGGACACCTAATCCATTATATCTTGTTTCACATGTCTCAAGGAGCTCTGTCGCAAGAGATATAATAGACTACATGTCTACATTCAGGCATGAGCCCAGGCCAGAATTCTCTAAAGTCAAAGCTCTTGAAAAATAAAGTTACAATAAAATTGTTAAACTTAAACGATACCAAGCCAAAAGGCTCAATACTTGATACATAAAAGCATTTCCCAAAACACAAACACCACTATCTTACTCTTCAAACAGAGAAAAACACCAAAGAAGAAAAATAAGATTCATTGAGAAATGAGAAAACTGAAAAGCTCATCCCTGTATATTGAATGTAATGAAGCCAAATAGATCTATAAGTATGGGGAAGTCACTGGTGTTCAGAGAAGTTCTTTAAGAGAGCACAATATTTTTTATTCATTTAACAAGTGTTTACTTTATAATCTATATGCAATAATTAACAGTCAAATTTGTACTGAAGGTGTGGTAAATGGCTTTGTTTTGAATTTATATACAATTAACAGGGTTATTCAATATGGATATCCAATTAACTAACTGGTTGAGTGCAGGAAGCTACTGTCATAGTTCTAATGAAAAGTGCTGAAAGCCACTTTGGTGGCTTTACACTGTATGCATAGACTTGTTGCTTGCTAAGCAGTAAAATAAAATTGTTTATATAAATGTTTTGTTACAATAAATTGTGAGAAAGTAAGACAATGTTAAATAAGTTGGCAAGTTACCAAATACTTGCCGTTGCACTCTTGAGCTCTCCGGGTATTCTTACACTTATTAAGAAGATGTGACTGACACTATATTGCCATTAAGTGTTGAGCGATCATAAAATGCTGACAATGTATGGTAAGTAGGATTATGGAGGGTGAGCAGAAAAAGCAGAAGCTAAGTGCTACCCAAAAGGATTAGATTGCAGTCGAATCATTGATCTTTGCATTTGAGAGAACTCTCAGCACGCTTTTCGTATATAATTTACCAGTACGAATTGCGCTTTGTCCTAATGTTTGATGAATTGTCTGGGTAAACGCAATCTTGTGAAGTCATTACCACAGTGGCACACACTCGTGTTCTCTGATAGGGCCTTGCGAATCCTGTTTTCCAACTCGAATCGAATCTCAAATTGAATACCATTGAGGATTCGAATCTGAATTGAATCTGAATAGAATCCAGCCTTATCGCAAACATATTAAATTTTTGGTATTAGTACCATATTACAGTCTGAAATATTGCCTTTACCATAATGACCCGACTCGAAGCTCATGCCCGCATTATGGGCAACCCTTTATGGTTGGCCAATAATGCAGACTTGAGCTTTGAACCGGGACATTATGATAACGGCCTTATTTTCATCAATTATCTGATGCACATGGACCTTTCCTGCTTTTGGTGTACCCTTTAATTATGGAAAAGTCAAGACCTATGTTTCCGGTAAGCATACTTTCAGCCAGTTGTGACCTCAGAGCCTACTATTATATATATGCCTGCAGACTGCGGATTTGTGAAAATTGAATCCTCAAAATTGGATTCGAATCAAATTGAGTACACACTAGTATTCGAATCTGAATCGAATCTCGATGCTTTGCAGGGCCCTGTTCTCCACATTCGTGCATGTGAAAAATGGATAAAGGGTGTTGGGTGACGGGCAAGTTTGTTGTATGCTCCAGTGTGCAGATGACCACATACAGAATAATATCATTTATAACACTACAAATGGTATGGAACCTGTATGCGCCAATTTGTCTAATATGCAATAATCTGCAATTTTGCTACTGCACATGGGCTTCAGTCCTGCGAAGGGTCGATATAACGTCTTACTAACTCGTTATAACCTGTTGGAAACTGGTTGTAACGCTTTACCTAAGTCATTATAATGACTTACCAAGTCGTTATAACCAGTACAAAATTGGTTATAACAAGTTACCTAAGTTATAACGACTTGCCAATGCGTTATAACCAGTTAGAAACTGGTTATAACGAGTTACCAAAGCCGATATAACGACTTACCAATTAGTTATAACCAGTTAGAAACAGGTTATAACGAGTTACCTAAGTCATTAAAATGACTTGAATAACTTGTTATAACCAATTACTAACTGATTATAATGAGTTGGTAAATTATTATAATGACATAGGTAATTTGTTATAACAAGTTATACTGGTTATAACGAGTTAGTAAGACGTTATATCAACTTAAGTAACTCATTATAACGAGTTGGTAAGTCGTTATAACAACTTAGAACTTAGGTAACTCGTTATAACCAGTTCCTAACTGGTTATAACGACTTAGAAAAATATTTCCAACATGCCCGAATACGCTTCTGTATTTATAACTTGTTTTCTACTGTGACCCCAGAATGACAGCATTAACCCTTTACCTAATGTAGTGGACAAAAACAGCTAGAACAATCAACCAAAATACATGTAAGCCTACCTTGGCCTAAAATATTGTAGACACTCATCAATAAAAACCTGTACTAATATTGATATCATTAGAACCAACTCATCACGCCAGTTCTATAGACAACCATATACATATGGTTTTATCGAAAAATATGGAGACGTATTTGCAGAAAATTAATTATCTTTTCTCCAAAGGGACGTGTGTTAGGTAAAGAATTAATCTGAATGTGGTTCTTTGGTTGGAATGATTAATTGAGTGATTAGGGGTTAAGTCACTTTATCAACTGAGGCCATATCATGCCGGTGATGGTTTTATCAGTAGAAGAAGCCAGAGATAAGCAATCCGCAGTGGTAAGTCACTAGCAATTCACCAGCATATACTCACTCGACAGCATTGGTTGCAAAAATGTGTATACCATTAACTTATGATACGCTTTAGCTCAGGTGTCCCCAACACCGAGCCTCAAGTGAATTGTTGGGGTAAGTGTGTTGTATGTTCAAGTGCACAGCTTAGGCTACCCTGAGCAGGCAACACTCACAACCTTCTGCCTCAAATTCAACGCTTTACCCACTGTGCTACACTGTAGCACACTCTGGTTCAAAACTAAAACCGAGATTTGCTTGGGGTGGAACAGCTATGGAAAATGTGCGCCAAGAGGTAAAAACGGGGTTAGTAAATCGATAGTAATATAGCTTAAATTTAGATAAAGCTGGCACTGTGAAAGGGTATTCACCTTCTTTCAGGCACACTAAATTTTCTGGACACATTCTACTGTTCAGAGTGAGTGAAACTATTTGTTTTGTCTTACCTACATGGGTATGCTATGCAAACGTCTAATATATTATATGTAACATAAACAGGATGTTACATATAATACATTATAAGTTTCCAGACATATGAGGCATCACGGAACAAAACAAAACTCATGTTGGCAAAATCGCAGTAGGTTTGCATAGTTTTGTTGTACTGAGGCATATTTGAGCAATCTTTGTCAAAGTAATGGAGTATCTTGGGAGTAGGGTAACAGTGTAGGCTTCATTCAGGTACGTATTGCGTTCAGTCATGAAACATTTTTATTGTCGAAATGATCCGCATGTTCATTGCAAGATAGTTGTTATAACACAAACATTGGAGTGACCCTCACGCCACTCTTCTGTTTCTCAGTCCCCGCCCCAACACCACATCATTCTGTCACACGCTACATCTCTCTACAGCATATCGCCACCAAACTCCACCTGCCTCCTCTATCTATTATAATTACACCTATGGGAAAAAGTTAAGTCTATTGGAGTATAATACATGTATGTTGAGCGCATCTGATACATTAGAAAGTAAGTGTGAATAATAAATATATCTATCTTTAAAAAAACACTGCAACAATGACTTTCATTTTTGCATTCAGTGTCAAATTAAATCATGGCTGCTTCTTGCAGCCACGATTTAATTTGATGCTGAACTCAAACTAGAGAAAAGTGTGGGTAATGCATCATGAAAGTGGTAATAAGAAAAGTCTTGATATTGGCTTGACTGCAATATTTCCAAATTGATGGTACAAACTTGTTTTCAAATTTCGACCTATGCAGGATTGCGTTCTCACATTGCCAATTTATATTTCCAACCTATAAAGTGAAGTGTGTACATACTCATAAAATCCTCTGCACAGAGCTAAATGAATGGCATATTGTAATCAGCCAAAAAATTTTCTTGAGTATGCCACTAGGTCCAATATGAAATTTGCTTAACATCTTCCCATAGGTATATTTCTATTAATCTATCTATATGACTAGCTTTCACCACCCCCCTCTCTCTCTCTTTCTCCCCCTCTCTCTCCAGTTAGACAATTAACTCATAACAGGCATTTCCTTGCCAAAAATCAAGAAAACATTTTTCAGGCATTTCGAAACTCCACTGTGATATATCACTGCATCATATATATATATAACTTAACACAAAGTAGTCGTCAAAGATAATTTCACTTAATATATTTCAATATATACATCTCTTCAGAAATAAAACTATCAAAGAGAAAAGATTTTGCGCGTCGAAGGCACGCAGGGACGATATGGGGGACAAGCTCCTTTCAACCCTCGGTGGCTGTTTATGATGGCTATCACATGTCTAGGCATGTTGAAGGAGGAAAAGGTAGGAAGGAGGTGCCTTATCCCCGTCTGTGTTTCTTTCGGCTCTTTTTCTTGGGAGGTGGTTGAGATGGTGATGGTTGAGATGGTGATTTAGGTGGCGGTGTTGGATCAAGATATCGAGTTCGCTCTAACGTTTTTCTTCCCTCCTCTAATGACTTCTTGGCCATCTCTATCACGCTGGCGAGTGAGCACTCAGGTGGCTGTTCTGCTGTGGCTCCCGGGCTTTCCGGTAGTGAAGGAAGAGGGGAGTGAGGGGTGGGAGGCGGTGAAAAAGCAACTTCCAGTTCCTCCTCAGTCTCCACTGGATGTTCCTCATCCAACTGTACCGGCTTAGGAGCCGGCAGTTGATTGGGTGCACCAGTGGGACTGGGAGGGGAACTGGCGGCTGCCTCCAGAGCCTCCACCCCCTCACTCAACTCTTTCTTCCTATTCCGGAAGGCCTCCAAGCGCCGGGCGTCCCTGTGCTTGGTCGATGGGCTCTTCTTCTTCTTCTTTTGCTGTCTCTTTTTTCAGGGCCTCCGTGCCGTCACATGTCACAAACTATCTACAAGTTACCCTTCTTTTATACATTTGTAGAATAAAGGGCCGGATTAAAAATATTTACTGGACATTCTTCTAATAACATTAACTTTTGAGAGAGGTGTGACTTTCTAATCCAGTCACACTCGAATAATAATGGTATACAATCTCCAAAATAAACATTGGTCTGCTTTCGAGAGTTGTGTATATAAACAAGGTTTTCATAATTAGGAGTTGCTAGCTTGGAGAAACCCAGGAGGTGTCAAAGTATTAAATGAGTAATTGTAAGTGGTAACTCCAGTGGTAACTCCAGGCTTGTCTCCCCTATTACTACTGACCCCCCCCCCCCCCCCCCCCCCCCCACACACACACACACAACAGTGTGAGTCAGTGGTCAGACTATCTGAAATCACCAACACAGCTGGAATTTGTATGCTCGACGACCTCGAATAATTCCATGTTTGACTGAAAGTCACATCGCAACAAGGCGTAATTGGTGTGGAGCACGACAGCGCTGGGACAATCGTCTATGGAGCAACGTCATGTTTTCCGATGAATTGAGGTTCACTCTCGACTTCCACGACAGGTGAAACAGAGTGTGACGGCAGTGGAACGAATGATACCATGACATAACTGTTAAGCAGCATGATCGTTTTGGTGGTGTATCGGTTATGGTGTGGGGAGGCATAACCATGACGAGCAGAATAGCTTTACATGTCATCCAAAAACGCATGAAGTTGGCATTCGAAAAACCTCCCATGATTTCGTACAAAAGACTGAAAAATTTGGGAGATATCATAGACCATAGCAAGCATAATAAAATGTTCAACAATCAAGGGACGGGATCTGATAGATGCGAGAGAAATTGTGCAATCTGTGGGTTTATGCTCCAAACAAAACAATTCGCAGACAAGAACGGAACGACCTACCACATAGGCAAAAAAATCACCTGCATGTTCAGGAATGTGATATATGGGATTCTCTGCGACAAGTGCAATGAAGTTGTGTACGTGGGAGAGACGGGGACAAAATTGTATGAGAGAATGCAAAACCATCTGAGTAGAATAAAACTTGAGGTTATGGATGAACCAATACCACATCATTTTCTGACTAAAAACCATAGTATAAAGAATTTTAAGATTATTGGGATTGAACAAATTAATCAACAAAATACAGCTTACAGGAGGGGTCGTGAAGCATTTTGGATTAACAAACTTCAAACACTAGATCCCAATGGGCTCAATAGACAAGAATAATTCCAAATATTCTCATTTATAAACTTGCTGAACTGGGGGGGGGGGGGGGGGGGGGGGGGGCAGGGGGGGCAGGGGGATATAAATTAGTGTATAGATCAATTACACCTAAAAACGCATTCATGTTGAACATAGCGGGTATATGTTGTGAGATTATGATCATTGGGTATATGTCAATGCGTACGTCATGTGTATATGGGGGGGGGGGGGGGGGAGGGGGGTGTATGGAATCCTAGCCTACGATTGTCAGTGTAGACATTATAGGAGGGGCTGCACTTAAATCAGTGGTGGGGCGGGGGCATATATATGCTGCAATAGTGGGTGGGGACAAAACATTTACACACCCTGGAAAGATCGGGCGGGGGGGATGGGGTTATTACTATGTAAGGATGGTATAAAAAGATTCTATTTTTCATCAGCGGTATTGATGTCTGATTGACGCGGGTTGGGTACTGGGGCAGAGATATGGAGGCGCGCTTTTAAATGATTGAATGATTCGGGCTAAGGAGTGGTTGGATGTGTGAATACAGTATACGAACTTACTTGCCTCTGCCTCTGTTACCAGGGCGAGGTTTTAGAAATAGTGTCTAATTCATATTTGCTTTTTACATAATAACGCGGAACATATCTTTACTTGTTGCCACCCAAGGAAGATATTATACGGTATTTTTTGCATAATTTACACTTGAATACAAAAAGCAACGTGAAGCGCAGAACATATCTTTACTTGTTGCCACCCAAGGAAGATATGATACGGTTATTTTGCACGTAACAGACTCGGAAACGGGGAATAACATGAAACGGGGAACATACCTTTGCCACCCAAGGGAAATATGATACGGGGATTGTACAAGCAATACACTTGAATATGGAGAACAACGCGTTTGAACAATTCGGGTCAAGGAATGGTTGAATGTGTGAATATTGCATGCGAACTCGCTTCTGCCTCTGTTACCAGGGCGAGGTTGAGATAAATGATTGAATACTCCTAATTCTAAGGCTGAAAACAAAATTTGCGCATAAAAATGCGGAATATATCTCCACTTGTTACCACCTAAGGAAGATCTGTCCATAATTTACAATTAAAAACAGTGAACAATGTGTAATGCGGAACATATCTTTACTTGTTGCCACCCTAGGAAGATATGTATCGGTGATTTTATAGACAGGTTCGTGATTAGGAGCTAGACGGCCACTTGCCAAATAATAAATCGATCTGTAAGACGTACGCGTATCTCGATCAATTTTATAATTCCCATTCAACAATTAGGATCTGTGTGATGCTAAATTTTACGTTCCCATGACGCGATACACATTGGTGCAGCACTTAACGTAACGGAATAACAATTAGTCAAAAATGAAATTCGCTTAGAAGGAAGTAAACTTCCGAGCATGACAGCAATTTGACGAAGTTATATAAAATATTTGATGAAGTGTATGTTTATGCCGACTAAAAGAATTCCAAGGAAAGATGTCGTACCAAGTAATACGCGAAAGGAACGTATAAAATTGGATTTTCAGGAATTATCGCGAAAAGGGAAGACGGTCTGCAATGTGGGACGGAAACTAATTGAAAAAATAAACAAACGCGAATCACATATAAAATTTCTTAGAAAATGTCAGGAAGAAAATATAATACCGCGAGGATTCAAAGTGAAATGGAATATGACATCGGATGTCAGTGGAAGACGAAAATCGGAGTATGAAAACCTTTTAAATAAAACATCAGAGTGACTGGTAGATATTACGCGATTAGAATTCGAGGAACAGTTGGGTCTTCTGAGGGATGAGTTCGCAAAGTTAAAAAATTCGATAAATTCCTGTTTCAACATCTCGGATAAAGAGGCAATTCTGGAGATAATAAAGAACCATGGTGATAAAATCCAAGTCCTTACTGAAAAAACCAAAGATAAGAAGATAGCGGGACTGGGTGATTCGGACGGTACCGACCTACCTGGAAAGAATGTATCACTGTTGGAAATAAATAATGTGTTAAAAGTATTAGGAATAAAACTACAGAAGAAACTTCCCGGCCACACTGATATCGCAACACACAACACTGAACTGAGAAGGCAAGGGTTTGGATTGCAAAATGTTAGAGCTGATGGAAACTGCTTTTATAGATGCATCAGCAAAATCTGTACAGGTGATGAGGAATATCATCATGTAATATGGAAACGAGTAATGGAGTATGTGGAACATCACGAGGAAATAATGTCTAAATATATAGATGGGCCAGTATCAGGATTCATTAGAAACAGATCAAAAACGAATGGTAGTATTGAGAGCTGGGCAACAGATGAGGATATAATAGGTTTGGTGAATATGCTGGGAATAGGGATTTATGTATATTGTAGAATAGAATAGAATAGAATAGAATAGAATAGAATAGAATAGAATAGAATAGAATAGAATAGAATAATTTTATTGCACAACCACACTACAAAGAATGGGTATGACATTTCGAAAACAATAAAATATAAGAATAACAATCGTACAAATGATATGCAAATCAGATTTATGTAGTTGCAAGAAGCACAAACACACAAAAACACTCAACACACACATACGCACACCCCCCCCCCCCCCTCCACACACACACAAGCACATATCCTCGCATATAACCCAATAAACCCTCACACACTCGTATATATAGTGGGCTCAGAACAAATGAACAACTGACTACCACCTGGTATTGAATACATATACATTACATTTATTGAGCACCAGTTCGAGTGCCTATTTTGGTTAAAACCCGATTTTGCAATATTTTGAGGGTAATTACTGTTAAAAAACACCTCCAGGTCAACAGCAGACAAAGAAACGGAAAAGTGTTCGGCAATGCCCCACAAAATAAACCATGTCTCGGCTGACCGCCTGACCCAGATTCAGATTACGCCCTTCAATGACCCAACCGATATTTATCAATTTATTTATTTTTCTCGAGCAGTAGATCTTATTCTCATGCATTCATCAATATATGTACTGAGAAGATTTCCGACAGGTGGAATTTTCGTTCCGAAAATGAGAATCAGTTGATGTGATGAGTGTAGTGATCCGAAACCTGGCCATATAGACTCTAGTGATGTCCACAAAGTAGCACGCTGGCCAAAATATCGAGGACATTTGAGAAGAAAGTGTTTCTCGTCTTCAACTTCATTCTGATCACACGACTTACATAGCCTTGCTTCAGCGGGTATTGGTCTGGGTCTATGATGCCGTCCTTTCTCTATTTCTAGATTATGACAGCTAAGAATAAAGTTACTTATTATTTTTCTTTTCTGGATGGGTAGTGAATCAAGGTAGGCGGCCCTCATGTAGTTCGTTTTCACATCAAAGTAGAACCTCAACTTGCCGCTGCTTTGCGACTTCCCAACAATGTCTACATTTTTCCACGTTTGTAAATAGTTATCATGCAGCCTAGTGATAAAGACATCTGGGAACAATTCTTTGTTTACAATGGACGGTGTTTCCCATACATAACCAAAGCCGTATTTGAAAAGACTATCTCTTATAAGATTGAGCCACTGCGATCCACCCCGCTGTTTCATGTCCATGTAGCTTTTATATAATAACCTGCCCGGAGGCAGTGATTCTAATCTGAGCCAATATTTTATTATGAGTTTCAGAATTTCGAATTTGATAGGGAATCTGCCGAGTTCAGCAAGGCATGCGACATTTGATGTATTGCGATTTACGCCAAAGATGCGTTTACAAAATCGGACATGGAAGTTTTCAACTTCATCTGTTCTCACCAGAAAACATCGATCACCCCAAACCTCACAGCCATAGTTTAACACCGGCTTAATGCATGTGTCAAATAATTTCGTGATGATGGGGACGGGCACATCATTGCCACCAAGTGAATTGTAAACTTTAAAAATAGCCTTCGATGCCCTGTTCTTCAGATCTGATATCGCATTACTGAGATTACCCGAGGCTGGCAGATTTAGTCCAAGATATTTATAGACCTGAGATGAATTTAAAATTGTGTTGCCAAATTTAAAGACCTGGTTTAATTTCCTCCCTGCTTTATTAAATATTACTGTTTTGGTTTTTTCCGTATTTACGGTAATTTGCCAATTATAGCAGAATGAGTGCAGTCTGTCTATCATGCTTTGTAAACCTGTAGCAGTCTCCGACATCAGGATGATGTCATCGGCATACATCAAACACGGAATGGGTGTACCCATGACTTTGCATAAATCATTATCCTGATCTAGAAGTTCCTTAGCGATGTCATCTATAAATAAGTTGAAAAATAACGGACTTGAGTTATTCCCTTGCATCACGCCGCGAGATGTGAAGAATGATTGGGTTAAATTATCATCAATCCTTACACTTGACTCGGTATCACTCAGTAGATTCTTAATAGTTTTATACATATTGCCTCCAATCCCCAGAGCGGCCAAGCGATACAATAACCCCTCTCTCCATACTTTATTAAATGCTTTATTAAAGTCAACAAAGCACGTATAAAGACGTTTGTTTTTTTCATTACTACGTTTTATTAGATTGTTGATTATAAAGAGATTATCTGTCGTCCTATGATCTTTTTTAAAACCGCATTGATATTGGGATGGAACTTCCAGCTGATCTGTGTACAGTGTTAATCTCTCAAGCATGATATTGAGAAACACCTTACCCAGAATGCTGGTGACAGTTATATCCCTGAATTGGTCGGCATTTATCGGGTTACTGCATTTTGGAATAGGTACAATGTAACCAGCAGTCCATGCTTTAGGGAATATCCCTGATATCAGAATATCATTGAATATTATTATCAGAACAGGTACAATGATATGTCGGGTTGATTTAATCATCTCGTCCTTTATACCATCTAGTCCTTCGGCTTTACCACATTTTAACTTTGAGATTGCCTTTATTACTTCAGTCTCAGTAACACGATAGTCAAGGGTGTTGTTACGAGACAATTGGCGCTCCAGGTTGCATAGCTTAACGGAGATGTCTTTCCGGAAATTCTCATTAAACTCTGATGGATTGGGAGGTTGACCAAGATTTCTGAAGTGCTCATAAAATTCATCTGGATGAATGACAGAGGATTGGGCAGATGGCTGGTTAAACTCTGATTTTATCTTTGCTAATAAATCCCAGTATTCTTTAGGATTGCTACTCTTCATCTGAGTGAGGCTATCGAAAAGTTGTTGTTTATACTCCCTCCGTTTTAGTTTAACCCTTTACCCAACGTAACGGCCAAAACCGGCCAGCGCTATTCTCAAAAATCGCCAATTAATTTTCAAAATATTTTCATTTTTTGTCTCAAAAACATAGGTTATGACCCCTCGTTGGAACGAGCTCGTCGAGCTCGTTCCAACGAGGGGTCATAACCTATGTTTTTGAGACAAAAAATGAAAAAAAGTAGTTATTCAAGAATTTATTTTGCGAGTGTCGTCTGCTTTTCATGTTAGGTAAAGGGTTAAGAGATCTATAATACTGTTTTCTTGCAGTAAAGTAGTGACCTCTTACTATTGGGTCAGTGCTGTATGTGATCAACAGCTTTCTGCATGATATGAGGTGCTTTTTGAGTTCACAACAGCTTTTATCGTACCAGGGTCTAGGCTTTTGTTTTGAGTGTCCACGTCCCTTTGCGCTGACGCAAGCCTAAATAGACAGTTCAACTTTGTGATAGATACAGTTATATCAGAAATTCTCTGTTTTAATATACTTGACAAATCTGACCTAATATCGTCGGACTCGAACGCTGATACAAAAGCATCTTTTGCTGACTGCGACCATTTAAATGTTTCAGGGAAACGGTCCGTATTAACCTGTGAACGCCTACCATTGATTCTCGTGAAATTACCTACTGTAAACATAAACCACAGTTGAGAATGATCCGAATGTATTGTGGGATCTTCCACGTGGAAGTACGAGACCTTTGGGATGAGGTGTTCGCTACACGCCACATAATCTACCACTGAACAGCCAAGCGGCTGGAAGGATGTATATTTTCCCATAAAATCGCCTTGTGTTCTACCATTAAGAATCCGTAAACCAGCTTGTATGCACAAATCAATTAGTAATTTACCACGACTATTTGATTTCTGGTCACAGCTGTTTCGCGGAGGTATTACTTTATCTGTGGTGTAGTTGGGGATGTGGGTAAATTTATCTGAGTTTTCATCATTAGTTAAATAATCCGAAATACTTGCAGTACGGGCGTTTAAATCTCCCTGTACGACAATGCTTCCACGTGCTGAGTAAACGGCAATTTCCTTTTGAAGTATATCAAATGTGTCCTCACTGTATCCCCGTGGACAGATGGATTGCCCAGGGGCGCAATATGCGTTACAGAGGAATATATCGTTGTCGGTATTGAAGAACTCCTTGCGTAATACAAGCCACAGGATATCATCACTATCTGACTTCAGCTGTTGGATAGCGCTGGTAAACGTTGATTTATAGTACACAAGGAGTCCTCCCCTTTTGTTAACCGTTCTGTTACTGTAGAAGTATTTGTAACCCTTTATGTTTATGACAGGGGTAGAGTCGTCAGACCACGTTTCCAAAAATGTTACATCAAAACGTCTCACATATTTTTCTACAAATCTGTCGGATGTCAATTTGTTCTGGCCCAGCGAATCCTTAATGCCATGAATGTTCCAGCAGCTTATTCTTAGCTTCTGAAACGAGTCCATATCGAGAAAGTGTTTTGTCTAATTATTAACGCGATCACCATTTCTAGATGTGATGGCTGAAATATGTTGAATCAGAGAGTTACACAGCTCAGTCAGCTTACCGTTAGTATCAGCTCGTGGTGACACAGAGCCGGCAACCTGGTTGTCCTGTTGTCTATTCACTCTTTGTCTGGGAAAGCGACCAGGCCGATGGCTATATCGAGATACCCGTGAGACATTTTCCAGATACCGAGCTTGCTGGAAACCAGCTCCATGTCGCCTGGTTTGGGTCACCTGAGCTCGTTTACCGGGATATTGAGAGCTGCGCACGCCACATGCTGGCGGTGTGTGGGAGGCAGACACTTAGTTTTGCGATCTCGACTCTAGCCCCAATATACACTTCATTTTGACAGCTAATCGACCCAGACCTTTATTATTTAGGTGAATGTTGTCATAATATAGCTCCCTCTTCGTAGATGAATCCTGATTTCGGAAAGTGTCACATATATCGTTAAAAACAACCTGACTTAGTCCGGCACATAAGTCATTTAAGAGTCCGTTCAGTGTATTTGTGCTTGAGTTAATTGTCCCATTACTGGCTCTGGGAATTACAGCGCATACATTAATTTCTGCATTAGGGAAGTGTTCACGACATATTGTGACCGCACAAGAAAATGTTTCACACACCCTCTCCGACTCGTCCTTCTCTATAGCACTGTTACCAGACACGAGTACAATGCACTCACATGTTTCATATACTCCACTCGATTCCAAACACTTTATTATCCCTGACAAGCCATTTGGGATATACTCCACCCATGTGTTGCCAGAAGAGTCTAATCTTTTACCCTTTATACGTTTTGCGATAGAGTTTGTTAATATAACATTTTTGTCCAGAATCTATGTGCCTTTGCTTTTGTAGCATGGCGCTGCATGTTAAAGGGAGAATTCTCTTGAGATAAGTTGGCAGCTATTCCACGGAAATCCCCTGAGTGGCGAGTCGACCTTCTTCGAGCTGGCGAAAAGCGAAGCTCATCTTTTTTCGTCATATCGGAGCTGTTGCCCTGAGGCAGTTGCCCGTTCCCAGTGACAGCAGACTGCACGACTTCCGAATAAAGTTTCCATCTGTTTTCAGTGTCTTTGGTGTGATTTCGTGACAAATCTCTTATTTTGTTGCCGTCTGTGCTAGATTCTTGTGCATTGATACCATCATCTTCGATAGAGTCGGTGTTGACACCCCTCTCCTTGTAGGTAATTGGGACAACTGCAGGCGATAGTTTACCGACTTCAAAGTTCAAGAAATCTATCTTATCTTCCAATAAACTCACTTTATTACACGTTGTCTCTAGCGCGTCGCGTAGTGGGTTAAGTCTGGAGTCAATTATGTCTGTGAGTCGATGTTCCAGCGCGTTGTCTAGTTTTTTCTGCAATTGTTCCGTCACATTTTCCGTCCATTGCTGTATCAGAACCTGATCCGATTTTGGAGAGTTATTTATTTTATTATTCATCTGGAGGGTAGAAAGCAGTTTTGTCATATTTCTCAATTCTCCGCGCACAGTCGATAGGTCACTCATTTCAAGGACAATTTGTGCCAGCGTTGATTCTATTGCTAGAAACTGTCCTTCATGTTTCAGGGCTAGCTTTTCTGCCCTCTCTCTAAGTTCAACCTTCCTATGCGGTGTTAATGAACCAGAATCCAACTTGTAAGCCACACCTTGGCTGTTTTTTTGTTTACTCACAACTGGTGTAGTTTCTGTAGATGTGCAATCTTTTGTTTGCCCCAAGGCTACTTTGCACGTGTCTCTATTTGCTGACATGCCACCATTCGCTGACAAAATCATATAATCCTCATTACCGGTTGCATTAATTTCAATGGTTTCATTAATTGTTTTATTCAGGTCACAATTTGCTTCGGAATTTGGTGACGAACACAATTTATCGCAAACAGCAGATTTAATGTTATTAAAATGGTCGTCCAGCCATTTAACACAATTATCAATACCTTGAATCAAGATGGTGCCCGTATGATACACATTGATACAAACAAATTTCGATCCGTCTTGTTCTTGTTTGTCATATAAATTGAGTTGTCTGTAGGTATGTGGGACTTTTTTAAATACAATGTCATAGTGAACACTACATACCTCAGTAGTTTTCTCCGTCCAGAACTGTACTTTGTCTTTAGAGACAAGAAATACCACATCACAGGGTTTTTCTACCCATTTCCCAGAAACATTGCACTTCTGTTTATGAATTATTGGGTCATCTGCGACTGTTAGTTTTTGTTTCTTTACCCTTTTCTTTTGGGGACTTGTCTCTCCAATTTCATTTTCCAGAACATAATCGTACACATCGCCTGTAATGGTACCACAGAAGTCAATCGACGGCTTTGCGCAGCTGGAAGCGGATCGTGTTCTCCTCAGTGGTGCTGTGTTTTCGCTATTCTTTGAGTACGTCGCCATCTTGGATTCCTCACTTATCGCTGGCATCATGAATGGAAAATTGTTATTAAAGTTTTGTCCTTCAAGTGAGAGCCCGAATCAGTTGGAAGTTCTGGACAGCATACATGTATACTATAAACATATCCATCTATATTTCTCCATCACACAGAACTGGTGATTACATTAAAACTCGATTAAAACATATCTCGCATATTTATATCGACTTTCTCGTGTCACGTGATCTGTGTGTCCCGCTAGGTATGGTCAAAATTACAGGTGGGTGCGATTAGAACCTGAAAAACCGGTGAGTACAAATGAATTAATTTTCTATCTCTTTTTGAATGATTCTCATTTTCAGGTTGCACAAATGATTGGAAGTATGAAAAAGACAAATGGGCCTAAAACAATCAAATACAAATACTTGCAGTCACAAAATATTTCCGCGTTCCGTAGGGCTGAACCAAAACTGAATCCCCGGAGTTATCCAAAAAAAAATTACCAACAAAAAGTCTGAGAAACCTTCCAAAATGGACAAATCTGTGAATCCCTGGGGTTATTCAAAACAAATCACCGACAAAAAGTCTGAGAAACCCTCCATAAAGGATGAATCTGTAGAAGTTAAGAATATCAGCGATGATCAAAATAACATTTATGGAGATATGAAGAGTAAAATTTTGCACAATGAATCTAAAATTAATCAGCAAAATAACGTGTTTAATTTATCCGGTAAGAAACTAACAAAACATCAAAGAACATTACTTAAAAGGGGTCTCAAGTCTGTCCCAACGGAAAGAACTTTGGATATAGCGAACCTTATCATTGAGATAAAAGAATGGGAGCACAGAATGCGACTATGTGAGTATTTCCTAGAAAATAAACAGCAATATATTAATGATAAATTTAAAGAGCGCAACCCGTGGACTCCCAAAGAAGGTAGAGATAAGCACCTTGACCTTTATTTAGAGATAGTACGGGAAGATATTTTGAAGGGCATAAAAAAACACGTGCGAAACAACATAACAAAAATGGAAGAGAAGGCTCTGAAAGAGTTGTTAAATGATAATACAATAGTTGTGCGACCAGCCGATAAAGGGTCTGGAATAACCGTTTTGGATGCAAGTAAATATGAAAATGAGATCTTGATGGAGTTGGGGGACCAAACAACATACAAAGAAGTACCTGTAAATCTGACAGAGAAAATAACAAACAAGATTAAAAGCCAACTCAAAAAACTAGAAAAAAACAAACTGACAGACAAAAAAGTATTAGCGTACATGATACCTAAGCAGCCACAGACTGGAAGGGTAAAAGGTAACCCCAAAATGCATAAAAATGAAGCCCCTTTAAGAACAATAATTTCGGGAATAAACCACCCAACAGAGAAAATAGCAGAAGTGATGGAGTCTGAATTAAAACAACACGTTGAGTCATTACCATCCTACATACGCGACACCACACATTTCTTGAACAGACTGGACTGTACACCCCAACAACTCCCTGAAAACAGCATAATGTACTGTATGGATGTCAAGAAACTATATTCAAGCGTCCCACGTAATGAAGGTATATTAGCATGTAAAAAAAGCACTAGAAAACTCTAAAAGAACATTATTCCCAAACGAGATAGGTCTTAAACTAATAGAAACTGTTTTGGACAATAACAATTTTTCATTTAAAGGAAGACATTATTTACAAACGGACGGCATTGCAATAGGTTCGCGATTAGGGATGAATTATGCGTGCACATATATGGGTGAATGGGAAGAGAAACTGTCAAAAGCATCGAAGTTACACCCCCTTGAACAGGTACGGTACGTTGATGATATCTGGAGAGTATGGACGCATGGGTTGGAGTCTCTGAAACAATATCATTCTTTGGCAAATACGATACACCCAAGAATACAGGTTGATTTAAGGTGGTCTGAAAATGGGATAGAATTCTTAGACACATTAGTCAAAATTGAAGACGGATTTCTTAAAACCGGTTTATATACAAAACCCACGGACACGCATCAATACCTGCACGCAAAGTCAGATCACCCAATCAACACTAAAAGAGCGATACCATATGGAATAGCTTCAAGAGTAAAAAGAATTTGTTCCGATAATGCTGAATATGAATGCCACAAAAATGATATAAAACAACATCTGCATGCCAGAGGTTACGACGAAAAATTTGTAAGCGAACAACTAAAAAAGGTCGACCAAATCGAGCGTAGACAGTTACTTGAAAAACGATCCAACAAATCAACCGGAAAGAGTCCCATTTGTGGTCACCTACTCGTGGCGCCTCCCCGATATCGGGGAAATAACGCGGGAGCGGATGCCCATTTTACACCGCTCAAAACGCATGAAGTTGGCATTCGAAAAACCTCCCCTGATTTCGTACAAAAGACTGAAAAATTTGGGAGATATCATAGTCCATAGCAAGCATAATAAAATGCTGATAGGATCACCGATCCAATGTCGAGTTGTGACAGCACAAAAGTGGGTTTAATCATTATCAACTTATTGTCCCGAAACCAACTGTTTACAATTTACTATGTGAAGGGTAACTATGACCTTGACCTTTGACCCAGTGATTCCAAAATAAACAGAACTCTTTCTTGCACCAATGCCAACCTACCTATGAAGTTTCATGAATGTAGGTGGAACCATTGGCAAATTATCATCTGGAAACCAATTGTTTACGATTTATTATGTTCAAGGTCACTGTGACCTTGGCCTTTGGCCTAGTGAGTCTAAAATAAATAGGGGTGTTCCACTCACCTATGCCAACCTACCTATGAAGTTTCATGAACGTGGGTCAAACCATTACCAAGTTATCATCCGGAAACCAATTGGTTACGATTTAGTATGTTGAAGGTCACTGTGACCTTGACCTTTCACCTAGCAAGTCCAAAATAAATCTGTTTCTTCCTCTCACTGATGCCAACCTACCTATGAAGTTTCATGAACGTGGGTAAAAACATTATCAAGTTATCATCCGGAAACCAATTGTTTACGATTTACTATGTTGAAGGTCACTGTAACCTTGACCTTTCACCTAGCGAGTCCAAAACAAGATCAATAGAGTTCTTCCTCGCACCAAGGCCAACCCACCTATGAAGTGTCATGAATGTAGGTTGAACTACTATCAAGTTATCATCCGGAAAGGAATTGTTGCGATTTACTATGTTCAAGGTCACGTTGACCTTGACCTTTGACGTAGCAAGTCCAAAATCAATAGGCTTCTTCCCCTCACCAAGGCCAATCTACCTATGAAGTTTCATGAATGTGAGTTGAACCACTATCAAGTTATCATCCGGAAACCAATTGTTTATGCCCGCCCGTCCACCCGCCCGGACGCCCGCCTGCCCGCCCGCCATTCACCAAACTATAAGTTGAGTTTGACTTCGTCACAACTCGACTAAAAATGTTCAACAATCAAGGGACGGGATCTGATAGATGCGAGAGAAATTGTGCAATCTGTGGGTTTTTGCTCTAAACAAAACAATTCGCAGACAAGAACGGAACGACCTACCACATAGGTAAAAAAATGCCGCTCAGGATCACAGATCCAATGTCGAGTTGTGACCTTGACCTTTGACCTGGCGAGTCCAAGGTCAATAGGGTTCTTCCTCGCACCAAGGCCAACACACCTATGAAGTTTCATGACTCTAGGTTGAACCACTATCAAGTTCTCATCCGGAAACCAATTGTTGCGATATACTATGTTCAAGGTCACTGTGACCTTGACCTTTGACCTGGTGAGTCCAACATCAATAGGGTTCTTCCTCGCACCAAGGCCAACACACCCATAAAGTTTCATGACTCTAGGTTGAACCACTATCAAGTTATCATCCGGAAACCAATTGTTGCGATATACTATGTTCAAGGTCACTGTGACCTTGACCTTTGACCTGGTGAGTCCAAGATCAATAGGTTTCTTCCTCGCACCAAGGCCAACACACCTATGAAGTTTCATGACTCTAGGTTGAACCACTATCAAGTTATCATCCGGAAACCAATTGTTGCGATATACTATGTTAAAGGTCACTGTGACCTTGACCTTTGACGTAGCGAGTCCAAAATCAATAGGGTTCTTCCCCTCACCAAGGCCAATCTACCTATGAAGTTTCATGAATGTGAGTTGAACCATTATCAAGTTATCATCCGGAAACCAATTGTTTAAGATTTACTATGTTCAAGGTCACTGTGACCTTGACCTTCGACGTAGCATGTCCAAAATCAATAGGGTTCTTCCTCCCACCAAGACCAACCTACGTATGAAGTTTAATGAATGTGAGTTGAACCACTATCAAGTTATCATCCGGAAACCAATTGTTTACGCCCGCCCGCCCGCCCGCCCATATCCGCCCACCCGCCCGCCCGCCCGCCATTCACCAAACTATAAGTCGAGTTTTACTTCGTCACAACTCGACTAAAAATCACCTGCATGTCCAGGAATGTGATATATGGGATTCTCTGCGACAAGTGCAATGAAGTTGTGTACGTGGGAGAGACGGGGACAAAATTGTATGAGAGAATGCAAAACCATCTGAGTAGAATAAAACTTGAGGTTATGGATGAACCAATACCACATCATTTTCTGACCAAAAACCATAGTATAAAGAATTTTAAGATTATTGGGACTGAACAAATTAATCAACAAAATACAGCTTACAGGAGGGGTCGCGAAGCATTTTGGATTAACAAACTTCAAACACTAGAACCCAATGGGCTCAATAGACAAGAATAATTCCAAATATTCTCATTTATAAACTTGCTGAACTGGGGGAGGGGGGGGGGGGGGGGTGTATAGAGCAATTACACCTAAAAACGCATTCATGTTGAACATAGCGGGTATATGTTGTGAGATTATGATCATTGGGTATATGTCAATGTGTACGTCATGTGTATATGGGGGGGGGGGGTGGGGGGTGGGGGGGAGGGGGGTGTATGGAATCCTAGCCTACGATTGTCAGTGTAGACATTATAGGAGGGGCTGCACTTAGATCAGTGGTGGGGGGGGGCATATATATGCTGCAATAGTGGGTGGGGACAAAACATTTACACACCCTGGAAAGATCGGGCGGGGGGGGGGGGGATGGGGTTATTACTACGCAAGGAAGATTCTATTTTTCATCAGCGGTATTGATGTCTGATTGACGCGGGTTGGGTACTGGGGCGGAGATATGGAGGCGCGCTTTTAAATGATTGAATGATTCGGGCTAAGGAGTGGTTGGATGTGTGAATACAGTATACGAACTTACTTGCCTCTGTCTCTGTTACCAGGGCGAGGTTTTAGAAATAGTGTCTAATTCATATTTGCTTTTTACGTAATAACGCAGAACATATCTTTACTTGTTGCCACCCAAGGAAGATATTATACGGTATTTTTTGCATAATTTACACTTGAATACAAAAAGCAACGTGAAGCGCGGAACATATCTTTACTTGTTGCCACGCAAGGAAGATATGATACGGTTATTTTGCGCGTAATAGACTCGGATACGGGGAATAACATGAAACGGGGAACATACCTTTGCCACCCAAGGGAGATATGATACGGGGATTGTACAAGCAATACACTTGAATATGGAGAAGAATGCGTTTGAACAATTCGGGTCAAGGAATGGTTGAATGTGTGAATATTGCATGCGAACTCGCTTCTGCCTCTGTTACCAGGGCGAGGTTGAGATAAATGATTGAATGCTCCTAATTCTAAGGCTGAAAACAAAATTTGCACATAAAAACGCAGAATATATCTCCACTTGTTACCACCTAAGGAAGATCTGTCCATAATTTACAATTAAAAACAGTGAACAACGTGTAATGCGGAACATATCTTTACTTGTTGCCACCCAAGAAAGATATGTATCGGCGATTTTATAGACGGGTTCGTGATTAAGAGCTAGACGGCCAGTTGCCAAATAATAAATCGATCTGTAAGACGTACGCGTATCTCGATCAATTTTATAATTCCCATTCAACAATTAGGATCTGTGTGACGCTAAATTTTACGTTCCCATGACGCGATACACATTGGTACGGCACTTAACGTAACGGAATAACAATTAGTAAAAAATGAAAGCCGCTTAGAAGGAAGTAAACTTCCGAGCATGACAGCAATTTGACGAAGTTATATAGAATAATAACACCTTTTTGACCTATGATTAATTTTTCACACTAGCTTTCGACCTTCTCGGTCTTCTTCCGGTGATAAAATGGTAAGAATGTAAAGGAAATACAGTTTAAGCGAAAGAACGCGTAATTACGTTTGACGTAATGTAAATTACGGAGAAGAAATTAATGGAAGGAAAAAGTGTGTAGTGAAGCTAGTCACAGCCAAGCAGACATAAAACCAGCGTCTCTATTTATGCCTCTATTGAGGCTGTTGCATGCCCATATGTACTTTTGTTCAACAGTCCTCCTATGCGTGTCCGTCAAATTTCCCTCCATAACCTGAACACGAATATCATCTACAGAGGGTGCTCGAAGGTTAAAATGGTTAGCCACTGGCAAATCATCTTTGTTTTTTATGTTCTGTCTATGCCCTGTTATACTCCTGCACAAGAGTTGTCCTGATTCACCAATGTAATGCATATCTGGGCAACGGGCACAAGTTAAATAATACACCAGATCACTTGATCTGCAGGAAAAACTACCCTTTGGAGTAATTTGATTGCCTGATTCACAGCTGATGTCGGAAGATGAAATGAGTGGGCATGTACAACATCGGTTAGTGTTACATGGTTTTGTTCCGAGAGCGAGGGGTGATGTGACACATTTACTAGAAACCTGTTTTTGCCGCAAATTAGGTGGTTGTCTAGTAGCAAGAATAGGTTTCTTAAGGAACACCCTTTTGAGGTATTCATTGTCATCGAGTTTGTGCTGAGATTTTCAAAGAATTTTTCTAAGTTTCTGAGTAGCTGGATGATAGGTCACAACAAAAGGAACGCACGATTGTTCAGTTTCACTTTTGTAAGTTAGCAAACCCTGGCGATCCCAAGCGAGGGCTTTGTCGAATTCCTTGTTGATCGTGTGTCTTTCAAATCCGATTTTCTCGAAAGCCAATTTGAGCGTAGATAATTGTCGATCCCGAATTTCGGTGTCCAAGTTAATACGATGATATCGGAGGGCTTGACTGTAAATAACAGATCTCTTTGTGTGTTGCAGATGGAAGCTGCTGGAATGTAAATATCTGAAGCGGTCGGTAGGTTTCCTGTATACTGTAGTGCTTAGCTTCCCATTATTATTGAAAATTTGGATGTCCAGGAAATTCACAGTTTCTGTAGACTGTTCCATGGTGAACTTCAAGTTAGGATTGGCAGTATTAATTTCCTGATACAATGTTTCTAGCGCCGACTCACCATGTTCCCATTTCAAAAATATGTCGTCGATAAAACGAAGATAAACTTTAGGTTTCAATGGAGTTTTTTCAAGAAATGTTTCAAAATCTAACATATATATATTGGTGAGATGAGGCACCATGGGGGTGCCCATAGCTATTCCCTTCTTCTGTAAATAGATATTACCGTTGAACTGAAAATAATTGTGTTTCATGATGAATTCTACAAGTTTAGCTGTGGTATCAGAATCAACAGCTGTAGGTCTACGGTTGGGTGAATTTAATGAACGTCGCAATGTGTCTATACCATCTTTGTGATCAATATCAGTGTATAGAGCCTTAACATCAAGTGTCACAAATATAGACTGTTCAATTATGTCAACATCTGAAATTTTATTAAGGAAATCTGTAGAGTCCTTTATATAGCTACCGGTAGATTGTGCATGAGGCTTGAGCTCCTCGTTAACCAATTTAGAAATATTCTCGGATAAGGTACCGAAACCTGAGACAATTGGTCGATCTGGAACTCCTTCCTTGTGTACCTTGGGTAATGTGTAGAACTGAGCAATGCGTGGTTTTTCGACAATCAGAGAATGAGTAATAATTTTGTCTCTCTGGGAAGGAATCTATCTATAAGTTTACAGAGTTCACTTTGAAATTTGTCAGTAGGATCAGATTTCATAATAATTAGGATCATTTAGTTGCCTGTATCCTTCCGATATATAGTCACAAGTATTCTGAATAACTATCGCACCACCTTTGTCACTGGGTTTAATAATGATGTTCCTATTGTTCCGCAAACTCGAGATAGCTTTCCTTTTGGTAGGTTTCAAATTCTGGAGTGCTCTGTGACTGCGCTCAATGAAATTAGATTTAGCACTGGCATGCACAGTTTCAATGTAAAGATCAAGTTTGTTATTACGAAAAGGCTTAGGTGTCCAGTGTGAATGCTTTTCTTGCTTATATGAGTCACTAGGTGGTTGATCGCAATTGTAAAAATATTCTCTTAGTCTCAAACGACGGAAATACTCATCCAAATCATCGCAAAGTTGAACTTTATCCAATTTTGTACTTGCGCAAAACATTAAACCTTTTCTCAAAATTGATAATTCAGCATCATTGAGAGTGTAGCTTGAGAGATTTATCACAGAAGATTGATTAGAGTCATTTTGAACAAACTGAGCTTCTAATATCAGAACTGACATGTTGTTCTTTCAATTTAGTTAATTTTTTGCATTTACGTTGAAGCAGGTCATATAGGGTTTTATTGTAAAAGCCATCCAGTATTTGATTGTTAACACTTACGTTAGTGTCCATTATGAAATCCATTTGTTGCTCGTTGCTTTTCTTCTTACTATAGAGAATATCTAGTAGGTGATTCCGTATTCTTTCACTTGAACGTCTGCAGAGTTTATCAGAAAATGTTGTTCGATAGGTGTTAGCAAGAGGGTTCTTAATTGCTAGTCCTTTAGGTATCAGTTGGTTTTTCTTACATTCAGTAATGAAATACAGATCACTGTTAATCTGTGCATATTGTTTTTTGAGATTCATTATCTTACCATCTGTTCGGCTGTTAGCGGTGTTCTCAGACATTCTGTAAATTTGGTGAGCCGTATAGGTCGTAGTTGATATAGTAAAAGAATAATAACACCTTTTCGACCTATGATTAATTTTTCACGCTAGCTTTCGACCTTCTCGGTCTTCTTCCGGTGATAAAATGATAAAATATTATATATATTTAAAACTAAGAGGCATCACACTGGTAACTATTAGGTTAAAACAAAAATCCAGTGATACCTGAATTCATTTAATTTTCGGGAGTACAACTAGTATACAAATGAAGTGTAAAAGCAAACAGTAATACACACAAAAAGCAGAAAACGTAGCCAGTGGCTAACCCCATCACTAATCACTTGCTAAATTGTTTGCATGTTTGAGTGTGAAATCTGTCATTAACATTAAGACCTTTAGGAACCCGAGTTTCTAATTTCCAAATACACTGCTTTTCTTTGTGGTCTAAAAGGGAATCTAATTTATTACTGGAGTTAGTATAAACTGTCTCTAAGATTTAAAATTTGAAGGTCTCTTGTGAGTGGCACTTGAGATGTTCATAAATATGACAACAGTCACTTTTATACCTAGTATTCCCTAAACACTTCCTCAAGTCACTCTTATGTCCATTCATTCTCTTACGTGAATTGTTAGTCTGTCCAACGTCCTGCAATTTGCGAGAACGGCAGAAAATGGCATAGCAAACCATTTAGCATTACAGTCCATATCCGCATTCTTGCAGTGGAAAGATCTAAGTGCTAATAATTTTATTGTCTGTTACAATCATACTACACTACTGACACCAAGTAGATTTGCATGGTTGACAAGGTACCTCCCGCCAGTGGTAGATGGGCCCCGCACTTTAGCTCTGACCAGTATTTTTGCCAAATTGGGAGGCTGTCTGAAGTTAATGACAGGAGCACATGGAACTGCCTCCTTCATTCTTTCAGACTGGTGCAGAATAGGAAGATATTTACATAAAATGCCCTTGATGTCAGGTAGTCCAGGATGAAACTCCACAGTAAAGTAAACCCAGAAGAAGCCTCAGAAATAGGCTTAGTCTGTGGATGTTGAAAAGTGGTGATGGCCCTTTCAACTTGAGCCTTAACTTTCCTCCTACTGTATCCCCTGCGGGCCAGAGAATTTGTAAGTTTGTTACAACAAATCTTTGCAGTGGTGAGATTTGAACAAATATGCAAGATCCCTAGTGACTAGCCGTGTGGAATGCTCCATTTACTATGATTAGGATGACAGCTAATTGACAGAAGATATTGATAAGTATCAGTGGGTTTGGTGTGTACATCTGGACAAATGTCACTGTTGTCTTGAAGACTAATAGAAACTTCAAGAAAGTTTATAGTGTGTGTAATCACTGGTGAATTGTATGGAAGGATGTATACTGTTCATAAAGCTAAGAAACTCCAGAAGTTTGTCCTCCCCTGCAGTCCAAACCAAGAAAATATCATCTATAAACCAAAGCCAAACATCCGGTGACACTGGACAAGACGAAAGGAGATTTCTTTAAAAAATGCCCATGAAAATATTAGCATAGGATGGTGCCATCTTCGTCCCAATGGCGGTGCCCGAAATTTGCAGAAAATATTCTGTGTCAAATTCAAACACATTACGCGTGAGCATGAGCTCAGCCATTCCACAGACTCTGCCCACAGTCTCGGGAGGAACATGATGCTCAGTCAAAAAAGTCCTGAGGGCTATCAGGCCATCTGTACTTGGATACAAAGCCACTACATCCACCGTCACAAGGATAGCCCCAGGAGGCAAGGGTCCCAAGGTCCTCATCTTGTGAATAAAGTCATCAGTATCACGTAAATATGAAGGTATGCTAGGCACAAGAGGTTGTATGATATGTTCCACTAATTTGGAAATCCCTTCTGTAGGAGAGCCACAAGCCGACACAACAGGCTGACCTAGCACTCCCAGCTTGTGAATTTTAAGAAGTAGGTAGAACTGAGTGGGCTTTGTATACCTTGGGCAGACATAGTCATGCATATCCTGAGATAATGTTCTGTTCGTATATCTCATCAAGTATGGTAGTAACTTCCTGTTCAATATCACAACTAATATCATTTTCAGCATGCTTATAGACTGACTCATAATTAAATTGTCGGTATCCCTCCACCAGATATCTTGCCTTGTTCATAACTACCACAGCAGATCCTTTGTCTGCCTCCCATATAACAACCCTGGAATCTGATTTCAATTCACGCATAGCTTCTCAATCCACTGCAGAAAGGTTACAAAGGAAACATTGGTCTGGCGTGCTCATAATCTCGTGCTCCACAGTTGAAAGAAATGATTCTAAATGTTTATTTTTATTACTAGGTGCTGTCCAGTCTGTCTAATCTTTTTCTGAACTTAAGCACTTCAGGATTTACTTCAGAATGTTCTCTGTGAAAATATATATATGGGGAAGTGGGGATGCTCCCTTAAAGTGGGAGAGATCCTGCAGCTAAGCGATGTCTAAGCTGAGCTATAATGCTAACTTGGTGTCCCCCGCAAAGCGACAGTGGGAGTGGGTGGGACATGTGGGCTTCACGATTCGCCGGCGACTGACTCAGCTACTGAGCTGCCAAATTTGTTTGGCAAAGCCGATCAGATTTGCTCGTATATGTTGTAATTTATTCTTCCTATTTTAGTGTAGACGGACACAAATTTTATTACACAAATTTCGATTACATATCTTCAGAAATGTAATTGAAATTTATCGAATAAAATTTGTGTCTGGAATACTTTGGATACAATAAATTAGGGTACTATCTTTATATAGAAGGCGTGTGCATGCTTGCATGCATGTGTGTGTGTTGTGACAAAGCAAATACCCACAAATATATACACACAAACCGACACGTGTGTAATCAAAATATTTTGGTAGCATCTGGGGCATATTTAGGGCTGGATGGTTGATTGTGTAGTTACACGACACTTTCAAAAGCTTAGGCCATATCGTACCTGTGATAGTTTTAAGAGTAGAGTAAGCCGGAGTGAACTAAGTAGTAGTGATGGGTAACTACACTGCAAAAACATTTGATTGTATGTCACGTATATGGAACCAAGAATAGATTGACTCAAAATCCTCGTCATGGTCAAGTCATTACTCCACATGAATAACAATGTATAAGCATGTAATATGCAGTTCCTCACAAACCTCTCTCTCTCTACCTCTCCATCTCATGGGAGAGTGAAAGGTAAAAAGTGAGAGAGTAAGATGGAGAGAAAGAGTGGGAGAGGACCAATTTTTGAATGTTAATTACTGTATACATGCTCATTGATGTGGATATGGTGACGTCATAAATGATCAGGAAATTGTTTCATTTCACTCTTGGTCACATATATACATGGTAATTTGTCACTGGTATATAACTAAATGTTTTTGCAGTGTATCAAGTCACCAATTAATCCAGCAGTAGCTCTACAGAAGAACGTTTAGCATTGGTTGTCTGAGCACATGGCTCTACCGTACCCACATGAAACAAATGGTGACATAGGCCAGTGTGTAAAGAGTAATTTCCCCCAATTACACCAGCTGAGTGGAATTTGATATCCTGATTATTTCGCCATTTCTGAAACAGTAATGTGGCTATCAGCAATATTTTTGCGTATGGGCCACAGGGGTATACCCGGTGGCCTATACTCAAAAATATTTGCTGATAGCCACATTACTGTTTGTGGCTCCATCAGTTTTCCTGCAATGTTAAAGTTTATACCTGAGTGGGTGATCACCTGACCAGTGTAATTAGGGGAAATCACTCTTTACATATTGTACCTTGCTCATGAGTACAACTCAGGTTACCTGTTTAAGCATCAAACTCGATCTAACCTCTGAGTAAGTAAATAAAGTGTAACTTGCTGGTGCAACCTATTTCCAGAATATATTGCTAATGATATATCTAGAGTACTGAGAACTTGTCAACAGCAACCAGGCATTGAACCAATTTGCGGTACCGCCAAACAGTTCCCAAATACGATGAGCCAGACCACTCCCTTTTCCAGATGCACAATACAGGCATCTGACGTTAATAATGCTGCTGCTGTTTTCTAGAATCCCAATGGATTTAGCCAAATTGTCTGAAATGTGTAGAAAAGAGTAAAACCTAGATGTTATTTCTTTGAACTGCTGGGACACCTTGTTAAAGATGCATAACATGGTCATATCTATAGACATTTTTCCAATTATGTTCTGGAAAATTTTGGTTGGCATCGCTGGTATAAAACCCTGTTTACTTGCACTTTGTTGCATTTTTTTTCCAGATTCATTGTCATTAGAGTCAATACCTATCTGACTCGCCCGATCATTAGGATCAGACGAGTCAGATATAGGTACTTGATTCTGACGGACATTTGAATTAGATGACTGCAATTTGTTGAGAATATCCTGGAGATTCATGTTTGATGTGCAAAAGCTCACACAGTGATCCCCATGACCTTCAGCAATATGCGCTAAATATAATGTGAGTAAGTCAACGTCAATTCGCCCATTGGGAGACAGAAAGCGTGTTGCACCTGGGACAAGTGAAGAAGAAACTACGATCTGGATGTGGTAAATTTCACTTTCTCTCTGTAAAGTTATATGATCACCATATGTCCCAACTCGCCCTATGTTTTGAATGTACCGTCCAAAATCACTGTTTTCAACATAATCACTAATCAACCCATACAATCACCAAGTCTATTGTAAAGATTTCTCTGAAGATCGGATACAATTTCTGATCTCAATGTCTCTGGTGATCTACAGATACCAATACCGACAAGCTGATCTGTAAGAGCAGCAAACTGGCTATTGCCATCACCATTTGGATCAACTGAACAGCTGAACCTGTTCTTTGAAGTTTTTCCTTATGGGAGAGCACAATATAATACTTATTCCTGTGAATATCTTTGTGTGAACGTCTTCGCCTTTTCTTCTCAGCCTCGGCAGTCACACTGGTTATAACCTTCACAGAGAACCACTTAGTGACTACAGTATTATCTTTGGGCGAAAAATACCTCACCTGATAACGGTGAAATTTCAGATTTCTATTGAGAATGGTTCCACGAAGAACACAATGCTGTCGGGGTTCGTGGTGCTTACCGTTTCTTATCCTAACAAGAGCTTTCTGTATTACATTGTAGAGAGATTTTTACCAAGTTCACAGTTTATCATTCTCCAGATATATCTATAGCTCTCATTTTCCGTCTACTTTCAAAATTGAGAAAGTCTTTGGGCAATGGTTGTAGCTTCTTCTGTCTTTTAGCCGACACATTTTCGATTCTGACATTGCTGTCTGTGGCCATTTGAAATGGCAATTTCCGGTTAAGTTCTTCGCTTACATCTTCATGTAAAACTGAAGCGTATTGAGGAAAGTGATTAACCCAGTTCACACCACATCTTTTAGGCTTATCAGGTCAAACATAATTTTTTTTCTAGGCACTCTGTGCAATCTCTCAATTTTTCTCCAGCTCTGCAGGTGATAGGGGGAGCTTGATATTATTTTTACCTCCATTCTTTTCATTAGTTGCTTCACTGCACCCATGAACTCACTCCTCTATCATGCTATAGAACTCTTGGTGGTCCATGTTCTATATATTTTAAGTAATGCGCAACTTCTTTACTGCTTTTAGATGACATTGGTCTTAACCATACATAACGACTAAATATGTCCATTACAGACAGCACATATCTGTAAGTTTTGTCATTACAGGCTACCCTATAACTCATCGTGTCCATAATATCAACTTGGTGTCGTTGCCTCACTGCTGACACTCGGATTGGCCTAAGGACACATCAGTTAGCAAACCTAGCTTTTAGTAGGTGATAAGCTGTGGATTTATCCTGATGTCTGTATACAGAATGTTCTCTGGTTCCGCAGAACTGGCAATCCAACCTATGCTTTAGTTTTTGATCACCAGACCCTTTACTTTTCTCCAGAGCTTCTTTTACTTGTTTGGGAATGTCTCTCATTCGTAACACCCTTTTGCCGTTAAAGAGCAAATGACCGTCCTCGTCAATACTATATGAATCTCTGTTTCTGTAGAAACGTACAAGTACTGCCTTATGCACTTCTGTGTGCTGTTTGACGGGTACATCAAAATTCCCCATCAAACATCTAACAATAATGACATATACTTTATGGATTTCTTATGTCAACCGGTATTGTTGATATCAGAAAATGTAATTCTGAAGGCTGTGTTTGAAGTACAATTACAAATCTACCCAAGTTCAATTACAAAGCAACCCTGAACAAATTTTTTGAAAACTTTACGGAGAGAGAGTGAGAGAGAGAGAGTAACTGGTTGATTAATATTCTGGTGTTTTACAACACTAACAGCTGAGGTTATATCGTGTCGATGACAGTGTTACAGGTGGAGGAAGCTGGAGTACCCGAGGACACCCACCGAACAGCGGCAAGTCACTGTCAGACTCTCCAGCTACTAATTTTGCCAAGGCAGACTAGGCATTTGGTTGAAGGCATGTTTAACATAAACATGCAATACGCATTAGCACATGATACCACTTTTCTCCCAAGCAGGCAATGGGGGTTAAGTGCCTCCTCCTCCTCCTCATCATCATCGTACTGCCTTCTCTGGTGACTCCACAGTTTTTGGAACCTGTTGTCCCAAATTCACCACATCCTCCAACACCTCCACCACCTACGTTATCATATCATCTAGTACTACTCTCTTATAGCATTTTTTATAGCCTTCTCTTCACAATCAGCCTGATATATCAATCCCTGCTCCTCCTCTCCCCTCCTCAGCCTAATCCCAACTACTTCCCCCTTTTAATCCTCCTAAACCCCACTCCTCTTCCTCCCCTAGTCCCACCGCTCCTTCCTGTTCCATGTGACGCCACCACACTACATCCACCATAATTATGTACTCTCACCTCATGCACATTTTTCGCCTCCTCCAACTCCACCTCATATTTGTTCAATCTTAATTGGTACAAAAGTCAAACTAATGAATAATAGCCTTTTTATAAAACCTAAGAAATATACGACAAATGCGATTTAGTTGCTCAAAATAAACAGAAACTGGGTTGTTTACCCATCCCAAAAAGGCGTCAGACGACTATGGTACACTATTTTTTGGAATACTCATGTCGGCAAACGTACCAACCAGCATCCCACCCCTCACACCATGTTTTAATTGGAGACTGACTGATCATGGTAATGACGTCACACACTACACACTTGGGTCACCAGGATAACCTGAATGTATGTCACATGACTAGGTCATTTCATGATAAATCCCTGGGGGTCTCCCACAAATATCGCCTTAAGCAGGCCAGAAACCTTTATTATATACTAGATGTACATATTTATGTGGACAAAATGATAACTGGTATCTACACAACTTTAAGATGAAGTTCATGAGCAATAGTAGTGACTGGAATGAGTATACGTGAGTTACAACATTATGGGTTAATTTGTTTTAACATTATGCGTTGAAAAAAGTTGTAACATTATGCGTCAATTATTATAACATAACAAGTTGAAACAAGTTATAACATTATGCAGAGTTTATAACATTAGCGGTTGTTTACAACATTTTTTGTAACATTATGCATTGGTGTAACATTATGCGGCATTGCAACATTATCAGTGGTAACAGGGTCCAGCTGTATTGAAAAATCAAGACTGAATCAAAAACAGTGAATGAAATTAGAATTTGGGATTCAATATTCACATGGGGGCACGGTGGCTCAGTAGGCAGATGTGCAGGCTGCAAGCCGAGAGAGAGGTCCTTGGTTAGAATCCCACCTGTGGCAACCGCTTTGGGTCCTTGGGCAATTAAGACAGTTTATCCCCATTGCCCACGTGGGGGCCTGGTGGCATTGTGTACTAAGGCGTACTACACGTCGATGGAGCACCTGTCTTCAACCAATGCTAACCCTGCTTGTGTGGAGTTAGTATGTTGGGGAGCTGACAGTTGCTCATCTTTGCTTGGTGGTTCTCTCCGGGTATTCCGGCTTCCTCCACCCATAAAACTGTTGTGGTCATTATTAGCCATTGTGCAGAAATATGTAACCTTAAACACCAATAAATAAATAAATCAATCAATATTCCCATATTTTCTTTTTGACAGGTGAAATCAACAGTTTGGTGGGAAAGAAATCAGACAGAGAGTGACCCAGTCAAAATTCTCTGTGTGCTTTTGTAATCACAGTGCTAGACACTACACTAGACTTGTTGATCTTCTGCATGATATGACTCAGAAACAATAATGGCAACACATTTTCTAACCAAAACAAATGTTTTGCTTCCAAAACATAACAAGGCTCAAATCAACCATTCAAACAACTTAGCCAGTTTGATGAGTGCATGACAGAAAGAACTTGTACCAACCAAACTCAAATATCACTTGTCCAGAAAGCTTCAAGCTTTAACTTTGTTTTTTATACTCTTAAAAAGCACAATGACATTTTTTTTAAAGATTAATCCTCTCTCTCCGGTGAATTGAAAATTTAACAGAAATTAAGCTTGGACTATATCAGTTCAAACATGAACAGTAAGGACATGAGTTAACCTTTGATGTGTTACTTCCTCAAGAACATACCACACCAAAAAACAAGTACATGAACATTGAAGATTAAAGTAAAACGGAACCAACAAAGGACAAAAGCTCTCTCAATTTTGAAGAAGTCATTATAATTTTTTACCCAGTCTGAGACATTATTGATACAAGCCTTATATCAAGCTATTGAAGACACAATGAAGTTTTGAGCAAAATTCAACAAACAATGGGCAATAACTCTTTCCTTTTTTGAGAAATCTGTGATTTTTGAACATGTTCTAAACAATGCTAATCTGAAGTTGTCTATCAAATTTTATTGGAATATGAAGTCTACTGTTCAAGTTATTGTATAAACAAAAAATTTCAAGCAAAATTCAACAAAGGGCAATAACTCCCTTAATTTTCATTGAATGATGGTGGTTATTGAACTCGTCCAAGACATTTTTAATATAAAGCAACACACCAAAATTAATTAAAATCTGATAACTATTGATGAGTTATTGCATAAATAATCCTCTGGAGGGACAAATGGACAGAAGGATGGAGCTCTTTATTCTATCACTTCCCAAGGGAATATAGGATAAATTATTATTTATTTATTTATTGAGGATTAACAACATTTTCGACAGCCAGGGTCACCTCATGTCGGACAGTTTTACGGTGGAGGAAACATGAGTACCTGGAGAGAACCACCAAGCAACTGTCAGACTCCCCAACATACTAACTCCACACCACACAAGCAAGGTTAGCATTGGTTGAAGACAAGTGCACCATCTACGTGAAGTATACCTTAGTACACAATGCCACCATCCCCCCAGAAGACAGGATAAAATAGGAACTCATTGAAATCCTAATTAAGAAATCAAAACTTGAAACAAGAGCAATGCAAAGCATGGCATATGCTCCCAAGCGGTGTCATAAAAGGGAAGGTAAGTCTCTTGGGGGTATAACCAAAATCAATAGGAAGCTTCCTCTAGATACCAATAATGCATAACCAAAAGATGAAATTGATTCGAGTCAGTATTCATTACTCATTGGGCGGAAAACAAATTCAAGATGGCCACCATAATGAACTGGCCACTGGCGGCCATCTTGGTTCAGCTGACTGGTCCGAAATTGAAAGGAAGCTTCTTCTATACACCAACAATGCATAAGTAAGAAATAATAATGATTCGAGATGACAGAAACCAAATTCAATATGGCTGCCATATGGAAACCAAAAGTTAACAGACAGACAATGGACGACAGACGCCAGACTTGGCTAGCTGATCCAAAATTGAAAGGAAGCTTCCTGTAGACACCAATAATGCATAATTCCATGAAAGTGTCAATGACACTGTAGCTTAACTTGATTTTGTGTTGTATTTGATGAAAAGGATAATGTTCAATGTTTATAAAAGGATTATGAAATACAAGAATTGTGATAATTGAGAATATGTTAATTTTTGTTCCCTGTATGCTATGTTTTCAATAAAAATAATTTGAGGTGTAGACTGTACTAACGAAGTGAAGGGTGGGTTAATGTGGCTCTCACAGTTAATGTATGTCAATCAAAGTTACCAAGTTACAGTGAAATTATTCCAAAATGAGTCATCCTATCAAGTTACAATGAAATCCCTTCATAAATACGGCCTGTAGACTGTGCTAAAGGTTTTTGGGCTTTGGGCCTGTGTAGCCATCCCATCCCAACCAAAAGGGGATGTCCTCATCTAGACATTGTACTGAGTCATCCTACAAAGTTACAATGAAATCCCTTCATAAATACGACCTGCAGTCTGTGCTAAAGGTTTTCGGGTTTTGGTCTCAGGCAGCCGTCATGGCTGAATGATCATGACCAAAAGGGGATGTTCTCATCTAGACATTATCTGGAGTAATCCTACCATGTTACAATGAAATCCTTTCATAAATACAACCTGTAGACTGGGCTAAAGGTTTTCAGGCTTCGGGCCTGTTACAACCGATAATGTTACAACGCCGCATAACGTTACACCAACGCATAATGTTACAAAAAATGTAGTAAACAACCGATAATGTTATAAACTCCGCATAATGTTATAACTTTTTTCAACCCGTTATGTTATAAAAATCGACGCATAATGTTATAACTTTTTTCAACCCGTTTTGTTACAACAAATTAACCAATAATGTTATAACTTCTGTATACTAATTCCAGTTACAGCTATCGTAGATGGACTTTACCACTTACCATTTATTGCCACATAAAGGTATGTGATATTTATACTAAAGGTTTCTGCTCTGGTTAAGGCGAGGAGATCCCCCCCCCCCCAACTCCCGGGGATTTATCATAGAATGACCTAGTCACGTTACATAAAGGCGGATTATCCTGGTAACTCAATCGTGTGATGTCATTACCATGATCATCCAGTGCCCAACATGGTGAAGGCGGGGGTGGTGGGGTGGTGGGGGAGGAGTGCTATTTTATCCGGTTGGTACATTTACCAACATGCGTAGTCTCCGCTTCCAGAAATGTGGTGTACCATAGTCCACTGACGCCTTTGGGGGTGGGCAAATGCCTCTGTTTCTGCTTGTTTTGGGCATCTAAAACTCATTTGTCGCATATTTCTTAGTCATAAGAATATCTTATTGTTCATTAATTTGACATTTTAACAACTAACAGTGAACAAAAATGAGGTGGAGTTAAAAGAGGTCAAAAAGTTGGATGGAGCGAGGTACATATGGTGGATGTGGCTGGTTGGTAGTGTCGCACGGAACAAGGATAAGATGTGAGACTGGGTAGGAAGAGGAATGGGGTTTAGGAGGACTGGAAGGGGTGGGCAGGGATTAGGCTGAGAAAGAGAGGAGGTCATGAATTAGTACATCAGGGTGATTGTGCAAAGAAGGCTATCTGAGAATGCTATAAGGGAGTAGTGTTAGATGGTATGACAATATAGATGGTGGAGATGTTGGAAGAAGCAGAAGTGATGAATTTGGGAGTACAGGTTCTGGAAAAGGCGGAATCACTAGAACATGCAGTATAGGGAGAAGGAGGAGGCTGTGGAGGAGGAGTTGTGTTGATGTTGGTGTTGTGGCGGTGTTGGTGATGATGTTGAGTAGTTATGTATGTTGAAAATGAGCCATTTTGTAGGACCCCGGGCAGGACCGGGGAAAGTGACGTCATGTCACGTGACTGGGCGGTCATGTTGGGTTGTCATGATAGTGCACGTGGGTGGCCATGTTGTGACGTCATTGTCATGATAATAGGTGGTAGGAGTGCGTATACGCAGCGCGTGTTGTTATGGGGACACGTGCTCCGTCTCACCCCTAACAACCCGACAATAGATATCGAATTAATAAAAACAACCCGACAATCTTCAGAAAACTGACCCAAACACTCCAGAAAACACTTCCAAATAAAGGTAGGATAGTATCCTTAATGAGGGTATGAGACGGATGAAGAGGTACTCATTGCGCTCATTTTCATAGCTTTCATTTTGAGACGTATCATTTTGAGCGCATCGTGCTCATTTTCATAGCTTTCATTGCTTCATACGACGAAAAGGGGGATTCCGTGGGTTTAGAATACCTTAAAATATAGGATAGTATCCTTACCTAATGTCCGACCATATAATGGATGCATAATTTATCACAGAAATGGGTTTATTACAATAATGGTATATATTATTTAAAGTCAGAATGGTCCAATTCTACATTGGGAACTGAAGAGTTCCCTCAAATACAGACCGACGGTCTCCACCTGAAACTGATGCCATGACAGTATAAATTACCAAAGATATGTTTATTTGAAGTTATAACATTATCGGTTAATTTGTTGTAACATAACGGGTTGAAAAAAGTTATAACATTATGCGTCGATTTTTGTAACATAACGGGTTGAAAAAAGTTATAACATTATGCGGAGTTTATAACATTATCGGTTGTTTACTACATTTTTTGTAACATTATGCGTTGGTGTAACATTATGCGGCGTTGTAACATTATCGGTTGTAACAGGGCCCCTGTAGCCGTCACAGTTGACCGAACATGACCAAAAGGGGATGTTCTCATCAGGACACTATAAGGAGTCATCCTTCCAGGTTACAATGAAATCCCTCCATAAATACGACCGGTGGACTGTGCTAAAGGTTTTCGGGTTTTGGGCTCGGGCAGTTATCATGGTTGACAGATCGCGACCAAATGGGGAAGTTCTCATCTAGACATCATACAGAGCCTTCCTACGAAGTTACAATGAAATCACTCCGTATTAAATATGACATGTAGACTGCTAAAAGTTTTTGGGTTTCGGTCTTGGGCAGCCATCATGGTTGACAGATCATGACCAAAAGGGGACGTTCTCATTTAGATATTATAGAGAGTCATCCTACCAAGTTACCATGAAATCCCTTCATAAATACGACCTGTAGACTGTGCTAAAGGTTTTTGAGTTTTGGGCTCGGGCAGCCAACACGGTTCACCGATCATGACCAAAAGGGGACGCTCTCATCTAGACATGGCCTCAAACCTTCATATGAAATTTTGTGATGATCTGTGCTAAAGGAAAATACTCACAGACTAACAAACTTCCGCACGCGTGATGGCAATAGCTTATCTTGACTTTTTCAAGTTAAGCTAAAAATGAAATTGATGTGAGTCAATATTCATTAGTTATTGGGTGGAAACCAAATTCAAGATGGCCGTCATAATGAATTGATCACTGGTGGCCATCTTGGTTCAGAATTGTCTGGTCATCCACAAGTAACCCCTAAAATAATGATTTGATCAAATAAGCGGTTCTTTAGTTATTTGACGGAAACCAAAAGTTAATGGCCAGACGACGGGTGCCGGACACCAGATGACAGATGATGCATGGGCATGCTGAAAACATAGTGCTCCTGAGAGAATCTCTCGGGGGCATAAAAACTAAGAAGAATTGATTGGTAATTTTTGTGTGTAAAGCTGGGTAGATCTGTACAATCTCTTGACTAAAGGTTTAACATTTTTTTTACATAAAATGCTGCACTGTCGCTAAATAACTGTTCCTGTGATATTAGTATTTTTTTTAAACTAAAGATAAAAACTTTATCTTTGATGTTGGTTTGTTCTAGTATGACTGCTCTGGAAAGGGGTCATTAAGTTGTATTGACCATGCAAGAATTAAAGTAACAAAGTATGTGATAATAATTTCAAATACAAAACTAAGTCTGAAAATATGTTTAAAAGGGGTTAATATTAATTAAAATCACTGTAGAAAGGTTCAGTAGACAGTAGACATTGTCCCAAATGGGAAACAGTGACATTCCAGTAAACTGTTTGAAAAATTAAAGGAGTAACTTTGTAAACAAAAAACTTTGACCCAAAACTTTAACCTGGAAGTTGTGAGTTAAATTACCATGCAAAAAAGGGTTAAATATTTCCCAAACTAACACGAAACATAATGATACAATCAATAGTAATTTAAAAAAAAACAAATTTAACCTTTACCAAAAAACTTTAACCACAATCTTTATCCAAAACTCACAATGTTAACAGACAGATAGATGGATGGATGGACAAAAGTCCTGACTACAGTCCTGACTGTAAACAGTGGGGCTAAAAATGAATATTGACAACTTTTTTGGGCTTGCATTAATCCAAAATTATGGAATCCATTGGATATCTCTTTCATTTGACTTCTGACCCCCTCCACCACTGGGTCATGAACAGTCAAACGTGGGGCACTGGAGAGTATAAAAGTAAGTGAGCAGCAGTGACTTTTGGATAGTGCCATTGATGAAGAACAACTATGTTTGAAACTAGTTTGGCTAGCTCAGCCCTTATTTTGGCTACACATGACCTTTGAATTCAGGATACCTCTGTTTGTTTTTAGTTTTATGGGTGGAGAAAGCTGGAGTACCTGGAGAGAACCACCAGGCAGTGGCAAACAATTCAGACTCTCTAACCTACTTAGAATATGGCACAGAGTTTTGGAGTAGTAAATCTTTCACTACTAGAGTTGTATACAAAACAAGATCTGACCCCTCTTGAGATATTGTATACCAGATATCAGATGATTCTAATCGATGGTTCTCGAGAAAATTTTTAAAGAAATTCTTTCATATTGCACAAAGTTAAAATTCAGGTGCCAATAGAGAGTCCAAATATCAACCCAGGGACCAGATTTGAACAAACTTGAATCTGACTCTCCTAGAGATGTTGCATACCAAATATGAAAGCATTCTTGCTAAAACTGACCCACCTCGAGATGTTGTATACCAAATATGAAAGGATTCTGATCGGAGGATCTCAAGAAGATTTTTAAGAAATTCCCTCATATTGCACTAAGTTAAAATTCAGGCTCTCATAGGGAGCCCAAATTTTAACCCAGGGACTTGATTTGAACAAACTTCAATCGGACAACCTGGCCGAGACAAAAGCCATCAGAAAAGCCATCTTGCATGTGAGAAAAACCACATCCACATGAGATAATGGTTCGATTGGCAACCCCCCTCACCCCACACCCAGGGGGCAGAGCTGATTGATTCACACCCACTGAGGTGACAGTGGAGCGATCAGAATGATTCGATAACTGCAGATTCATATCTTAGAACATGAGGCAGAATCGGAACTGGCGGGAAGGTGTAGCCGATTAGTCCATTTCAATCAAGTGACAGACCATCCACGGCGAAAGTCATAGGATCTGGACACGGGGACACGAAAGTGTCCACCTGATGGTTCCAACGGGCTGCGAGGAGACCGATGTGGGGATGATCCCAGAGATTGCAAAGCGAGTGGAACACTGCTCTGTGAAGCATCCACTCAGTGTAAATGACCCTGCCCCGCCAGTTAGGATGTTCAGATGACCGGGAATGTGGTCAAATTGTCAGACAAGAGGAGGACCTGGCGATCTGAAAGGTGGGAGATCCACTGCTGGAAACCCAGAACAGGAGCAAGAAGCAACAAAACACATCTTCACAAGATGGCTGAAGAAAAAAGAATGACACATTGGTTAGTCTGCGCACTGGTCCCGGAAGCTGTGGATTAGTACAGAGAAGAGTGTCCCCTACTGGGTGTGCATTGGTTGCACTCGGCCCAGTTTTTGGCTTATTTTTTCTTGGTGCTTTAACACTGCTTTTGCACCACCTTTTCTTTCCCAAATTGTGAGTAGATTGATAAGAAATATATAGACGTAGCACTGGGCCCAGTCTGTAAGGCTATGACTTATGTTGTTACTTGTCCAATTAGTTTGTTTCATTATCTTGCATACTCGCCCAATTAGTTTGTTTCATTATCTTGCCTACTCAGCCAACTCTGCCAAATGGAGTATCAACTCAAATGCAGATATTTGCAGCTCACATATAGCATACCACAATCCTAGGTTACTTTAAAAGTAATTTTAATATTGGTAACTATTATGCAGTTCAGGGGGGGGGGGGGGGGGGGCAGGAGGGGGGGGGGGGGGCAATTGATTTATCATCTACCATATATCTAAAAATGTATATTTTCATGAATGATAACAGGTATGGAACACTAATCTAAGAGAATTGCTTTTCACTCATTACTTATTTTTCTGTTTTTCTGTTCACTTCAATGCAAATGTTCAATCTCTCTCACTTTCATTTAGTTCACTTTACTCTTCAGCCTAAAACAGTAAAGGATTTTCAACCTCTAAACATTACCACAAACATGCAGACGCTAATGAAAGAAAATCTTAGTTTAAAAAAATGACCCCAAAGTCTAGCTTGTTATTAAAAATACTCAAAACACAGGCAGCGATGAGGCCTGACCAGTTTTACTGATACTATATTTTCTTTGTCTATCTTAGTGATGTATTGGAGCAGACTCACTTTTATTACACATCCATTCAACTTTAAACCCTTGTATTTAACGGAACAGCCGCTATGACATAAATGATTCTGTATTCAATGGGTGATGTACAAGCCAGAACTCATTTCCCAGCACCGTTCATACTAGTTCCTTTCCCATCGAGTCATTAGTTATGCTTTGAAAAGTTTCCAAATTGCGTTATACAATTATCGACAGTCTGTCGCATAGTGTGAAAATGAAAACGTCCAAAGCAAAATCAAGTCAGTTCACAAAAAATTAGTTAACCAAAAATGAGATAATATTGAAAAAAAAACCCCAATCATTTCCAACCAGAACATTAACACAGTCCTGTGGCTGTCTTGTTTTGTGGATCCGTTTATATCTAAATTGGTCAAATTTATTTCAGTAAATCTTTGTACATCTTGACATGCTTCGAACTTCTTTTAAAAATGTTTCTCTCAGCAGTTTTGCAAATCTGCAAAAATTTGTACTTATATTTTTACTAACAGTAATAGCCACCAAATGGTTAGGCGTGAATGCGCACCAGCCGAAGAGAAACAGCGATACAAATCTGAATAAACACTGGTTCCGAAAAGGTTGTTTTGATTTTTTATCGATCCATTTGATCAGTACAGCTTCAGTCAAAACAAACAGACTCTTCACCTTTAGGTTTAAACAGCAGAATTAAATTTGTTTATTTAAATGAATTTTAATGCATGGGTTGTGTAATAAACACAGAACGCAAGGTATGTTTGAATCGGAGGCTCTCGTGAAATATGACTATGCCATTCCAACTCGTTATGTAAAACACCCACCGATTCAAACACACATCGCGTTCTGTCTATGTATCTCTGACCAGATTTTGACAGTTTTAACCACGAAGATTCAGTCATATTCGGTTACTGTTGATAAAGTTATATCTAGTAGCGTTAATTTTCAGTTTGCATTTGCAGATTGTCATCCAGTTTTAGTTGATTGAGTGCTAGAAACCACTATCAGGACTTTCAAAAAAATGATGGTACCAGTGCAAAAGCCAACATTTACCTCGCTCAAGTTCCATATTCAGTAAAATGCAAATAATATTTTGTTTACACAATTTTTTTCTATTTCAAATTATTGGAGAGTGACAGTAGGCACTCTTCAATAATTTGTAATAAAACTAGATGGTGTCACTTGTGTGCAAAGCACACTATAGTGTATCCCCGCATTTGCATCCTTGACTTTGTATGAATGCTTGATACAAAGATGAAATGTATTATATGACACACTAAAATCATATTGAGTGGCACAGGTGACACAGCTTCGTGCAAACCTACAGACTCCACTGCAACATTTGAGCATGGTTTTAGCATTTCGAATTACATACATGTACCCTGGGAGCCTTTCGCCGGAAACGGTCTAAGAAAACATGAAAGTGGCAACTGTGGCACAGCCAAGTGGCACCCCAAAAATCCGAAACCTTTGTGCACATCTACAGACCCTACTGCAACATTTGAGCATAGTTTTAGCATTTCAAATTACATACTCTGGGAGCTTTTCGCCGGAAATGATCTAAGAAAACACGAAAGAAAAACGGTGGCACCCCCACGTGGCATCTGAAAAATCTGAAACCTTTGTACGCATCTACAGACCTTACTGCAACATTTGAGCATGCGTTTAGCATTTCGAATTACATACCCTAGGAGCCTTTCCCTGGAAACGGTCTAAGAAAACACAAAAGTGGCAACGGTGACACAGCCACGTAGCACGCAAAAAATCAAAAACCTTCCTGTGCATTTACAGACTCTACTGCAACATCTCAGCATGGTTTTAGCGTTTCGAATTATATACTCTAGGAGCCTTTCGCCGGAAACGGTCTAAGAAAACACGAAAGTGGCAATGGTGGCACAGCCACATGGCACCTGAAAAATCCAAAATCTTTGTGCACATCTACAGACCCTACTGCAACATTTGAGCATGGTTTTACCATTTCGAAATACATACTGTAGGAGCCTTTCACCGGAAATGGTCTAAGAGAACATGAAAGAGGCAACGGTGGCACAGCAATGTGGCACCCCAAAAATCCAAAACCTTAGTGCGCATATACAGATGCTACTGCAACATTTGAGCATGGTTTTAGGATTTCGAATTACATACCCTAGGAGCCTTTCGCCGAAAACGGTCTAAGAAAACATGAAAGTGGCAACAGCACAGCCACTAGGCAGCTGAAAAATCTGAAACCTTCGTGCACATCTACAGACCCCACTGCAACATTTGAGCATGGTTTTAGCATTTCGAAATACATACTGTAGAAGCCTTTTGCCGGAAATGGTCTAAGAGAACATGAAACAGGTAACGGTGGCACAGCCACGTGGCACCTGAAAAATCCAAAACCTTCGTGCGCATCTACAGACCCTACTGCAACATTTGAGCATGGTTTTAGGATTTCGAATTACATACCCTAGGAGCCTTTCGCCGGAAAGGGTCTAAGAAAACACGAAAGTGGCAATGGTGGCGCAGCCACATGGCAGCTGAAAAATCTGAAACCTTTGTGCGCAACTACAGATCCCACTGCAACATTTGAGCATGGTTTTAGCGTTTCGAATTACATGCCCTAGGAGCCTTTCGCCGGAAATCGTCTAAGAAAACACAAAAGTGGCAACGGTGGCACAGCCACGTGGAACCTGAAAAATCCGAAACCTTCGTGTGCATCTACAGACCACACAGCAACATTTGAGCATGGTTTTAGCATTTCAAATTACATACCCTAGGAGCCTTTCGTCGGAAACGGTCTAAGAAAACACAAAAGTGGCAACGGTGGCACAGCCACGTGGCAGCTGAAAAATCCGAAACCTTCGTGCACATCTACAGACCCCACTGCAACATTTGAGCATGGTTTTAGCATTTTGAATTACATACCCTAGGAGCCTTTTGCCGGAAAGGGTCTAAGAAAACACGAAAGTGGCAATGGTGGCGCAGCCACATGGCAGCTGAAAAATCTGAAACCTTCGTGCGCATCTACAGACCCCACTGCAACATTTGAGCATGGTTTTAGCGTTTTGAATTACATGCCCTAGGAGCCTTTCGCCGGAAACGGTCTAAGAAAACACAAAAGTGGCAACGGTGGCACAGCCATGTGGAACCTGAAAAATCCGAAACCTTTGTGTGCATCTACAGACCACACTGCAACATTTGAGCATGGTTTTAGCGTTTCGAATTACATACCCTAGGAGCCTTTCGTCGGAAACGGTCTAAGAAAACACAAAAGTGGCAATGGTGGCACAACCACGTGGCAGCTGAAAAATCCGAAACCTTCGTGTGCATCTACAGACCCCACTGCGACATTTGAGCATGGTTTTAGCATTTTGAATTACATACCCTAGGAGCCTTTCGCCGGAAACGGTCTAAGAAAACACAAAAGTGGCAACGGTGGCACAGCCACGTGGCACCTGAAAAATTCGAAACCTTCTTGCGCATCTACAGACCCCACTGCAACATTTGAGCATGGTTTTAGCATTTCGAATTACATACCCTAGGAGCCTTTCGTCGGAAACGGTCTAAGAAAACACGAAAGTGGCAATGGTGGCGCAGCCACGTGGCAGCTGAAAAATCTGAAACCTTTGTGCGCATCTACAGACACCACTGCAATATTTGAGCATGGTTTTAGCGTTTCGAATTACATACCCTAGGAGCCTTTCGCCGGAAACGGTCTAAGAAAACACAAAAGTGGCAACGGTGGCACAGCCACGTGGCACCTGAAAAATCCGAAACCTTCGCGCGCATCTACAGACCCCACTGCAACATTTGAGCATGGTTTTAGCGTTTCGAATTACATACCCTAGGAGCCTTTCGTCGGAAACGGTCTAAGAAAACACAAAAGTGGCAACGGTGGCACGGCCATGTGGCAACTGAAAAATCTGAAACCTTCGTGCACATCTACAGACCCTACTGCAACATCTGAGCTTGGATTTAGCATTTCGAATTACATATCCTACGAGCCTTTTGCCGGAAACGGTCTAAGAAAACACAAAAGTGGCTATGGTGGCACAGCCACATGGCACCCGAAAAATCCGAAACCTTCCTACATATCTACAGATCATTTAGCAACACCCTAGTGTAATTTTAGAACTCCGAATTACATAGGTTGGGACTATTCAGCAAAAAAGTGAAAAAATAGCACATTTTTTAAGTGGTTCCACAGAAGCCACCTGGTGGCACAAAAATTTAAAAGTTGTATTTTTGGGTTGCACAGACCCTATCGAACAACTGTAGAAAGTTACAGCGTTTCGAATTACAAAACCGGACGTACGGAAGTAAGGACGTACGGACGTACAGACGTACGGACTGAGATCATGACAATATCCCCGCATTTTTTAAAATGCGGGGATAATAAATTTTGATGAACAAATTCAGACCACCAAAAATAATCTAGCCCTCAACCAGTTAAAATAAAATATTTTCTTAATAATTTTCAAGTCAATCACAAGCTCTCCCCAATAAGGTGTAAACATCCCCTATGGCATGAGAGGCCTTTTTTAGCGGAATTGAGATCACTGGAGCCTAACTGATTGACCCTACCTAAAGATGTGCCAAATAGACTACTAAACAATAGTAGTTTAGCCTTGTTTGAAAATAATTTTCAAAAGGTGCACTATGAAAAACTATGATCCCCCTCCAGGAAAAAATGTGTTCTGGTCCCCGCATTGACCACACAACCACCCACCCACCCCGGTTTTGTTCCCAGAAATTTTTTGCCAATATTTTAGGATATTTGTCAAGATCAAACCATTCCAAGTCTTGAAATTATGGGAGAATGACATTCCCTATCACAAAAAAGTTGGGGAAGAGTGTTCCCCTACATTCCCCCAGGAAAGAATCACTGCTCACACCCCAGGTATTGGTTACTGGGCCCTGTAATACAAGTGAAACAGAATTTGTTTACAATAGTAATCAAACAATGCTTCTACATCCCAGGATTTCTATGGGACAGATATCCTTTTTGCCTATGTACTTCTAATTTTAGCATTCATTCTAAATTATAGCCTGTTTGACAAAGATTTCATCTACCTCAAACAAGATATAATGGAGTAAGTGCCCCATTTATCACCATAATGTTGGAAAGTTAACAAATTCTGGACAGTTCCATACTCTTGTCAACTGATAATTTTACACTGGTGAAAAGGCTCTTCTATTAACTGGTTTAGTGCTAGAAGCCACTATCATGGCTCTGTTAAAAAGTGCTGAAAATCACTTTTGCATTGGACCGATTGCATTAGCTTGATGTTTGTTCAGCAGTAGAAGAAATTTTTTTTATATAACAATGTTTGGTTGCAATTTAATGGAAATTGCTTGCTGGCACTCTCAAATAAATTGTAACATAATAAATAATTATTTATGAACAAAATCTTGTTAAACTAAGGTGACTCTTGCTGGTAGCTTGGTATCTTTGAAAAAATACCCATGTTTCAAATCATATTTCAAAAATGAAAGTGTCAATGACACTGTAGCTCAACTTGTCAAGACAAAGACATGTACATGTATAGTATGTGACACAGCAATGACAAACATCTGTACATAAATACTGAGCGTTGCCTGTAACAAATGTATAGGTAAAGTATTGTAAAGGTGGGTGACAGTCAGATGCTAAACTAGAAAAGAAATCTTTGAGTCCTAGAGTGGGTCTGACTGAACCCCAAAATATTTGTTCTCATAGCACAGTGATAACAAAGGCACCCCAAAACACACTCATTCCTGTCCCAAGGTGAAAACAAAGGTACCCAAGAAGTTTCGTGAAGATCAGTTCATAAATATGAGCTGTGTGGTACATAATTTCGGTACAAAATGGCCACTGGCAGCCATCTTGAATTTTGGACCACGCCCAGAAACACTCGTTCTCGTCCCAAGGCGATAACAAAGGTACCCAAGAAGTTTTGTGAAGATCGGTTCATAAATACAGCCTCTAGCCCGAGCCGTATTGACATATGCACTTACAGAGTATAAGTAGCACTGAATAAATCAAAGTTCATCTAATTTGCATAATTTCTGCACGAGAAAAAAACCCGTACTATATGTGATGTATTCCATGTTACTAAACATTCATACAAAAATTTATTCAAATCAGAACTTTCATACAGAAGTTCTGTACAAAAGACTGATTGCACTAATTTTGGTACAAAATGGCTGCTGGTGGCCATCTTGAATTTCGGACCACACCCAAAAACACTCGTTCTCATCCCACGGTAATAACAAAGGTACCCAAAAAGTTTCGTAAAGATCGGTTCATAAATACGGCATCTAGCCTGAGCCGTATAGAAGTTGTGTACAAAAAACTGATTAGACCTAATTTCGATACAAAATGGCCACTGGCAGCCATCTTGAATTTTGGACCGCACCCAGAAACACTCGTTCCTGTCCCAAGGTGATAACAAAGGTACCCAAGACGTTTCGTGAAGATCGGTTCATAAATACAGACTCTAGCCCGAGCCGTATTGACATGTGTACTTACTGTGTGTAAGCAGCACTGAAAAAATCAAAGTTCATCTAATTTGCATAATTTCTGCACGAGAAAAAAACCCGTATTATATGTGATGTATCCCATGGTACTAAACATTCACACAAAAAATTATTCAAATCAGCGCTTTCATATGGAAGTTCTGTGCAAAAATCTGATTGCACCAAATTTCGTACAAAATGGCTGCCATCGGCCATCTTGAATTTCGGACTGGACCCCAAAACACCCGTTCTCGTCCAACGGTGATAACAAAGGTACCCAAGAAGTTTTGTAAAGATCGGTTCATAAATACGGCCTCTAGCCCGAGCCGTATTGGCATTTGCACTTACAGTGCTGAAAGTAACACCAAAAAACATCAAAGTTAGTCTAATTTGCATAATTTACGCACGAGAAAAAAACCCATATTATATGTGATGTATCCCATGGTACTAAACATTCATACAAAAAATTATTCAAATCAGAGCTTTCATATGGAAGTTCTGTACAAAAAACAGATTTCTGCATCGTCGGTACAAAATGGCAGCTGACAGCCATCTTGAATTTCGGACCGCACCCAAAAACACTCGTTCTTGTCCCACAGTCATAACAAAGGTACCCAAGAAGTTCCGTAAAGATCGGTTCATAAATACGGCCTCTAGCCCGAGCCATAGCAGCTTGGCACTTACAGCTCTGAAAGTAACACTAAATAAATCAAAGTCAGTCTAATTTGCATAATTTACGCACGAGAAAAAAACCCGTATTATATGTGATGTATCCCATGGTACTAAACATTTATACAAAACTTTATTCAAATCAGAACTTTCATACAGAAGTTCTGTACAAAAAACTGATTTTTGCATCATCGGTACAAAATGGCCACTGGCAGCCATCTTGAATTTCGGACCACACCTAAAAACACTCGTTCCCGTCCCAGGGTCATAACAAAGGTACACAAGAAGTTTCGTAAAGATCGGTTCATAAATACGACCTCTAGCCCGAGCCATAGCCAATTGTTGACGTACGGACAGACGGACAACGGGCCATGACAATAGCTCAAATTTGACTTCGTCAAAGTTGAGCTAATAATACAGCACTCAACCAGTTAAGACTTTACCTAACATGACATGAAAGAAGATGGAAAACAAATCTTGAAAAACAAAAAAAAATGTTTTGTTCTCAAAATAATAGCTTATAAACTCTTAATGGAAGAAGATCAATGAGCTCATTCTAGTTATAGTTAGGAGTCATGTGCTACATTTTGAGAGTAAACGTTGAAGACTCTGTGAGTTGATTTCTTAGTACTTCTGGTCATTATTCTTTTCTCACACTTCCCTTTAATGGAAGTAGGAGAAGGTGGTAATGACCAGAGGGTCCAAGTATGCAACTTAAGACTAGTGTAGATGGAGCCTTGTAAATCTGTGAGTTTGGTTATTGTAATACTTTGAAAAATGCTGAAAATGTCGATAAACAGTTTCAAATTTCATCAGTCCTTACCTGCAGAAACCCTTCAACTGCTAACCATTTTCTGTCAATCAAGTCTTATGTTCCCTATTTCTCATGATTTTTAGCTCAACTTGACAAAGTCAAGCTGAGCTATTGCCATCACTTCTCGTCCGTCGGCGTACGTACGTACGTACGTGTACGTACGTACGTACGTCCACAATTTCCTTTGGCACACCTCACAGGTCGCATTTATGATCAGATTACTTTGAAACTTGGTATGCTTGTTTGAGGTGACCTCTAGATGGGAGCTATCGATTTTCTTCAATTTCCGTCAAAAAATGTTGCCGCGGCCAACGTTCTTAGAACTTAGTTTAGTCAAACCACAATATTTTCCTTTGGCACACCCTACAGGGCACATTTATGATTTGATTGCTTTGAAACCTGGTATGCTTATTTAGGGTGACCTCTAGATGGGAGCTATCGATTTTCTTCAATTTCCGGCAAAAAATGTTGCCACGGCCAACGTTCGTAAAACTTAGTTTAGTCAGACCTCAATATTTCCCTTTGGCACACCCTACAGGGCACATTTATGATCAGATTGCTTTGAAACCTGGTATGCTTGTTTGGGAAGACCTCTAGATGGGAGCTATCGATTTTCTTCAATTTCTGTCAAAAAATGTTGCCGCGGCCAACGTTCTTAGAACTTAGTTTAGTCAGAAGACTCAATATTTCCCTTTGTACACCCTACAGGGCACATTTATGATCGGATTGCTTTGAAACCTGGCATGCTTGTTTGGGGATGCCTCTAGATGGGAGCTATCGATTTTTCTTCGGTTTCTGTCAAAAAATGTTGCCACTGGCCAAAAAAATAACATAGGTACCAATGATCTTCAATTTTGCCATTTCATTTATAACTTACCAAGTTCAAGTTTGTCAAGTTGAGCTACAGTGTCATTGACACTTTCATTTTGGAAAGCCAAGATAAAATCTGTTTATTTTTTTAAAAAATCAGACACCCTGCATCGGAGCTTCAAAAAAACAGCCCAAGGAGGGAAAAAGCAGCCTCGCACATGAATCTGTGAGGCCTCTTTGACAGTCTTACAGTGATTTTGAGAATACTGTCATTGCCTACACAAAAAGAGTTAAAACCACAGCAATGCATCACAAAAGAAACCATTTAAGTTCTTTCTTTTAATACAAGGCACATATGGCATAATTTAATGGAAACACTGATTTTATTCACAAAGAATAATTTTGTTGCACTGCTTTTGCCTGCAATGCAGAACTTGTTTTTCATACTGAAGATGCTGTTATATTTATTTATTTGGGTTTAACAACACTTTTGACAACCAGGGTCACCTTGTTTTGGACAGTTTTAGGAAGGAAGAAGCCAGAGTACCCAGAGAGAACAACTGAGCAATGGCGAGCAACTGTCAAACTCCCCAGCATACTAACTCCGCATAAGCTGAGTTAGCATTGGTTAAAGACAAGTGCACTTGCCTTACTGAAGGACACAATACAGTTACCTACAGCAGACACTGAACCATGGACCGGAGAAGTTCAATGCTGTAACCACGGAGCCACTGTGCTCCAGACTGAAGATGCAGTCACATCATCAATGTCCATACAACTGAAATACTGGAATGTCAGCAAAAAAATGTTACCACTCAAACTCAGTTATGGCTGGGCCGCTTATCGTATTTTCAGTTCGTTTTTTCTTTTTTAAAACTAAAACCGAACTGCTGCCTTAACAAACAAGAAGTCCCATGGGGCCTGAGGCACTCACCTGGCCAAAGTTGTTTAAAAAAGGCTTTAATTACCATCTATGGCTGGTCAACAAAATAGAGGAATGAAGTAATTTAATTATTTATAACTCTGATGTCCATGCCAGATGATTTTTTCCAGTATTGGGACGTTACCACAGAAATAATGCCCAGATTTTCAGTAATGGAAATCTAGGGAGTCCAAATATCAACCTAGGGTCTTGACTGAAACAAACCAAACTTGAAGGATGTTGTATACCAAATATCAAAGATTCTGACTAGGTGGTTCTAGAGAAGAAGATTTTGAGAATATTACTAATTTTGAAATATGTTAAAATTTGCCCCTCCCCCATAGGGAAAACAAATATCAACCCAGGGACTATATTTGAGCAAACTGAATCTGAACCCTCAAAGTATGCTGTATAACAAGTATCGAAAGATTTTGGCTGTATCTCAAGAAGCAGATTTTAAAGATTATTTCCTCATATTGGACTAAGTTAAAATTCAGGCTCCCATAGGGTACCCTAATATTAACTCAAGAACTTGATTTGAACAAAGTTAGATTTTAGATGTGATGTGGATGCTGTATTACCAAATATCAAAAGATTCTGACTGGTCGATCTGAAGAAGAAGATTTTTGAAGATTATTCCTCATATTGCACTATGTTAAAAATTTGGGCAAATCTGACCCCACCCCTCCCCCCCCCTCCCGCCCCCTCTTCAGATGTTCTATACCAAATATGAAAGGATTCTGACTGATGAATCTGAAGAAGAAGATTTTTAATAAAACTTCCCTCACATTGCACTAATTTAAATAGGGAGCCCAAATATTAACCCAGGCACCCAATTTGAACAAATTTGAATCTGCAGGGTACCCTAATATTAACTCAAGAACTTGATTTGAACAAAGTTAGATTTTAGATGTGATGTGGATGCTGTATTACCAAATATCAAAAGATTCTGACTGGTCGATCTGAAGAAGAAGATTTTTGAAGATTATTCCTCATATTGCACTATGTTAAAAATTTGGGCAAATCTGACCCCACCCCTCCCCCCCCCCCCTCCCGCCCCCTCTTCAGATGTTCTATACCAAATATGAAAGGATTCTGACTGATGAATCTGAAGAAGAAGATTTTTAATAAAACTTCCCTCACATTGCACTAATTTAAATAGGGAGCCCAAATATTAACCCAGGCACCCAATTTGAACAAATTTGAATCTGCCCCCCCCCCCCCCCCCCCCCCAGAGATGTTGTACATAAAATATGAAAGGATTCAAATATTTTTAAAGAAATTCCCTCAAACTGCAGTAAGTTAAAATTCGAGGCACTCACCTGACCAAAGCTATTTATAGAAGAATTTAATCAGCATATATGGCTAGTTAACACTACGGAGGAATGAAGTTATTTAATTATTCATAACTCTGTTGTCCATGCCAGATGATTTTTTTCTTTCAACAAATTGAATCCAAAGATTTTGTATGCCATATAATAAATGATTCCGACTGTTGTATTTGGTGAAGAAGAGTTTTAAAGATTTCATATTGGACTCCAATTGGGAGCCCAAATATTAACCCATGACATGATTTGAACAAACCAGAATGTGACCTCCTTAGAGATGTTGTATACCAAATATGAAACGATTCTAACTAGTGAATTTGAATAAGATTTTTAAAGAAATTCCCTCACATTCCACTAAGTTAAAATTTGAGCTCCCATAAGAAGCCCAAATTATTAATACAGGGACTCAATTTGAACAAATTTGAATCTGACCCCCCTAGAGATGCTGTATACCAAATATGAAAGAATTCTGACATGTAGATCTGAAGAAGATTTTTAAAGAAATTTCCTCTTATTGCACTAAGTTAAACTTTGGGCTCCAACAGAGAGCCCAAATATTAACCAAAAAGGGGCCCAGTTTTAACAAACTTAAATCTGAACCCCCACAGATGTTGTATACCAAATATGAAAGTATTCTAACTGGTGGATCTGAAGAAGAACATTTTTAAAGATTATCCCCCATATTTATTTATTTATTTATTGGTGTGTAAGGTCACATATTTCTGCACAATGGCTGATCATGGCCACGACAGTTGTATGGGTGGAGGAAGCCAGAGTACCCCAGAGAGAACCACCGAACAATGCAGAACAACTGTCAGCTCCCCAACATACTAACTCCATACAAGCAGGGTTAGCAATGGTTGAAGACAAGTGCACCATTGACATGCAGTATGCCTCAGTACACAATGCCACCGGCTCCCACGTGGGCAATGGGGCTGAAGTGTCTTGCCCACGGACACAATGTGGTTTCCGGTGGGGTTTCGAGCCGAGGACCTCTTGGCTTGCAGCCTGCACCTCTGCCTACTGAGCCACCATGCCCCCTATCCCCCATATTGCACTAAGTTAAAATTCAGGCTTCCATAGTAAGCCCAAATATTAACTGGGAGACTTGATTTGAACAATCTTGAATCTGACCCTCACAGCAATATTTAGATCAAACATTAAAAGATTTGGACGGGTGGTTCTGAAGAAGATTATTAAAGATTACTCCCTATATTGCCTAAAGTTAAAAATTTGGGCTCCTGTATTGAGCCCAAATATGAATCAAGGGGCTTCATTTTAACAAATTTGCATCTGCCCCCCCTCCCCCCTCCCCTGGATGGTGTATACCGAATTTCAAAAGAATCTGATCAGTGGTTGTGCAGAAAAATGTTTTTAAATTTTTTGCAAATATGCTGAGCCTGACTCAGCATTTTGTCAATGCTGCCCCCACCCCCCCCCCCCCCCCCCCCTCACACACAGAACACTCTGGCACAACCGATGGCAATTTGCCTTTTTTACCATTCAATTCTACTGGTCCTAAGAATGCTTCATACCAAATAACAGTTCTCTGTTCCGTGTGGTTTGGAAAATATGGGCGTTTGAAAAAATTTCTAATTTTAGCTCCTGGGGTCGTTTTTTTGCATGAGTAAAGTACCTATGACTCATTAATACCACATAGGAAATGTGGTTTAAATTAGACCATTGGTTCAGAAAATATAAATTTTGGGTGGCGCAAAAAATCTTGCCCCTCCCATCACAAAGGCAAATATTGCTCCACGAACTTCGTTTGAACAAACATGATTGCACACCTCAAAAGGAAGCTACATATCAAGTCACTGTACCCACTGGTTCATGAGAAGATTTTTAAAAAATTTTGAGGATTTCCCCCACCCCCTCCATATGGGGCAGGGCAAGTTGATTTAAAAAAAAAAAATGTGATGTCAGAACAAGCAATTACCTCAAATTTAATTAAAATTGGTTCAGCGGTTTAGGAGAGCCAGGTCAAACACCATATTCATGGACAACAGATCACTTTTGCTCACCTGACTTTCAGTTATGTGAGCTAAAAACCTGTTTCAACATATTTTCAATAATTAGTAAGTTTAGGACCTTTCAATCAAACACATTGTGCACGCCAAAGGCTAAAATGTTGGTCAAAGTACACAGTGCCGTTAATGCTTACTTTGAGAGGAATGACAACAAATCCCCCAATTGTACATGTAACTTGTGCCAAAAAAATAGTGGTAGCAAATTTGGGGAATACTACTACTAGCAATCTTAAACGATATCTACAGAACCACCACAAGAAGGAACATGAAAATTAAAAAGTCTTACATGAGAATCCACACATATGAAAAAACGTAAGTAAATTTATTAAACAGGGCACAGCCTAAGACTCACTCATATTCGACCAAATGGGGATTGAAATATCACAGGGTTGTTATTTTAAGGTTATTCTAAATTTTAAAAAATAAGTAAACAATTCGAGTTATTTAGAATGAATGAAAGAAAGAAAGTTTTTAATAATCAGTGTGAGTAAACGGGGTAAGCGAATTAATTTAATTAAGTTCGTATTCGGAAAGTGTTCTTTGTTCAGTCGCTGTCATGCAGGGACTGTGTAAACAATGCATTCCAAATTAGAACTTATTGAAAAGTCAGTTCATGTCACTGCAAGTCATCAAAGCCGTCTTTTCTAAATTAGCACCTTTGCCCAAATCAAGTTTTTGATTGGTGATGCGCGCGCCTATATAAGACCCCTCGAGTTAACTTGAAGACAGACTCGCTAGGATGGAATAATCGTTAGTTCACGCGGTGCAGTAAAGAGTTAAGGTTTTTGTGTGGTTACGGTAAGCCGTCATTTGGACGACAGGATTCCCGATCTGATGATTTGCATCGAGGGGAAACGCCGAAGAAGAATCGATGAGTATATGTAGTATTTAGTTTATAGTATTTAGTTGTGATAACACGTCGTAGTTACATAGTTATTAGTTAACAGTTTTAAGTGTATTAGTGAATCTGTGTTATTAGATGATCAGTTGTTATTATTGCGAGTTAGAAGCACTATTAGCAGGAATTGTAGGTGATAAGATATTCTAAAGGGTGAAATTTAGTATTAAAGGTAATTCCCCATAATGTGGTAGGTGCAACAGGATAAATGCGCACATGAGCGGTTGAGTGAAAGATTTCGTGATTTCTTGTCAGTAGTCGCAGCTTCGACCTTTCTCTACGAATATAAATTTGGGAAACAATTTAATTTTAGACAATATTTTAGTACTTGTTTTCGGTGGGATTCAGTGACTAGTCACAAAACTCATTTCAGTAGTGTTGAGATTATTTATTTAGGATTTGCTGGCTATTTGTAAATAAGAGTATAGAAGATTTATATATAAAAATTGTTGGATTGTTAATAGTCTTTATCTTATTAATGAAGAAGCCCTGAGTACCCTAGGAATTGATGGAACCTCAGCCCCGCCAAGAAATTAGCCCATGCTAGGTCATTACCGTTGAAAGCAATTGATTAAAGCGCGGCGCTACTCTGTGGCTTGTGAATAAGCAATTGCGATCTACAAAAGTGAGCTAGTGAAAGTCCCCTGTCCACGGTGAAAGAGTATCTTAGGTCCCCAGCAAAGTTGATCAACCCCAGCCTTGGCCCTCCGCTGACAAGCGCCCTCTGGCAAATAAATATTCACTCTCTCCAAGACGTTGCCACAGCGGCGTTCCTGGGGACAGTAATTTTTATTTATCAGAAAGTGCTAACACCTGTATAGACACCTGAATGAGCGATTCCCAGTGGAAGTAACGCGTGGTTCCACTTTACAGGCGGACTGTTTGGTCATAGAAAGTTACCTGACAATATATGGTGTAAATATAATATAAATTATCTTTAACTCACAATCAACTGCATATGGCCGGTAGTAAATTAGTTTGGTGGTAAACATAAAATTTATTGACATTTGAAACCTTGAATTAAGTTTACATGTAAAAAAATAATGGTTAAATTAAGTTAAAGAGCCGACTTCTGGCAGGTTCTCTGAAAGTGTCACATGCTCAGAGATAATGCTGCACATTGGCAGTTCTGTTTTTTCTCAACAATAAAATGGTTGAATTAAAATAGAACCTATCCTGGTAACTACTGAAAGTTTTTTTTAAACTTATCGTGGTTTGTTTGTATACTATTTGAACTTACTGTAAGGAATCGCGTAGTACTACCTGTCAGGTATAAACTGTCAAGTGTCAATGCTGCATTTCAATACAGAGTTGTTATAATCAACACATGTTTTCCCATGTGTATTTATGTACTCAACAAATCCCAAGATGGAATACTGAAAACTTTAAAACCCCACCATGTAGCCATCTCCTTTGATATACATCAATTGCCTGTCTTGACTGAGATGAAAGCAATGCAGGGATCAGCCAAGAGGGTGAAGTGGATGATATCTTTGCCTTGACACCGCTCACTTTGCCTAATTTCTATGTTTGGACGAAATCTAAGTTGCCTTGTGATTTTGAGAAATTGCCATAAGAAAAGTGGTTTGTCTTGAGACATTTCAATGCAACCCTTATATTTACTATTATGAGACAAAACAAAGGACATAAAAACTATTTGATACTCAAACTTATGTTTGTTTTTAAATGAACAGATTATAAACATTAAGAAATAAAACTGAAAAAAAATAATTCTGTTAAAAACAAACCTCTACAGTCTAAATTTGGCATGGTATTGTGAAAACATTGGAGTGAATAAACAACAAAAGTGATTCGTATATCACGACTTATTTCAATTATCAAAATCACAAGAAATATGATTTCTGTTGTTTCTTTTATTTCACTGTCAATTGAAGAAGGAACCACCCCACGGTGCAAACTGCCAAACAATGGTAAGAGAAGAAATAAGCCATGATACTGTGAAAACCTTTCTCATAAACAATCTTCATTCCAAATTTCATTGAGATCCGATAACCCAAACCTGAGATAAGAGGTGAACAGACAAATGAAAGTGTCAATGACACAGAAGCTTAACTTGTCTGTGTGTTGTGTTTGATGAAAAGGATAATGTTCAATGTTTATGAAAGGATTATGAAATAAGACAAGAATTGTGATAATTGGGAATATGCTAATTTCTGTTCCCTGTATCTAAGTTTTCAATAAAAATAATATGAGGTGTAGACTGTACTAAAGAATTGAGGGGGGGGGGGGGGGAGGGGGGTTAATGTGGCCCTCGCTGTTAATGTATGTGACCCTCACAGTTAATGTATGTCAACGAAAGTTACCAAGTTACAGTGAAATTATTCTAAAATGAGTCATCCTATCAAGTTACAATGAAATCCCTTCATAAATACGGCCTGTAGACTGTGCTAAAGGTTTTCGGCTTCGGGCCTGTGTAGCCATCATGCTTGACCGATCACAACCATAATGGGACGACCTCATCTTGACATTATACTGAGTCATCCTATCAAACTACAATGAAATCCCTTCAAAAATACGACCTGTAGTCTGTGCTCAAGTTTTTCTGGTTTTGGGCTCGGGCAGCCATCATGGTTGAATGATCGCGACCAAAAGGGGACGTTCTCATCTGGGCATTATCTGGAGTGATCCCACCAAGTTACAATGAAATCCTTTTATAAATATGACCTGTAGACTGTGCTAAAGGTTTTTGGGCTTCGGGCTCCTGTAGCCGTCAACCAATCGCAACCAAAGGGGGACATTCTCATCTAGACATTATATGAAGTCAACCTACCAAGTTACAATGAAATCCCCCCATAAATACAATCTGTAGACTGTGCTAAAGGTTTTCGGGTTTTGGACTCGGGCAGTCGTCATGGTTGATAGATCACGACCAAATGGGGAGGTTCTCTTCTAGACATCATACAGAGTCATCCTACTAAGTTACAATGAAATCCCTCCATATTAAATATGACCTGCAGACTGTGCAAAAAGTTTTTGGGTTTCGGGCTTGGGCAGCCATCACGGTTGACAGATCATGACCAAAAGGTGACCAAAAGGGGACGTTCTCATCTAGATATTATACAGAGGCATCCTACCAAGTTACAATGAAATCCCTCCATATTAAATACGACCTGTAGACTGTGCTAAAGGTTTTTGGGTTTTGGGCTTGTGCAGCCATCACGGTTGACCGATTGTAACCAAAAGGAGACGTTCTCATCTAGACATGACCCCAAACCTGCAAATGAAATTTGTGATGCTTGGACAAAAACTACAGGGTGTAGCCTGTGCTAAAGGAAAATGTGAACAGACTCACAAACTAACAAGACTTCCGCATGCGTGATGGCAATAGCTAAAAAATTGGCTATTTTGTATATACAAAGGGCCATAATTCACAGAAAAAATACTCCAACAGTAGTGAACATCTGTATGAAATTTCATAGAAATTTGAGCAGTAATTTTCAAGTTATAACTCAAATAGACATTGGAGGGCGGGCCAGACGGATGGATGGATGGATGGACAGACAGACAGATGGATGGATGGACAGATGTTCTAACAAATGGCTACTTATGTGGCTATTTTATGGACATATTAGGTGGCTAACCTAAAACACATGTCCAACATAAAACAAGTTTTTTGGTGGAAAATTTTTGGGGGGTCAGATAACCCTAACCCTACCCACCCCTAACCTAACCCTAACCCTAGCCACATAACTCCCCTTCACTGACCCCCTCCCCACCCCACCCCCACTCCTAAACCCCACCCTGGAATGCCCTAACCCTACTCGACATTTATCCAACCCCCCAACCACCACCACCCCCCCCACACACACAAACACACAATAAGAGATTCTGTTACATGGCTAACCACGTAACAGACTTTAACCACATAAGTATCCTGTTTTACTAACTCGTAGCCACATAAGTAGTCATATGTTAATGTGGATGGGCAGATGGATGGATGGATGGATGGACAGATGGATGAACGGACAGGTTGATGGATGGACCTACAAATCAGGTTTACGTGGCTAAAATATTGAGGAATTTAAAATGCATGGACAACCACTAAAAACTCTTTTTAAGTATAATTTCTGGGTGGTAGGAAACCCTAACCCTTTCAGCTTACTAACCTTAACCTTTACCCTAACATAAAATCCCTGGAAATACAATACCCACTTTTTGTAACTTTTTAGCCACATAAACCATTTTAGCCACATGAAAAACATTTTAGCCACATAACTCACTTTTTTAGACACATAAATGTCATTTGTTAGTTCAACTTTATTTGGCTAGTCACATAAATCAGACTAGACACATAACAGTGTACCAACAACTGGGCACATAAATCTGATTTGTTTGCTCAGACAGACAGACGAACAGATGGATGGATGGACAGGCACAATCCAGTATACCCCACTTTTTAAAAAAAAAGTGGGGGTATAACTACTGAAATAACCACAACAATTGATATTATCTCCCAAAACCATGATAAGAGCTTAGTGACTCCTTAAAAAATAAGGAAATGTTGATTTTTGATAAGAATGTGGCTTTTCTTGTAAATTTTTGTATCTTGACAAAGCCCCAAAACTAACTTACAGAACAAGGCAGATCCCACCAGTGGTGGAACTATAGTTTGAAATCCTGGGGGACAATGCTGGTGAAGTGTTGAGGGGGAGATCTCAGGAGAGAGGGCACTGTACTTGTACTGAGGGCGGGAAATTAAATTTGGGGATGGGAGGAGCAAGCGGGATTGGGGTGGGATGGGGGGGGGGGGTGTAGGGGACTGGGTTCCCTAAAAACCCCATGGCACCACATTATATCCCATTAACTTGATTTTCAGTGTTTAACAGGTCTGTTGACAAATTTTGAAATATTAAATTGAATTCTCTTTTCAGCATTTCTTTCTTTCGAAATTTCACTTCTCCCTGAAGAGCTCTCACTTCTCCCTATTTTTATGAGAGGAAGGAATCACTTCTATCTAAAATTCACTCCTAGGCTGGCCCCTGATGCAATGACAATTGGAAATACTTGTAGTTCACTACTCTTTTCATTAGAACAATCCATGATTTCAACTTGGAAATAAAAATTAATTCTTTCACTACTACTGTTGTCAAGTGGCTTGTTCCATCCAAGAACATGCACACAACTACTACTGCCGTACTGGAAATATGTCCATTAGCTGAGAAGAGTGGTGAGCACTGAGTAACCCTGGTGACTCAACACACTGCAGAAGCCTAATGACTTGGATGACAAATTCAGACACATTTTATGTGTACATTACCCTCTGAAAATGTGGATTTCTACAATATATTTTGAAAAACCAAAAACCAAGTTTTTTTTACAAAACCGAAACCGAAACGGTAATTTCAAAACCTCCCAGTACTAGTGTCTCCCACTAAGATAACAAGTCAATCATCGTGGTAACTCTTCCCAATCCATGACACTTGATGACATGAAAGCTTTCACTTCATCAAATGTCATGGTGTTTTCTTTGCATGAAAACTCAACATGGAATCGACTTTCCAATCTCGGCACTTGTTTTCTGTCAATAATAACTAAAATGTATTGTAAATTTAATTATTAATTCAATTTGTTACGAAAAAAGTGCACACCATCAACATATTCATTTTTCACAAACATCAAAATACTCTTTTTAATCCTTAAGTCCCCATACAGCCACAAACTGCCCCCTTTACAATGCTCTGAAAAAGTTATGTCAAGTGTATTCTTTCTTGAGAACTTTATTAGTAGGATGCATTTATCTTGAAGAGTGTTTTTACGTCATTGTTGGCTGCCTGTTCAGGCAGCCAACAATAACATAGAAACACTGTTACATCCCCCACAGTTGTGTACATTTATGCATGGAAGTTATTTACATGAAATTAATCTAAGGGCTTGTTGTGCCCAACAACCCAATGAATCAACTGAGCATTATATTTCCTCCCTCAGAGAGCTTGTAGTGACTTGTGAATTTGGAGTTATGACCGATGAAATGATCCGTGATCAGATGATCGAAAAAACAAATATTCCACGAATTCGAGAAAGACTGTTGCTAGAATATGACCTCACGTTAACAAAGGCACTTAGTTTGGCGAGGCACATTGAATCTGCTATGCACGAAGCAAAAATTATTACTGAAGGCGAATCGCAATCTGAGAACTTTGTTCGTTCAGACAAAACTTCCAAAGTCAGAACAAAGCACTTTGATCAAAACAAAAATAAATATAAAAAATCCACAAATTTTCAACAGAAAGAACAATTAAAATGTTTTCGCTGTGGTTCCACTTCACATTTCGTGGATAGTAATGCATGTCCAGCTTAGTCCGTACAATGCAAACAGTGTTCTAAGACTGGTCATTTTGCTCGGGTTTGTAAATCGAAATCTTGTGCAGTGAACGAAGTAACGGTACCCGACATAACTGTTCTTTGTGTGGATAACAGCCGAGCAGTAAAGTGTAACGGTAAACTCTTTTGTGATGTCCATATTTCTTTACCAGATGTTCAAGAAACAATTCCAGTGAATTTATTGGTCGATACTGGGTCCTCAGTTTCGATTTTATCAGCCGAAATTTACAACAAACATTTCAGAAGTTGTGCGCTTTCAAACGCTCAAGCTAGACTTGTAACTTATTCAAAGCAAAGCTTACCAGCATTGGGGTGTTTAACCAGTTTTGTCTCATATGGTGGAAAAACTGTACAAACTGAATTTTACATTGTTGAAAATGGAACTCCTATTTTAGGCATGGATCTAGTGTCTAAACTTGACATTCATATTGTCAGGGGTGCATTGAAGATACCTCCCCATGATGTCAATAATCTTTCAGACTTCCTTGTAAATGAAAACGCCAAATCATATAGCAAGTTGAATGATACTTTGGGCAGTTCTCAAAGTACCATTGGACATGCTAGAGGATTTGTTCATAAAATAAAAATTAAAGAAAATGTCAAGCCCATAAGACAAAAGTTGAGACCTTTGCCATTAGCTGTTCGAGAAGAGGTAAAAGCAGAATTACTAAAGCTAGAAAAAGAAGGTGTTATTGAGCGTATTGAAGCTTCAGAGTGGGTCTCCCCAAGACTAGTTATTCACAAGAAAATGGGTGGTATAAGGCTATGTGTAGATTTACGGGAACCCAACAAAGCTGTTGTTACAGATAGTTATCCACTGCCTCGTATTGATGAAGTGGTGTCTGAATTAAGAAATTCAGTTATGTTCATGAAATTAGATCTAAAAAGTGCATATTACCAGTTAGATTTACATGAGGATAGTAGGGATTTAACAGCTTTCGTTACACATGAAGGACTTTTTAGATTTAAGCGAGTCCCTTTTGGTCTGTCGTCTGCTAGTTCGGCATTTCAAAAAATGATGTCAACCATTCTCGTAGATTTGTCGGGTGTACAGTGTTATATGGACGATGTAGTAGTACACGGCCATATGCCAACTGAACACGAGACAAATCTCAAGAATGTTCTGTATCAGGTCCAAAAGAGTGGTTTGAAATTGAATCTTGAAAAATGCGAATTTCGCAAAAATAATCTAAAATTTTTGGGGTACGAAATTAGTTCTGAAGGGTTAAAACCGGATCAGAATCATGTTTCAGACCTTATTGAAACTACAGCACCTACAAATTTAGCAGAACTCCGTTCTTTTCTAGGACTTACTTCCTGGTACTGCAAGTTATACCAAATTATGCAACTTTAGTAGAACCACTACGTTTCCTTACTCGTGGAAGTAAAACTTTTGAATGGAATAAACTGGCTCAAGAAAGTTTTGAAAATGTTAAATCTGCCATAGTGAATAGTCCAGCATTAACTTTGATCCAAATTTACCTACCATTGTATCCTCTGACGCTTCAGACTGTGGTTTAGGAGCTGTACTTACACAGTTGCATGACGGCATAGAGCATACAGTCGCATTTGCTTCTCGAACTCTGTCTGATACTGAACGAAAGTACTCTATAGTAGAGAAAGAAGCATTTGCTTGTGTGTGGTCTGTTGAAAAATGGCGTATGTGGCTATGGGGAAATCAGTTTACTCTTCGCACTGATCATCAGGCATTGACCACCCTGCTCTCAACAAAAGGAAACAGCAGAGCTGGTATGCGTATTGCAAGATGGTCAGCTAGATTGCTTAATTACAATTACAATGCAGTTTACAGGGCCGGTAAAAAGAATGAAATTGCCGATTACTTGTCAAGACGTCCAGTAACCAAAGTAGAGCCAGATTTAGGTAATCTTGAATTGGTTGCAAATATTTCTGAATCATCTTGTTTTGACGCAATTACGGAACAGGAATTTCGTAATGCAAGTTCAATTTGTAAAATTCTCAGTAAGTTGAGAGAACAGATTTTGAAACCTTGGCCCAAACGTAAGAATTTAGATGCAGAATTGTTACCATTTTACAATATCAGAAATGATCTTTCAGTTCACGGTGAACTTGTTTTGAAAGGAGAATATAGGTTTATTGTTCCAATGTCATTGCAAAGCAAAATAATTTCCTTGGCCCATGAGAGTCACCAAGGGATAGTGCGAACGAAACAACGGTTACGTAGCTTGTATTGGTGGCCTAAAATGGATAAGGCCGTCGAGACAGCTATTAATAATTGTGTTATTTGTCAAGCACATGACAAATCTGCAATTACACATACTGCTCCTCTACAGCCAGTGAAGTTTCCAAATAGTGCATGGGAAAAGGTTGCAATTGAGATATTGTTGGACCATTTGATAAAGCTCCACTTGATTGCAGATATGTGATCACTTTAGTGGATTACTTTAGCAAATAGCCAGAAATCGCATTTGCTTCCAAAGTCACTTCATCAGTTATCATAACATTTCTGAATACTATTTTTAGCAGAGAAGGTTTTCCAAAAGAATTAGTTTCAGATAACGGAAGCCAATTTGTTTCCGCCGAATTTTCAAATTTCTTGAAGTCAAGAAATATTTGTCATTTACGTTCTTCTGTCTATTACCCAAGAGCTAATGGAGAGGTAGAACGATTCAATAGAGTTCTTAAAGGCTGTTTACAATCAGCTCAATTAGAAGGTGTTTCTCTCAGAGATTATACAACAACATTTTTGAGGAATTATAGATCTACTCCGCATGCTGCAACTCAAGAAACTCCTTCATATTTACTACATAATCGTCAAATGTGTACCAAATTGAATGTTTTCCCACTTGTACAAAACAAGAAGCAAGTTTCAAGTGTTCCCTGTTGTGTAAATGATTATTAGAACAAAAGTAAAGCTTACACTGACAGAAAACGGTCTGCTAAAGAAAACAAATTTAAAAAGGGAGATTTAGTACGCTTCAGAAATCCAGGAATTATTCGAAAAGGTGATTTTAAATTTTCACAACCGAAAGTCATAATGGAGCGTAAAGGCAAGCATTCTTTTAAATTGGATGTACAAACCCATTTGGAATGCGTCACATTTAGCACATTTGACATTTAATGGTCACAGTAAAACCGATGAGAATAATCAGTCGAATACCTCTTCAATGCATGTGCCACACAGAATGATACATGTCTTCGAAGAAGTACTTGAACGAGAAATCCTCCCGTTTGGTTGAACGATTATGTCAGGCAGTAAATACCGCATTGTGGTAGAGGGGATATGTTGTGTTCTGTATTATACTGTATATAGTCATCCATAGGTTAGGGTTAATTATAGTCTCCAGTGGACAGCAACACTATTGGGAAGTGAATACTATTCAAGTATTTTGATTGGACACACTGCTTCAGGTGTGAACACATTGTAAGCTAGGGTCAGAATGATATTGATTTTTTCTAACAGTTTAATATGAATAAATTTTGGTTCAGAAGCATTATTATGTTCTCCTGTATGATTTCTTACTAAATACACTACAGGGCTTAAGGGTTAAAAGTGATTGGTGCTTGCGAGGCATCAAGACTTTGAAAACCTTTGAGAATTTTTCTTTTTGTTGCACACTGTTTACTTCTGCACCATCCCCTAAGATGGCAGCAGTGGTGACACTTTTCTATATATGACCAATGAGCAATCTAGCAACACAGCTGTATAGAGAGATCAGTGAGTCACACATGTTTCTTGCAGTTAAGTGTGCAAGTGTGAGTGATTTGCTGTTGAATGTTATAATAATTTACCACAGACGTGTAATGTGTAGAGTGCATACTTATATCACAAATCCAAATAACAACATCGCTAATCATAGTGGCACATCAAAACATGATTCCTTCCTGCATATATACTCTCTTAAACTTAGTGTTATGTTTGTTTTCTCTGTTGGTGCACAGGTTTGATACCTGGTTGTTTGTGATAGAGATGTGTTGATTTCCTGAAAGGATGTCAATCAGGTTTAAGTACAAATATATATATGTATTCATTACATATATCAATGCCTAATTTCCGAGTTATTTATTTATTTACTGGAGTTTAACTACACTTTCGACAGCTAGAGTCACCTCGTGTTGGACAGTTTTGGGTGGAGGAAGCCGGAGTACCTGGAGAGAACCACCAAGCAGCAGCGAGCAACTGTCATACTCCCCAACATACTAACTCCACAAAAGCAAGGTTAGCATTGGTTGAAGACAGGTGCACCATCAACATGCAGTACGCCTTAGTACACAGCACCACTGTGCCCCCACATGGGCAATCAGGATTAAGTTCCATGCCCAAGGAATAAATACAGTTACCACTGGCAGCGATCAAAACATGGACCTCTGGGTTTGAAGTTCAATGACATAACCTCTGAGCCAACATGCTCCCAATTTTTGAGTTTGGTCTCTAAGATTTGAAAGCCACTGTCAAAACTGTTCTGGGAAGTCCTGGAAACTATCCCCCAAATTCTTAATCTTATCAGGCAGTTGTAGGGCAGAGTACTTTTGTCAGATCTTAAAAATTTGTCATGATTCACGAGAACCAGTTTTGATTCTTGTGAATTCCTGTTGCCAGAATCAATTTTCATTTCTTAAATATTTTAAATATTTAGTATTTGAGAGCACTATTATATCCCTGTGAGTGCAGCATGTACATAATAATGCCATAGTAAAAAGCAAACGTTATATTTATATATTTAAGAGAGTTTAACCTTCAGGGAGCCAGTTTCAACTTTGGTGAGTTTCTTGTCATACAAGTACGTGTAGAACACGTTCCAAAATACAGGGTTTTGGTGGTCTTCATGATGGAAATTACAGTACCATGGCAGTGGTGTGCAGTGATGTTTTGGCTGCCTTTACATTTTGTTACATTATTATGAGAAGGCAAAGATTAACTGGTTGAGTGTTGTAAGCCACTAGCAGGGCTTTCAAAAAATGAGGATGCCAGGGCAAAAGTCAATGTTTTCCTTGCTCATATTTCATTTTCAATCAAACACAAGTAATATTTTTTTTATACAAATATGTTCTAGTACAAAATATTGGAGAGTGCCTGTGGGTACTCTCCAATAATTTGTAATAATAAAACCTTTGAGCATCAAATTGAGACCACCTAAAATAATCTAGACCTCAACCAGTTAAGAATTCTCCTGGCCTTTTAAAGCCACTTTTAGAATATATGAGAAGAATAATCAAATAAACATTTGGCGTGAAATCAAAGTTGATTCGCATTGTTTTATTTGCAAGAATCATTTGCACGAATGTATTCTGATTCTCACATGAATTTTAAAGACCGATTGCCTGTTAGTGGTTGTGTTCAAAGTACTCTACAAAAGCAACAAACTATCACAGGTGGTTGCAAGTTGGTGATGAATGAGTTGGACAAGGCCTAGAAATTAGCCAAGGCAAACAGCAAGAAATTGTTAGGGGGGGGGGGGTAAATAAAATAAATAAATAAATAAATAAATAAATAAATAAATAAACATGTTTCTCTTAATGAGATGTGTGCGTCCCACAAGGAGGCACCTGGGTGAGACTATTATGATCCCCGAAGAGGTGGGATGGAGAAATCTCACCCGAGGGGCAAGATATTTGAATCAGACCCGAGGCTTGCCGAGGGTCTGGTTCAAATATCTTGCCCCGAGGGTGAGATTTCCCCATTCCCACCTTCAGACTCATCGAGGATGAGTTTTCTCCACCCACATGAGGATTAAGTCATTATAGATAATTGGCGGTCACGTGCTGACATACCCAATTTATCAAGTCGTAGTCCTTTCGAAAACCGAACAATTTCATCAGAAAGATTGTACAAAAGTTAGGTATATACCATAGGTATATACTAAAAAATTGATTTGTAACACTGTCCGTTAAGGAGTTAATGAATTTGCGCGTGTCAAACTCTAATGTAAAGGGCATTGTGAGATTATTGATCGATCGATAAATTCGCGCAGTGATATTATTAAATCTGCAGAGAAACATGGGGTTGAAACAAATCAACATTGATGATTTTGAATGGCAAGTGGATTACATGCGGGAAATCGTGAAGCCATTTTGTTTATTTACAATTGTGCAGACGATGATGAAATAGTTCCGGCGACCTGATAAAATATGCAAATGAGTATGTCACGTGAAATATCCCACCCTGCTGTCTCACCCAGGACATGCGTATGTTTCACGTATAGTGGGGAGAGAAAAATGTATCTAACCCAACTCAAATAACTCAATGGCACATCCTCCTAACCATCACAGTACAGACCATCGTGAAGCATCTCTGCATTTTTTTTTTAATTCCTTAAAGCCATTACCCTACCTTTATGCAAATTCCTGTTCGTTTTCAAATATATACCTATGGTATAATGTAAAGTATTTGTTACACTTTCAGAACATGTGATGGTTTTTTTGTCATAAAATAACCCACAACCAGGCGAAGTGTCAGGCACATGACGGAGTGATGTCAGTTTGGAATATGTTTGGGAGAAAAATCATCCCCGGTGAGTTTTGGGTTTGGGATAATGATGAGGAAATCATAATTACACACACCTCAGTACACAGTGACACCAAGCCCCCACATGGGCAACTGGGATTAGGTTCCTTGCCAAAGGACACCATGCAGTTACTGCTGGTGGGGATCAAACCATGGACCTCTGGGTTTGAAGTTCAATGCCATAACCACTGAGCCACTGTACTCCCAATTTTTGAGTTTGGTCTCTCAGATTTGAAAGCCACTGTCAAAACTGTTCTGGAAGCTATCCCCCAAATTCTTAATCTTATCAGGCAATTGTAGGGCAGAGAACTTTTGTCAGATCTTAAAATTTAAAACCTTCAGCAGCTTCGCTGCTTCAGGTTTTATTTCAGAAATCACACTAACTCAGGAACTATCAACCGACTGAACATGAAAAGAAACGTTCTAATATTATTTTATCGCATAGAATTTACTTATGCAAGAATATAGGCATATCTTAGGCAAAGACTCATGCCATGTTGATGACAATGGGCCATGGTTTCTAAGCAGTTGAGGAAAAAATGAAACAAATGCATCGAGAAAGACACTTATGATCATATACACTAGACTTCAACCAGAAAAAAACTTAACCCGAATTGCTTCTTTAAATTTATCTAGTGTTCCAGATAATGGAAAGCCAAATAAATTTAAGGGGACATTCCATCAGAAGCAATTCAGGTAAGTAAAAAATATGCATGCCAAGTGAAAAAGCAAATGGAGAGGGGCGGTGATATCAGTATATGTGCATATAACTTGCATACATGTATTTTTTTCACTATTTTCGGAGTCATCTGATGATTCCATTGAATCTACTTCACAGTGAGGCAATTCATCTGGATGGTTGTCACAGTCAGCACATGTACACATTTTAGTGCAATGAATATCTTTAGCTCTGCATCTACACTTCTTGAAGCTACATTGGGTTTTCTTGCAGTTGCAATGAACTTGTTTAGTGAGACACTCTGGCTCTATTGGTAAAGTGCCCCAATTAATAACCAGTCCATCTTCAGAGTGTAACCGTCCAGTTGTTTCAGGCATGGGCACACTGATCAGTTTTTCCATAGCTGACCTGTATATGCAAGATTGATAATTAGCTCGCCGCACATGTTGTTCAAGAAAATCCTTATTTGGCGGCAAAGTATCAAGATTTGGCTTCTTAGAGAATAATTTGTATCTCATTTTGTTTACGTCAGAAATTGTCTCTTGGCCATAAATGTGACACACAAATTTCTCGAGGATGGGGGTCACGGTATTATCGAGCTGCCATTCCTTACCAATGCGTACCAGTGCATGCATGTATTTAGGAGTCTCCCATGCGATTTTGAGAGGCTTCACCTTTCCCTTCTAGTGAAAGCAACTGACAGTATTATTTATTTATTTATTGGTGTTTAAGGTCACATACTTATGCACAATGGCTAATCGTGACCGTGACAGTTTTACGGGTGGAGAAGCCGGAGTACCCGGAGAGAACCACCGAGCAACGACGAGCAGCTGTCAGCTCTCCAACATCGTAACTCTGAACTCTGCACCGCAGCACAGGCAGGGTTAGATTGGTTGAAGACATGCGCACCATCGACGTGCAGTACGCCTCAGTACACAGCGTCATCGTGCCCCCATGTAGGCAATCGGGGTGAAGTGTCTTGCCCAAGGACACAACGCGGTTGCCGCAGGTGGGATTCGAACCGAGGACCTCTCGGCTTGCAGCCTGCGCCTCGACCAACTGAGCCACCGCGCCCCCGCAACTGACAGTATCACAACCATTGAACAGATCATAACAAAGGAGCATAGAACATTCTTTCTCCAAGAATATTTCTCAAGGCTGTAATATTCCTTATTTGTCCTCCTGACTGCATGTACAAAGAGGATTCATTGTGGAAATAATGACACAATTTCACACAAAGTCACAAACCCAATGCGATAATGTAAACATCAGTGTCTTCGCTCAAGATAAGGTCACTCCCACCATCTCTAGTAGCATGAGAAGCATGTATCAGAAGTCGGGTATCAGCTTCTTCATGGTCACAAGCTGTGAGATCAGACACCAGTTCAATAACAAGAACATTCTCCTGAGCACTAAAAGAATGGCATTCGCTTCCATGTGTCAGGAAGACAGTGACATCTTTGTGAACACATTAGGTGACAATGCGGACCACTGTTCAAAAAGCATCCGAACAAGACTCTCCTTATTCGTTCCAGTTTTGAGAAACTTACTGAATTGTTCTGGTGTTTTTTGGCCTTGTGACATGATCGCGAACATGGTAGCACCTCCATCTCTAGCACACCTTCTGTCTTTCGGCATCCTTTATGCTGTTTGGTGGATAAGTGTCTGCCACAAAGTCAATTTGTTTGCTTTTGTTACTTCCCGGGGTTCCCACGGGGACAAAAGGTATGGTAAATTGTTTGGTGATTGGAAGGAAGTTTTATGCAATGAGGCAGAAGCCTTTGTCATAAGCAAACTGCATGCCATATTTCACTGAAATCTGATAACCCATGCCTGAGATACAGGCTGAACTGACAAATAATGTTTATTTCCTACAATTTCTAAGTCAAAAAAGGGGGATAACTCTAAAAAGGAGAATGTGAGAAATATCGCTGAATCCTTTTTTTAAAGCCTATACCATAAGCAGTGTTCACGGCAAATTTCATTGCAATTGAGCATTCGATACCCGAGATACAGGCTGAACAGACAAAATTTGGCTCGGACGGATACAATTTCTAAGTGACCAAGTAATAAAAATAAGTAATAAAAAAAAACAATAACTAGTGTGGGCATACCTATGACCAACAAATATCATAGAAAACTAGACTTTATGATTCTGGAGAATCATGGCTTTTCCAGATGAGATCCCATGATTTTTCATGACCCCAGAGTGTCTGATGAATTGTTTATAGCTGTCTCACTGAAGTTCCTTTATTGATGTTATGAGAAAGGTGTGTATAGTAGTCTCAAGTGACACAGTTTGATAAAAAAAAATGCTAAGGCAAAAACCATCATTAATGGTGGAGTGGGTTAATATCAATATCGTCGTCGGACAAGTTAATGACCAACTAAATGAGTTATGTTTGTTTGACACATACCCATCGTGTGCTGTGGCTATTTGAAAATGGTCCATTTTAACTTGAATATATCCAAAATATTGATGTCTGGCAGTTTGTAGAGGGTTAACAAGTGTTAACAGGAATATTTTTCTATGCAACTTGTAATGTCACACCAAGAAATGTGAATGGCCACTTTTTCATTAAAATCTACAAGATGTTTTCAGAAAATCCAGGGAGAAGATGAAGCTTTTGATGGGTATCATTGTTTATCCAGCACAAAACAGGTTAAGTGTTGTTTTTTGAATACCCTTATTGCTTCCAAAAATAATTCTCAGTGAATTCTACTTCCACTTATGTTGATCTCTCCTCTTAACTTTGGGTAGTGCGGGTACGCAAACACAGCCCATTTTATCAACATTTTGATGTTTGCGAACCTGTATAGAGTTAACAAATGCTTACTGGAATATTTTGTACATGCAACTTGTAATGTCACTCACTAAGATGTGAGAATTTTCTTGAAAATCTATGAGATGTTTTAGAGAAATCCTCGGATAACATGAATTTTTAACCTTTTCAGGGGTATTGCTCTGTAACCAGCCCAAAACGGGTTAATACTTGATTTCGTGAATACCTTCATTACTTACAAAAATTATCCTCGGTGAATTCCACTTCCAATGAAGGTTGTTGTGTTTATCTCGCAGGTACACACTGGGTGTTATGGGTGCCCAAGAACAGCCAATTTTCTCAAAATGTATATGCTTGGCAGCCTCTGGAGGGTTAACAAATGCTTACCAAAATATTTTGTCCATGCAACTTGTAATGTCACTCCAAGACCTGCGAATGGTCAATTTTTCTTGAAAATATTTTTGGAGGAATCCACAGAAAATTGGAATTTTAAGCTTTTAAGGGGTATATCTCCTTAACCCGTCAAAATGGATTAAGACCTCGATTTTTGAATACCCTTACTACTTACTAAAATGTTTCCCTATCAGTTTTGCGTCCGGTAAAAGAAGTTATGTTTCTCTGTGGCATTCCCATTTGATGTTGTTGGTGTCCAAAAACAGACTATTTTTTTCAAAATTGTCACATTTAGCAGCCCATGGAGGGTTAACAAATGCTTACTGGAATAATTTATCCATGCAACTGGTAATGTGACAACAATACCTATCAATGGCCATTTTCTCTTGCAACCCAACAAGATGTTTGTAAAGAAATTCAGGGAAAACAAGAATTTTTTAAGCTATTGATGGGTATCGCTACCACCACAAAAGGGATTAACGCTTGGTTTTTTTAATACCCTTAATACATACAAAAATGGTCCTCGGTGAATTTCAGTTTCAACAAAGGAGACTATGTTTATTTCTCGGGTATACATTGGTCGCTGTGCGTGTTCGAATACAGCCCATTTCAACAAAATTATGATGCTTGGCAGCCTATAGAGGCTTAATAAACGCTCACTGGGATATTTTGTCTGTGCATCTTGTAATGTCACACAAAGACCTGCGAGTAGTCAATTTTTCTTGAAAACTTACAAGATGTTTTTAGAGAAATCCACAGAAAATGGGAATTTTAAGCTTTTAAGGGGTATCTCTCTCTAGCCTGACCCAAATGGGTTAAGACTTCGACTTCTGAATACCCTTACTACTTACAAAAATGTTTCCACATAAGTTGTGCACTCGATAAAAGAAGGCACTTTTCTTTGTGGCGTACCCATTGAGTGCTGTTGCTGTCCAAAAACAGCCCATTTTATCATAATTTTGACTTTTAGCAGACCGAGGAGGGTTAACAAATGCTCACCGGAGTATTTTGTCCATGCAACTTCTATTGTCAGACCAAGTCCTGCGCGTGGCCGATTTTTCTTGAAAATCTACAAGATTCGTTTAGAGAAATCAACGTAAAACATGATTTTTTTAGCTGTTTAACCAGCCCAAAATGGGTTAACGCTTGGTTTTTTGAACATCCTTATTACTTACAAAAATGATGCTCGGTTCGCTTCCAATAAAGGAAGTTATGTTTATCTCTCGTTTATCGTTTGGGGGCTGTGGGGGCTCAAAAACAGTCCATTTCATCAAAATTTTGATGTTTGATAGCAGGTGGAGGGTTACCATATGCATCGCCTAATATCTCTCACAGGCAGGTGCAGCAATGATGAATGTTTCAAAAAAATCTACAAGATGTGTTTCGAGAAAGTGCCTATAAACCCCAATTTTGACAGTTTTTTGCCAATTCTGACAAAATAAGTGTTAAATCGAAAAGTCTGCTTCAGTACATTTTTAGATTTTGTGCCCCTCTATGAATGTGCAAAATTTTGTGAAAATTGTTTTTAAAATGGCTTCTGAATCGTACGGACAAAATGTGTGGAAACCCTCCTCTCTCTCCCCCCCCCCCCCCCCCCCCCCCCCCCCAAAAAAAAAAAAAAAAAAAAAAATTCAAAAAATAACTAGACTTTATGATTCTGGAGAATCATGGCTTTTCCCGATAAGATTCCATGATTTTTCATGACCCCACAGTGTCTGATGAATTGTTTTTAACTGTCTCACTGAAGTTCCTTCATTGATCTTATGAGAAAGGTGAGTATAATAGTCTCAAACTAGACATTATGATTCTAGATTCCATGATTTTTCAAGATGCGAGTGTGTCTGAGGATTTGTGTTAACTGTCTCACTGGAGTTCCTTTATTGATGTTATGAGAAAGGTGGGTATCGTAGTCTCAAATAACTCAGTTTGATAAAAAAAAATGTTTAGGTGCAAGCCATCATTAATGGAGAGGAGGGTTAATATCAATATTGTCGTCTGACAAGTTAATGACCAACAAAAGGAGTTATGTTTGTTTGACACATACCCATCGTGTGGGCTATTCGAGAATGGTCCATTTTAACTTATATATCCAAAATATTGATGTCTGGCAGTTTGTAGAGAGTTAAGTGCTAACAAGAATATTTTTACATGCAACTTGTAATGTCACACCAAGAAATGCGAATGGCCATTTTTTCTTAAAAATCTACAAATTGTTTTCAGAGAAATCCAGGGAGAACACAAGATTCCATGATTTTTTATGACCCTGGAGTGTCTGAAGAATTGTTTTTAATTGCATCACTAAAGTATTTTTATTGATGCCTTGTGAAAAGTGGGTATAATAGTCTCAAATAACCCAATGTGATAAAAGAAAGTTTTGGTTAAAACATAATTGTTGGTGGAGAAGGTTAATATAACTATCAGCGTCTGAGAATCAGCGTCTAATGCAAATAGCCCATTATATCTCAAATTTATCTAAATTTTCGATATTTGACAGTTTGTGGAGGGTTAATGAAGGCTTGCGAGAATAATTCTTCTCCAGAGTTTATTTGTTCTTGAAAATCTGTAAGAACCACTTGAAGATATCCACAGAAAATGTGAACTTTTAGTTCTAAAGCATGTCATGTGTTGTCTCTGTATCAATTATCTCCTATTCGACCACAGTTGTTATGCATCATTACGTCACCTTTTCACGCCTTCTAGAGGTATTGACAATGAAAAACATTGAAGTTATAGACAAAAATAATTACATATATAAATAGGAAGTGTTGTTCGTACATCTGTGTAAATAAAATATAGGCTGGGATGGAGGATGGGCAGTATAGCCATCTTACAAACTAGTATATACCTAGCCCCACTTCCGGGGAAATGTTGGCGCCACCACTGCATTTGATAACTGCCTTTCAGAGTATTATATATACCTGCACCCCCTTCTCATATTGGTATCGCAGAACTAAATATTGAAATTAGAGTGAACCGCCTTAAAATGTTGCACTCGGAAATGATGCAATCTCTAAAAATAAACAGCCTTGGGAAAATCCATTGTTTCAATAAACGTTTGAAACATTCTATTGACATCTTGCATTATTGTTGAATATTCCCGATAACAAAGAGGGTGATTTGATGACTTTTGGACCTAAAAAATACAATTTACTTTTTGTGTGTTTTTGTAGGGAATTCCCTGAAAAATATGTGCACGTGAACAGTATTTCCCTTTGTGTCAGTTTTTCTCTCTTATTTGTTGCATGACCCCCTGTTTTCAGATCAGAAAAAGTTGTCTGAAGGGCTAAACTTGACAGAGATATTTGAATGCCAAAATTAAAGTGATGCAATCATATTTTTTTCCACCTGAATGTTATAATGGTCGCCTATGGGAAAATATTTAGTTCTGTGATACCTACAGGAAATATGTTTTTTGGCTTCCAGACCAGATTCAGTTATTATTTTGGGGGATTATTTCACATTTAAATATTTATTTGGGGACCATACACCTTACCAAACCATTTTATTGTTTTGAAAAGTCACATTTTTGTCACAGCCAGCAATAAAAGCTATATATTTCCAAAACTAAGGCTGTTCATGCAAGCAAATTCACATCTTGAGCAAGTGTTTTCCCCAGGAACACACTATAACCTCTGGCAGCTGCTAACTAACAGCCTATCTTACCCTATTAACATATTTATTTAAACCATGGTTTCCCCTCATATTACTAGGGGCAGGGAGGATTCCAAATCTTCCAACCCCCTCCCAAATCACCATTCAAACACAGACAGAAAACCCACACTGTCCTTCTATTCACTAGTATTTAGAAGTTTTTCTCTTCTATATTATGGTCTTCAAAATGTTGGAAAACAATTCCTTCATTGAAAGAGTATCCTGGAACACAAATTTGAGGAGGGGGTGGGGCTACAGTGGAAAATAACATAATAAAATTACAAATGTGAGTGAATGGCATTTGTGCATAGCTACCAATATAGTTGTCTAGTACTAGAGCTGTCATGGTTCCCATGATACAGCATAAATTTACAGTGACAGTTGTGAAATATTGCTCTTTCCCTGAACCAAGTCCTCCCTCCCATACATATTTAACCCTTTTGCTGATGATAAACATTTGGAAAGACTGAACAGCATGTTTTTAGAGTCTGAAGTTAGTATCATATACTTTCACCTTGCCCTGGCTCTGTCTGTCTGTCTGTCTGTCTGTCTGTCTCTTCATCAGACATAGTGCTTCTTTGCTTTTCACTTGCCTGGATCTACATTTTCAATAATTGGCAGCTGACTAACTTTCACCCCCCCCCCCCCCCCCAGGCCCCCACCACATACACAAGTATATTAAACATCAAATACCACCATATTCTTGAAGCAAATGTCTGATTCATCCTCTTTGGAAACATGTTTTCAACAATTTCAATCTTTTTGCCAGAATGGATGTCTGTGGGGATTAAAACAAAGGTTATGAAAGGGAACTTGCAGAATAAGCATAGCACTATAGAAGCCACAGTTTTCTCAGTAAAGTCACATAGAGTCATTGGTATGGCACTGACAAAACATAAAACAGTGTTTTTTCCAAAAGAATGACCAGTACCTGCTACTGTGATATCTCATAATACTGGTAAGATGCCTAAAACCATCAAATATTGATTTTCCTTTACAAAAATTGCAAAATATTCATCAAATACAATGTGAAATGTCTTCAGAAGCCAGACTGTGATTTAAAAACTATTACAGATAGGAAAGTTCATATCACAGTAGGTTTGTTTTGGGTCAATATCAATTAAATTATGAATTATATCATCGATTTTGATCACACCGGGGGGGGGGGGGGGGGGGGGGGGGGGGGGGGGGACTATTCAGGGCAAAATTTTACTACATCAAATGGTAGAATAAAATTTGATATCAGTTTTTAGGATAAACTGGTAGAGTCCTTTCATATTGGTGAAATATATAGCTGCATCCCCAATTTTGGAAACAAAATTGACATCCATATTGTTCTGTGGGGGTTGGGACACTGTTTTGCTTGCAGTATGGTTAAATGAGACAGATTTTTTCTAAAAATAGTTTGTGCTGATGCAGATTTTAGTTTTATTTTGGGATCAGGGTAGTTTTTTAAAGAAAGCTGTAAATTCTCATCCTTCTCAGTTAATTTATAACGTAGCAGGATAGAAAAATCTTTTGGAGGTAATACCAGTTTTCAAGCCCACTTAACAAAGTTTGGACACTTTTCCTTAAAAGAGCAAATTTTCCATGTTTTTGACTCAGCCAAAGCCAAAAGTTGGATTCTAATGCAGAAATGACTCTTTTAACCCATACAAGTGGTAAAATGTCTCTTTGGTGGAGTTGGGGATGATTATAGGTATCGCTGAACTAAATATTGAAATTAGAGTGAACCGCCTTAAAATATGGTACTCGGAAATGATGCAATCTCTAAAAATAAACAGCCTTGGGAAAATCCATTGTTTCAATAAATGTTTGAAACATTCTATTGACATCTTGCATTATTGTTGAATATTCCTGATAAAAAAAGAGGGTGATTTGATGACTTTTGGACTTAAAAAATACAATTTACTTTAATTGTGTGTTTTTGTAGGGAATTCCCTGAAAAATATGTGCACATGACCGGTACTTCCCTTTGTGTCAGTTTTTCTCTCTTATTTGTTGCATGACCCCCTGTTTTCAGATCAGAAAAAGTTGTCTGAAGGGCTATACTTGACAGAGATATTTGAATGCCAAACTTAAAGTGATGCGATCATATTTTTTTCTGCCTGAACGTTATAATGGTCGCCAATGGGAAAATATTTAGTTCTGTGATGCCTATTGGGGAACTCCCCCTTTTATTGTAAGGTTCCTTAGGCACAACAAAGAGTCTGTAAGATGGCTATATATTGCCATGTCGCCACCCTGGGGTGGAGGATGGGCAGTGTATAGCCGTTTTACAGACTAGTATATCACTGGACCCACTGTCGAAGAAATGCTATAGTGTCAATACTGTATTTGCTATTATAAGTAAATGATCCCATTGTAGCTAACTTTATTTACTGCTTTCTTATCATGCAGTGGCAGGGGGGGGGGTGGCATTGTGGTAACCAGTTCTCGTCAGATCACTAAAGTTAAGCAATGTCGAGCCCGGGTGACCGTCCGAACGATCAATTCTGACTTCCGCGTTGTGTCAGTGGGCAAGGCACTTAATGCCGATTATCCACATGGGGGCACGATGCCGCCGTGTACTAAGGCCTACTGCATGTCAATGATATGCATGTCTTCAACCAATCTAATCCTGCCTGTGCTGCAGTACAGAGTTACTATATTGGGGAGCTGGCAGCTGCTCACCGTTGACTGGTGGTTCTCTCCGGGTACTCCGGCTTCCTCCATCTGTAGAACTGTCACAGTCATGATAGGCCATTGTGCATTAGTATGTGACCTTAAAAACCAATAAATAAATAAATAAATAAATAAATAAATAAATAAATAAATAAATAAATAAATAAATAAATAAATTATCATGCAGTGTTGTGTGGAATATGAAGTGAGGCGTACGTTTCAATGTGTGTTTGGTTGGAGAAAGAGAGAGGGGGGGGGTGTGGTAAGATCGGTAATTTTGTTGGGTAAATCGACCGATGGCATGGGACACCGTGGAATTAACCGATGAAACGGGATGCAGTGGGAGTGGAACTTATGGGCGGTTATTCTTGATAATAAATAAATATACATTTACTTTTGAGTTCATGATGGAGAGGATTCACTGGAAATCATATATCAACCACCGATACTTCTCAGTTATGCCCTGCTCCCCATCCTATGAATTGCACTTCAGATTTCTCAAATCTAGCACCCACCCCCACATCATACCTCACCAGAATTTTGGTTCGCTAAAAACTTATTTTCACTTTATTCTCCCAACATCTAACATAACGACAACTAGAGGTGCTTCGCAGGGCCACCGGGAGCACGAGCAGGCAGGGCAACCCATATTTTTGGGGCTCGTTCCCCAGGGCAGTATGCCAGCTATACTCGCAACAATGCCCTCTCCCCGATGGCTCAGGTGCTTCTAAGGATAGAACGATAAATGGGGGAGGGGCCCATTAGCAAACAAACTTGGTGAAAAAAACAGCAGAGGGGCATGTGTCCTGGGTAAAAAAAAAAACAGCAGGAGGCAGGTGCCCTAGGTGAAAAAAAAAACAGCAAGGCGATGGGGGTAGGGTTGGGGGAGGGGCTGATGACCCCACAAATTAATTTTAACAGGAGGCAGTTGTTCATGGGGCAGGTGTCCATATCCCATTGTCCAGTATTCCAAATGTTCTATGGTACTTGGCCTTGACGGAAACAACATTTTAACAAGAAACAACGGGAAACCTATTTGCAGTAATGCTGCAAATATAAACTTGATTTTACTACTTCGATATCAGCATTCCTTACTCTCATCCTTTCAGTACATCATCGCAGTATTTCACCCGAATCGAGTACTGACGTCATGCAAGTTTGGCTGACATACTTTCAATTTTGTTATTGCCAACTGCATATTTATAATTTCATGATTACTGATCGGAATTTTGAAAATGACACATGCAATCGTGACAGGGTTTTCTGAAAAACTTGATTCTGCAAAAGGTTTTAGTGAAATTGGATTATTTTCTTCATTTTCAATTTCGATGACTCTTGACGAAAAGGTGTTAATTACTGATCATCCCAAGAGATCAAAGATTAACGCCGAAGATTAATAACAGACAGAGAATCTTCTAAAAATATACATGTGCATTCCTAAAATGCAATAAATCAAGTCTTTTTTCACGTTTAATGAGAGGAATATGTCCAATCGTATCATTGAATCATTCTAAAGTGTATGTGGGTGAGAAATTTTGTATACGGACAAAATACACACTGAATAAAATAATTGGCATTATTTTCCACGGACATATTTTTATCTTTGCTTCTTGGGGAAATCCATGCTGCTAAATATGACGAAGGAGTGTTATCTAATGAGGTCAGGTGGTCGGGACCGACAGCCCTCCTCGCAGTAGATTTAGTGGGGGAGGGTGGGGGGCGATTTTATAGGTAATATAGGCAGCATACATGGCATGGGCTGCCTGTCTATAATTTTTAACCTTTTGAGGGGTATTGCTCTGTAACCAGCCCTAAACGGGTTAATGCTTGGTTTTGTGAATTCCTTCATTACTTACAAAAATGATCGTCGGTGAATTCCACTTCCAATGAAGGAGGTTATGTTTATCTCGCAGGTACACATTTGGTGTTATGGTTGCCTAAGAACAGCCCATTTTCTCCAAATGTCTGTGCTTGGCAGCCTCTGGAGGGTTAACAAATGCTTACCGAAATATTTTGTCCATGCAACTTGTAATGTCACTCCAACACCTGCGAATGCTCAATTTTTCTTGAATATTTTTTTGAGAAATCAACAGAAAACTGGAATTTTTGGCCTTTAAGGGTTGTATATCTTCCTTAACTAGTCAAAAATGGGTTAAAACCTCGATTTTTGAATTCACTTACTACTTACAAAAATGTTTCACTGTCAGTTTTCCATCCGGTAAAAGAAGTTATGTTTCTCTGTTGTGTTCCCGTTTGATGTTGTTGGTGTCCAAAAACAGACTATTTTTCAAAATTTTGACATTTAGCAGCCCATGGAGGGTTAACAAATGCTTACCGGAATAATTTATCCATGCAACTGGTAATGTGATACCAAGACCTATCAATTGCCATTTTCTCTTGAAAACACTACCAGATGTTTGTGAAGAAATCCATGGAAAACATGAATTTTTTAAGCTTTTGATGGGTATCACTATTAACAACCACAAAAGGGGTTAACGCTTGGTTTTTTTTAATACCCTTATTACTTAGAAAAATGGTCCTCGGTAAATTCCACTTCCAACAAAGGAGATTATGTTTATTTCTCAGGTACACGTTGGGTGCTGTGCGTGTCCAAAAACAGCCCATTTCAACAAAATTACGATGCTTGGCAGCCTGTAGAGTGTTAATAAACGCTCACCAGAATATTTTGTCCAAGCAACTTGTAATGCCACACAAAGACCTGCGAGTAGTCAATTTTTCTTGAAAACCTACAGGATGTTCTTTAAAGAAATCCACAGAAAATGGGAATTTTAAGATTTTAAGGGGTCTCTCTCTTTAGCCTGCTCAAAATGGGTTAAGACTTCGACTTTTGAATACCCTTACTACTTACAAAAATGTTTCCGCATAGATTGTGCGCTCGACAAAAGAAGGCACTTTTCTTTGTGGCGTACCCTTTGGGTGCTGTTGGCGTCCAAAAACAGCCCATTGTTTCACATTTTTGACTTTTAGCAGCCTGTGGAGGGTTAACAAATGCTCACCGCAGTATTTTGTTCATGCAGCTTCTATTGTCACATCAAGGCCTGGGAGTGACATTTTTTTCTTGAAAATCTACAAGACTGGTTAAGAGAAATCCACGGAAAACATGAAGTTTTGAGCTTTATGGGGGTATTGTTGTTTAACCAGCCCAAAATGGGTTAACGCTTGGTTTTTTGAACACCCTCATTACAAAAATGATCCTCGGTAAATTCCTCTTCCAATAAAGGAAGTTATGTTTATCTCTCGTATATTGTTTGGGTGCTGTGCGGGCCTGAAACCGGCCCATTTCATCAAAATTTTGATGTTTGGCAGCCTGTTGAGGGTTACCATATGCATCGCCTAATATGTCGTGTGTATCAAAGGTCGTGTCACAGGCAGGTCTAGCAATGATGAATGTTTAAAAAAAATGTACAAGACGTGTTTCGAGAAAGTGCCGATAAACCCCAATTTTGGCAGTTTTTTGCTAATTCTGATGAAATAAGGGTTAAATCAAAAAATCTGTACAATTTTAGATTTTGTGCCCCTCTATGCGTGTGCAAAAGTTTGTGAAAATCGGTTCGAAAATGGCTACTGAATCGTTGGGACAAAATGTGTGGAATAAAAAATAAATAAATAATAATAATCTGTAGAAAAACAATAGTCTTTTCCAGAGGGAAAAGCCTAAATAATCCATAGAATAACAAGAGTCTTTTCAAGAGGGAAAAGCCTAATAATAATTTACTTAAGTTATGAATATTCTCGGATGGACTCACACACACACAGATGGACGGATGGATGCACAGATGCATGGACGGATGGATGCACAGATGCATAGACGGACGCATGTAATCCAGTATACCCCCATTTTCTTCGAAAGTGGGGGTATAATTAATAAATTATGGCCATTCGACAAAATTGGTGAAGTATACTGAAGTCAGATGAAAATAAACAGTAAAACTATTATCCTTTTTGGTCTTCTTTATTCATGTGTTTTTAGCTCCAAAATTCTCATAAGTGTAACTTAAATCAACTATGCAGAACAAAACTGTTGTTAGTCTGTTTTCTTTTATATTTCTCATCTGTATAGTCAAAGCAAATGTGTATATGGGACCTGCCGCTCAAGACGTACTTTATTATAATGAAATAGACTTTACCGGCTTTAATGCGATGTTCCGTCCACTTCTGATACTGGGTTTTTTAAAAAAATTGATGAGCGGCCTTGGAGAAAATGCCTGATTCCAGTCATTTTACTTGTTTTCGTGCAGATTGATATGAATTGTATTTTTCAATAATATTATAATAGTATTTGATTCTTGCGATAGTAGGATCTATAAAACACAATTAGTGCCATTATTTTGGGGGTTTTGTGCATACTTGACTTACACAGTGATTGAAAACTCACCTTCGGTGATAATATAAATGTGAAGCATTTTCTGCAAACTCCATGACAGAATGGGAGATCTCATTCTCTGAAGAACTGTCAAGTGCGATCCATTTCTCTGCGCAACATTTAATTTTATTCAAGCTGGTCTATGATCATTGTACTGGAGTGGTACTTTCCTATTTGCCAACGTGAATCGAGCAGCCGATCTCCATGTGGTTTACTTTGTCTCAAAAACACCGCAACCAACAAAAATTCCGAAATGAAATCATTCAGTCATCGGAAAATGTGTTTTATTTTGGTGGCATATTTAGAAACAAGAGGCCCCACGGGGCCTGAAGCGCTCATCTTGTACAGAACACAATTTAAACAGAGTCCAAGAATGAGTCTACATTAAGCAAGCCATCTCCATAGGCTACACTGTCAATCCTTGAGTCCCTCAGGAGTGACAAAAATAATCTGGGCATCATGCCTTTTCTTCAGTTGATCATAAGTAAAATGTAGAGCTCCCCTATGAAGCCCCTTGATACAACCTATGTGGATTAATCTTAGTACCTCTAGAAGGTACTGAATACAAAATTTTTAATTCTTCAGCAAAATGGCCAATTCCGGCTCCCATAGAGAGCCCAAATATTAACCCAGGCTCTTGATTTGAACACAGTTAAATTTGACTTCCCTAGAGATGTTGTGTACTGAATATGAAAGCATTCTGACAGTTGGATCTGAAGAAGAGAAATTGTGAAGAAATTTCTTCGAATTGCACTAAGTTCAAATTTGGGCTACCATAGCGAGCCCAAATATTGACCTATGGATCCGATTTGAACAAACTTGAATCTGACCCCCCTAGAGATGTTGTATACCAAATGTGAAAGCATTCTGAAAAGTTAATCTGAAGAAGAAGATTTTTGAAGAAATTCCCTCATATTGTACTAAGTTAAATTTCATGTTCCCATATGGAGCCCAAATATTAACCTAGGCACTCGAATTGAACAACCTGGAATATGACCCCCCTAGAGATGTTGGATACCAAATATAAAAGCATTCCGACTGGTGGATCTGAAGAAGAAGATTTTTAAAGAAATTTTCTCATATTGCACTAAGTAAAAAGTTGGGCTACCATAGTGAGCCCAAATATATACCTAGGGATCTGATTTGAACAAACTTGAATCTGACCCCCATAGAGATGTTGCATACCAAATATCAAAGCATTCTGACTGATGGATCTGAAGAAGAAGATTTTTTTAAATGACCCTCCATATTGAACAAAGATAAAATTTGGGCTTCTGTAGGAAGCCCAAATATTACCCTAGGGACTTGGTTTGAACAATCTAGAATCTGACCCTCATAACAATGATGTATACCAAATATTAAAAGATTCTGACTGGTGGTTCTGAAGAAGAAGATTTTTAAAGAATATTCCCCATATTACCCTATGTTAAAACTTCGGGCTCCTGTAGAGAGCCCAAATATAAACCAATGAGCTTTATTTCAACAAACTTTTATCTGCCCCCCCTATGAATGCTGTATACCAAATATCAAAAAAATCTGATGATTGGTTCTGGAGAAAAGATTTTTTTGAAATTTTTGCAAATATGCTGACTCAGCATTTTTTCGATGCCCATCACAGAACACCCTAACATAACCAATGGCAATTTTTTTTTACCATTCAATTCTACTGGTCATAAGGATAGTTCATACCAAATAAAAGCTCTCTGTTCTGTGGGGTTTGGGAAATATGGGCGTTTGAAAATATTTCTATTTTTAGCTCCCAGGGTTCCCATGGGGACGCGGGAATTTTTTCTTTTGTATGGGTCAAGTACTTATGACCCAATACTACCACAAACCAAATTTGGTTCATACCGGACCATCGGTTCAGAAAATATAAATTTTGGGCGGGGCCAAAAATCTTACCCCTCCTATTACAAAGCCAAATATTACTTCACGAACTTCGTTTGAACAAACTTGATTCTACACCTCATATGGAAGCTCCATAGCAAATATCAAGTCATTGTACACACTGGTTCTTGAGAAGAAGATTTTTAAAATACTTTGGTGCATTTTCCCCCACTCCCTCCCTATGGGGCTGGGCATGCTGAGTTGAACAAAAATGAAATGCCCCTTTGGGACCATCACTCACACAAACTTTCACTTGAATTGGCCCAGTGGCTTTGGAGGAGAAGACCAAAACATGGTGTTGACGGACGACAGACGACGGACAACAGACGACGGACGACGGACGGGAAGCGATGAGATTAGCTCAGCATGACTTTGTCAAAATGAGCTAAAAATGTGCAAGCCAAGGCCCGGGAATATTTTGCATTTTTAACCCCTTAGGTACCGCTCCACATTTTTCCAGGCACTTCTAAAAATGACATGCCATACATTCTCTTCAAATGCAAATATTCTGTAACTTAGTTATCTAACCCATAACATGTATTACATTTCCCAAATCCACAAAAAACATATAACACTATCTGACTAAGTAAAAATAAACAATCTGAATGTGGGTGGAATAATTTATTGTTAAAGGTAAGACTTCAACCTGAAAAATTGCCTGAAAAAATGCCCAAACCAGTCATTTTTAGCCACCCAGCAGCCTCAAAAGCAGAATTTTCCCATAACCCCCACCTACCTACCCCTGGAGCAGAGCATCCCCTGTTTCTAAAATGCAAATATATATTTGTTTCCATTTCATTTTTTAGTTACATGTCTGGTAACAAACCCATTTAAAAATTACATTTTAAAAAATAGCCAATTTTTTAAGCCACTTTTTCCCATAATTCATCTGGTAATTTACCCCTATGTATCATACTCCAACTTTGGGGCCAAAACTTCAAATTCTCTTGCCCAGCAAAAAGCCTAATGTAAAAATATATCTCTATTTTACATGGCCTTAGTTTCAACATATGCCCTATGTTTAGAATTTCACCCATGTCGAATAGTGCGAAACTGTAGAGCGGAACCTTAAAAAGAAAACGAGTGATCTCCCCTTGGATTTCACTCAGGCAAAAGAATCTGGAGTCTATCCTGAGTTGAATGAACAAAAACCACAAGTCTCTATTTTCAACCAGTAAAAAGATACAGCATGGCCTTTCTGACTGCCAAAAAGCTGTTGCGGCGAGTTTTTGCCTGATTTTCACAACCACATCACACCACCTCAACCCTCACATTTCTCTGAGCCACTTCAGACAGCATTTTTGTTATTACCACCAGCCACATAGCACTATTAAATATAATCAAAATGTAAAACAATAAGCATTAATAACCATTGCTTTGGGGGTGGGGTGTTGCTCTCTAGATATGAAAGTGTAAACAACTTAACGGATGGATAACACACAGACATGACACCAATGACCAAAATGAAAAAGTAGACACCATGACTGCAAATCTGTGGTTAACAATAACAACCAGGCTGTTCATAATTGCATATATTTGAAATGAATACAAGGCTCGGTGTTTAGGAAAGGTAGTGCTCTACCTTAATGTGTTTTCGAAATCTTGACCAAAATTCAAAACAAGTGCGAAATTAGGCTACATCAATAAATTTCTCCAAATTTTCACTTATTTCTTTCCAGTTGTGCTGAGATATCACTTGATGAATGTTAACTACTGCTAACAATTGCACACAAACCAGAAATAATGAAAATTTTTTTGAAAAATGGTGTATTTATAACTGAAACACAAATAAGGAACTTGCTGGTTCAAAAATTGACACCGACAGCAAAATGCTCTTTTAGGTTCCGCTCCACAGTTTTCCAGGCACTTCTAAAAATGACATGCCATACACTCTCTTCAAATGCAAATATTCTGTAACTTAGTTATCTAACCCATAACATGTGTTACATTTCCCAAATCCACAAAAAACATATAACACTATCTGACTAAGTAGAAATAAACAATCTGAATGTGGGTGGATTATTTATTTATTTATTGGTGTTTAAGGTCACATACTTATGCACAATGGCTAATCGTGACTGTGACAGTTTTACGGGTGGAGGAAGCCGGAGTACCCGGAGAGAACCACCGAGCAACAACGAGCAGCTGTCAGCTCTCCAACATTGTAACTCTGAACTCTGCACCGCAGCACAGGCAGGGTTAGATTGGTTGAAGACATGCGCACCATCGACGTGCAGTACGCCTCAGTACACAGCGTCATCATGCCCCCATGTAAGCAATCGGGGTGAAGTGTCTTGCCCAAGGACACAACGCGGTTGCCGCAGGTGGGATTCGAACCGAGGACCTCTCGGCTTGCAGCCTGCACCTCTACCAACTGAGCCACCGCGCCCCCGAATGTGGGTGGAATAATTTATTGTCAAAGGCAAGACTTCAACCTGAAAAATTGCCTGAAAAAATGCCCAAACCAGTCATTTTCAGCCACCCAGCAGCCTCAAAAGCAGAATTTTCCCACCACCCCCCTTTCCCACCACCCCCACCTACCTACCCCTGGAGTAAAGCATCCCCTGTTTCTAAAATACAAAAAAAAATTATATGTTTCCGTTTCATTTTTTAGTTACATGTCTGGTAACAAACCTGTGAAAAAATTACATTTTAAAAAATAGCCAATTTTTTGAAGCCACTTTTTCCCATAATTCATCTGGTAATTTACCCCTATGTATCAGACTCCAACTTTGGGATGAAAACTTCAAATTCTCTTGTCCAACAAAAAGCCTAATGTAATCATATATCTGATACTAAAAATATATCGCTATTTTACATGGCCTTAGTTTCAACTATGTTTAGAATTTCACCCATGTGCAAATAGTGCGAAACTGTAGAGCGGAACCTTATATGTGGACTTCAAAATAAGGTAAAAATTATTTAGTGCCCAGGTTGTTGTAACAAAAAGTCATGATTTCAATGTTCGTCCCATGGCCTATAACTAGCACAAATCTTGTGCACATGTTCTACGCATACATGTATAACAAGAAACTCTCTTAAACATATAAATATAATGCTGCTTTTTACTATGGCATTATTATGTACATGTTGCACTCACAGGGATATAACAGTACTCTCAAATTCTAAATATTTAAAATATTTAAGAAATGTAAATTGATTCTGGCAACATGAGTTCACAAGAATCAAAACTGATTCTCGTGAACTGTGACAAACTGCAAACAAGGAATTCAAAAGAATCAGAAATATTAACAAGAGGCTCCAGGGGGCCTGAGGGCACTCACCTGACATGGTAGTCTAAATATCAAACCAGGGACTTGACTTGAATAAGCTGCATATGTCCCTTCTAAGAAAAGCATATACCAACTAGATGAAGCGATTGTGCCCACACAATACACAGGATTTTCCTTCTATTTTCAGTTCCTGCACTTCTACGTCAAAAAATTGAGATAAACACATAAAAAAACAGATTTTTTTTTATTTTTGTTTGGAAATTTTCGAAGTCCCAAAGAAAATATTTTCAGACTAAAATTTGTTTTTCTTCTTAAAATTTACCAAAACACATAAAAAAACGAAAACTAATTTCCAGATTTTGGTCCAAAATTTCTAAGTCCAACCCGGACCCCAAATTTTCAGTGTAAAAAAAAAAAAAATGTTTGTCTTAAAATTGACCAAAACGCATAAAAAACCAAAAAACTAATTTCCGGATTTTGGTCCAAAATTTTGAAATCCCATCCAGACCCCAAATTTTCAGTGTAAAAAAACCCCCATTTTTTTGTCTTAAAATTGACCGAAACACATAAAAAAAACAAAAAACTCATTTCCGGATTTTGGTCCAAAATTTCTAAGTCCAGACCGGGACCCCAAATTTTCAGCCTAAATATGAACCCAGGGACTTGGCTTGAACACACTTGAATCTCACCCCTCTAAGCATGCTGCATACCAAATATCAAATGATTCTTATTGGTAGATCTGAAGAAGATTTTTAAAGAATATTCCTCATACTGCACTAATTTGAACATTTGGGCTCCCATAGGGAACCCAAATATGGTCCGAGGGATTTGATTTCAACAAATATGTGAATCAATGTTCCAAAGATGTTATATGTAAAATACGAAAGCTTTGGGAGCAGTGGTTTGGAAGCAAACGATTCTTTAATTTGTTTCCATTGCCCACAGTGTTAACAAGAGCACCGCGTAGCGGGACAATATACACCCGTTTTGTACTTTTGAAGGGTTGGGGTAAGGATGGGGGTGAGGGTGAAAATTGTTTGGACCAACCCCATATTCGAACTTGACCTGTAAACAACATACCAAGTTTGGAACCAATCGAAAAACAAATAATAAAAGTTATCATCTGGAAACCAAATATTTGATGCATTCTAGGTCCAACAAGGTCCATAATTCAGGGGAACTTCGAAGTTCGAACTGACCCCATATTCGAACTTGACCTGTCTTTTGTTTTGATTAAACCACATACCAAGTTTAGGAGTCAATCGAAAAAAAAAATACCAAAGTTATCATCTGGAAACCAAATGTTGACGAACGGAAAGACCAACGGATGAACAAATGGATGGACAAATGGACAGACAGACAGACTGATTCCATAATTAGACGTTTTTTCAACAGGCGTATAAAAATCAGTTAGGCCATACTAAAGTTATAATCTGGAAAACACAAAATGCACAAATTCAAGAGGAATAACTCTGGAACGGTACATGCGATTTTGGCCAAAAGTGAACTTGAGCTGTGCTTTGTGGTCCTAAACAAAATCTGAGAATTTGAAACAAATTAGTCAAGGCAAACTAAAGTTATCATCTGGAAACCACATAATTCACAAATTTGCAATCATTCAAAGGGAATAACTATGGAACGGTACATGCGATTATGGCCAACGGTGAACTTGAGCTGTGCTTTGTGGTCAAAAACAAAATCTGAGAATTTGAAAAAAATCGGTCAAGGCAAACTAAAGTTATCATCCGGAAACCACAAAATCCACAAATTTGCAATCATTCAAGGGGAATAACTCTGGAAAGGTATATGCGATTGTGGTCAAAAGTGAACTTGAGCTGTATTTTGTGGTCAAAAACAAAAAACTGAAAATTTGAAATAAATCGGTCATGGCAAACTAAAGTTATCGTCCGGAAATGAAAAGTTGGGCTAAATTCCCATAAATAAAGGGTCATAACTCTACTGCAAATGGGCCGCTAGAAACGGAAATTAACCCCATCCTGTATTTTGTCATACTAAATCCACATGCCAAATTTAACTCGGCTCAAACTATCACAACTAAAGTTATCGTCCGGAAACGAAATGTGTCCATGGATGGACAGACAGACAGTCGGGTGGAGAGACCATTCACATAATACATCCCGTTTTTTTTTTCAAATGGGTGTATAAAATCAACATCTTAAAAATTTGGTGTCAATCCGTCAAGGCGTTCGGCTTTAAATGAATGGAAACCAATTTTTTTTCAAAAATTGTGTTTTCAAAGAGCCATAACTCTGCAGCGGATGGACTGAGAAACACCAATATCGAACTTGACCTGAATTTTATTGCTACAAACAACATCTGAAAGTTTGGTGTTGATCCGTCAAGGCGTTCGACTTTAAATGAAGGGAAACCAATTTTTTTGAATGATTGTGTTTTCAAAGAGCCATAACTCTGCAGTGGATGGACTGAGAAACACCAATATCGAACTTGACCTGTATTTCATTGCTAAAAACAACATCTGAAAAATTTGGTGTCAATCTGTCAAGGCGTTCAGCTTTAAATGAACGGAAACCAATTTTTTTAGAAAAATTGTGTTTTCAAAGGGCCATATCTCTGCAGCAGATGGACTGAGAAACACCATTATAGAACTTGACCTGTATTTTAATGCTAAAAACAACTTCTGAAATTTTGATGTCAATCCATTAAGGCGTTCAACTTTAAATGAACTGAAACCAAATTGTTTACGGACAGACAGATGGACAGATGGACAGACAGACAGACAGACGGATAGATGGACAGACGGACTGACAGACAGACAGACAAACAGACAGACTGATAACATAATATGACCATTTTTTAAATGGGCGTATAAAAAATGCTGACTCAGCTTTTTTTAAAAGTCCCGAAAAAGTACCTTATGACAAAACCGATGGCAATTTTTTTTACCATTCCTTTCTCTTGGTCCCAAGGAAGCCTCACACCAAATAAAAATTCTCAGTGCCGTACAGTTTTGGAGATATGGACGTTTTTGTTTTTTTTTAATTTTTGGCTCCTGAGGTTCCCACGGGGCTGCAGGAAAAGTTTTTTTTTTGGCATAAATCAAGTACTTATAATCCAATAATACCTCATATTAAATTTGGTTCAAATTGGCCTCTCGGTTCAGAAAATAGAAATTCTGGGTGGGGGAAAAATTCTTGCCCCTCTCAGAATGAAGGCAAGTATTGCCTGTCAAACTTTTCTTGAACAAACTTGAGTGTACACCTCAAATGGAAGCTGCATACCAAATATCAAGTCTCTGCTATGGCTGGTTCAGGAGAAGAAGATTTTTTAAAATTTTGTTCATTTTGGCCCCAACCCCCTCCACAAAATGAGCAGAAACCTAATTTGAAGAATAACCCCGATGCCCCTATATAACTGCTACTCATGTGAATTTTCATTGAATTGCAGCCAGTGGCTTGGAAGAAAATGACCCAAACACCACCTTCACGACGTACAACAGATGACGGACGACAGACGACGGACAAAAAGTGATCAGAAAAGCTCACGCTGACTTTCAGTGAGGTGAGCTAAAAACTCACGTGTTGTTCACCACTTCTAGTGAATCATGAATGTGACTTCAATCAATTATATTTCCACAAGTTTAGTATTAGTACTCCTCGGCCTCACTGTGTCTCCACCTCAAGTTCAAAACAAGTTGTTTCACTCTGCTTAATTCTAACGACTGTCGTCGTCCAAGAAATATGAATTTATATTCCATTATACCACTTATCACACAAGCATTAATAATGAATTATAACATGAACAGCATGATGCAGTTGTAAACACTGACATTTGGTGATATAGAAACTCCCAAAGTGACGGCACTTGTAACAAGTCATTTTCAAATTTGGTGATCTGGAAAATCCTAAACCAACGTCATTCATTTGAAATGACATAACTAAAAGCATGTTTCTGGATTCGGCTACCTTGTTATATGATTGATATGAATTGATTATTATTATTGACATGAATTGTATTTCTCAATAATATTATTTGGTTCTTTCGATAGTAGGATCTATAAAACACAATTAGTGCCATTATTTGGGGGTTTTTGTGGATACTTGTGATTGAAAACTCACCTTCGGTGATAATATAAATGTGGAGCATTTTCTGCAAACTCCATGACGGAATGGGAGATCTAACTCTCTGGAGAACTGTCAAGTGCGATCCATTTCTTGGCGCAACATTTAATTTTATTCAAGCTGGTCTACAATCATTGTATTGGAGTGGTACTTTCCGATTTGCCAACATGAATCGAGCAGCCAATCTCCATGTTGTTTACTTTGTCTAAAAAATGTGGCAACATACCAAGGAAAATTCCGAAATGAAATCATTCAGTCATCGGAAAATGTGTTTTATTTTGGTGGCATATTTAGAAACCAGAGTGATGTCACACATACAGCCTGACTGTCCCAGCAATGGCAATAGTGAGATACAAACAGTCTGAGCCATTTTTTGTTAACCGTTTAACTAATGAATCTGCCATATCTGCACTCGTGATATACAATAAGTAAAGGCTAGAGCATGGTTGACGAGTACTACTTGAAATAGAACGAGGGCGAAGCCCGAGTTCTATTTCATGTAGTACGAGTCAACATGCTCTAACCTACTTAGCACATATCATTCACCTCGAGTACAACTCACCAGAGAGTGTTACTGAGTTCAACTCAAAATGGTTTAACTTGATGCCTTTGCTCAGTTCGGAACAATTTATACACTGGCTGAGTACACAAGCTATGGACGGGTACGATCAAAAAGCCACGTTTAACCTTGTTGAATCAGATGAGAGTAAGGGCGCTTTAAACAGTCAACAAAATGCAAACACTTGAGTTTTGAAACTCGTCATTCCTGAAAACATTACTGTTATCGAGATTGAAAAGTGTGGTAAAAAAAAATAAAACTCGAAATTTGAACGAATCAAACTTAGTGTTTTGAAAATGATAAATGCTGAACTTTGACCAGGTAACATTATTATGACTTGTTTTGTCTCCAATTTTCCATATTTCTTTTCGAACTCTCAACAGAATTAATTATATTATAAGTTCATTTCGTTCTCTCTTCATTGACTTCATTGATTTCAGCCCCAGATAACCGGCTGATTATCGATTATTTTCCTACAATATTTCTAAAGAAACATCGCTGATTTCCAAACCTCCCTTTTGATCACCAGCCTTTGTGTTCAAAAGTGTGGTACTATGAGATGATGTGATATTACATGATATAGAACATTGCATCTATGGGCCTTTCTCGGCTTCTGATTGGACGAGAGGTGAAGGGTTATGAGCTAACTGCTATTCAAATTTTATTTTTTCATTTCTCTATCCCAAAACATACCTCATGACCTATTAATGGAACAAGCTTGATGAGCTTGTTTCAGTAAGGACTAATAAGCAATGGTTAGAAGTGAAAAATGAAAAAATCTGATGTTTCAGACAAATAATTTGTACTGTTGGCTTCAACTTGTATTAGGTAAAGTGTTAAAGATGCAGTACATAAAACATTGTTGGGATATAGGAGTCAAAAAAGTAGGCACTAAATTAATGTAAGCTTATAGCTTTCATCAAAATAATTAATTGGAATTTACAAAAGGGTTTTTATTTTCAGATCTTGAGAGACATCAACCCTGTACCTTACATAATGATCCACCCAACCAGCACTATTTGAAAAACCTTGCCATTCAAATTTATTATTTTTTTAAAAATTTTACCTCCAAAACAGAGTTTATGACCCTTTCTTGGAACAAGCTATTACACAAAAATTATGATTTATATCATTTTTAAAACAGAGACCTTTTCTTTTTTGTGTTGGTTCCTTTGCCAGTTTGAAGGCTAACTCTTTTGAACCCCCCCTCCCCCACCCCTCCCCCACCCCTCCCCTCCACAAACCTAATCCAAGCCTGGCAAACACCAACACTTAAGACAAGAAGTCATAAAAACAAAGAAGAAAATGAAGTTTGGAGTCTATATTTACAACAAATTGCAAGATCTGTTCTACAAAATGGGGGCTACTTCTCATAACAGGTGTATATGATCCATTTTCAAACTTAGTTCAAGAGAGCTGACAGTTGCTCGTCATCGCTCGGTAGTTCTCTCCAGGTACTCCGGCTTCTTCCACGCGTAAAACTGTCACTGACATGATATCACCCTGTCTGTTAATGTGTCGTTAAACCCTGATAAATAAATAAATAAATAAATAAATAAATAAATAAATAAATAAATAAATAACTTAGTTCAAAAACAGAAAAAGCAAAGACAAATTTAAAACCAGAGAAACAGAATTTACTGCAACCAGTATTTGTGTGAAAATGGTGAAAGCATCATGCAGTACTAAAACATATAGAAAAAAGAATTTATGGAGAATTATTTTTGGGAGTAAAATATCTTTCAAGAAATCAGAAATACATTTTTATAAACAGCATTTAAAGATCTTCATTCAGGATTCAATTTAAATTTTTCAAGAAACCGGAAATAACTTTTGTGCATAGCATTAAATGTGTTCTATAAAGGACACAGCAATGGACATTTTTGACTCTGCCCACTTTTTGAGAGAAGAAATACATGTATGAACTCCAGAAATGCATTGGGGTCATAAAATGCAATTTTAAACAATTCTGAAGGTTTCACTTAATGAGACCTGTGTGACCCTAGTAAACTGAACCCAAATTATTAACTTCCATGGTGTTTTGACTCATTTGGTGTTGGTCCAAGGTCCATATGTCATACCATGCTTGAGATATGAGTGTGACCAACTTTCAAAATCTGTGTCCCTCACCCCCCCCCCCCCCCCCCCCCCCCCCCGATAAATATTTTGAGAATAAATGTATATGTATGAACAGCGGCAATGCCGATAAATATTTTGAGAATAAACGTACATGTATGAACAGCAGCAATGCATTAGGAGATTGAAAAATGTGATTTCCAGCAGTTCCTCTGTGCCCTTGACCCATACTGTGAACCTCCATTAAGATTCAGCTCATTTGGTGTTGGTCCCAAGTCCATATGTCAAACCATGTCATGAGATATGAGCGTGACCCACTTTTAAAATTTCTGGCCATGCTCACTTTTTTCAACATAAAAATGCATGTATGAACTTTGGGAATGCTTTTGGGGGCAAAACATGTGATTTCAAGCAATTCTGAAAAATGCACTCAATAATCTCTGGGTGTCCTCTGTGACCTTCATCCAAATTTTGAACCTCCATCGAGTGTCGACTCATTTGGTGTTGGTCCCAGGTCTATAGGTCATACCATGCCTAAGATATGGGCATGACCTACTTTCAAAATACCCCTATGGACACCCCTAATGCCCCAGGAATCTGAAAAACATCGGGTGGTGAGAGCTTGTGACTATCTGTCAGTATGCCAAAAATCAGTGAGATAGGATGATTTGTTTTCGAGTTACCATGTGGAAGTGCTTAAAAGACAGGAGAAAATGAAAGTGTCAATGACACTGAGGCTCAATTTGACTGTGTGTTGTGTTTGATAAAAAGGATATGGTTCAATGTTTATGAAAGGATTATGAAATAAGACAAGAATTGTGATAATTGAGAATATGTTAATTTCTGTTCCCTGTATGCTATGTTTTCAATAAAAATAATTTGAGGTGTAGACTGTACTAAAGAATTGAGGGGTGGGTTAATGTGGCCCTCACAGTTAATACATGTCAACCAAAGTTACCAAGTTACAGTGAAATTATTCAAAAATGAGTCATCCTATCAAGTTACAATGAAATCCCTTAAATATGGCCTGTAGTAGACTGTGCTAAAGGGCTTCGGGCCTGTGTAGCCATGATGGTTGATCGATTGCAACCAAAAGGGGACGTCCTCATCTAGACATTATACTGAGTCATCCTACCAAGTTACAATGAAATCCCTTCATAAATACGACCTGTAGTCTGTGTTAAAGTTTTTCGGGTTTTGGGCTTGGGCAGCCATCACGGTTGAATGATCGTGTCCAAAAGGGGACGTTCTCATCTAGACATTATATGGAGTCATCCTACCAAGTTATAATGAAATCCCTTCATAAATATGATCTGTAAACTGTGCTAAAGGTGTTTGAGCTTCAGGCCCCTGTAGCAGTCAGTGGATCAATCAGTGGACCAATCGCGACCAAAAGGAGACGTTCTCATCTGAACATTATATGGAGTCATCCTACCAAGTTACAACGAAATCCCTCCATAAATACAAACTGTAGACTGTAAAGGTTTTCGGGATTGGCAGCCATCACGGTTGACAGATCGCGATCAAATGGGGAAGTTCTCATCGAGACATCATATGGAGTCATCCTACCAAGTTACAATGAAATCCCTCCATATTAAATACGACCTGTAAACTGTGCTAAAAGTTTTTGGGTTTCGGGCTTGGGCAACGATCACGGTTGACAGATCATGACCAAAAGAACATGTTCTTATCTAGACATTATACAGTGTAATCCTAACAAAAGTTACAATGAAATGCCTTCCTAAATACTACCTGTAGACTGTGCTAAAGGTTTTCGGGTTTTGGGCTCGGGTAGCCATCATGGTTAACCGATCGCGACCAAAAGGGGACGTTCTCATCTAGACATGACCTCAAACCTGAATATGAAATTTTCGTCATGATCGGACATGACCTACAGGGTGTAGCCTGTGCTAAAGGAAAGTGTGAACAGACTCAAGAAGAAGAAGAAGAAGAAGAAGAAAGAAGAAGAAGAAGAAGAAGAAGAAGAAGAAGAAGAAGAAGAAGAAGAAGAAAAAAAAAAAAAAAAAAGAAAAAGAAACCCTACAAAAACAATAGTATATTATTTTCAGATTAAAAAAATATTTTGACTGTTGCTGAAAAATGTTGAAACTCTTTCTGAACAGTATTCCAAGATCAATATTGAATAAACCTTGCAAATATAACCACTGGTACTTCATTTCATCAATCTTGCAAAACACTCTTCAAAAATGTTACATACAAATTTGAATATGAGAATATGAGAATAACAACATTACTCCAAGATACTGAAACAAACAAATGAAAAGATATGAAGAAAAAATTATACCGTACTATATAAAAAAAAGAAGCTTTGTGGTTGGGGAAAATGTTTGTAAATACCATATTCATAATGACAGGCTATAGGACCAGATGTGTGCGTTGGAGATGCAGGCATTGATTTGTGGTGGCAATCTCAGAGTGTTGCATGTCCATAAGCTGGTTATCAATCATATGGCGGTTGTTAAATCTGGAACCTTTATTCAAGTTATAATGCTAATAAGTTCAGAATTAATAAAAATTAATTAATGCCCTTAACTCTGTAACGAACAATTGGCCTGAGCCAGTTTTTGAACCCTGCTTGAGATATTATTGCAAAAGACCTCTAAGGAAAATATTAGTCAAATTGGAGAATGTTGTTCAAGTTATTATGCTAACAGAGTCAAAATTCATAAAAATTGACCAATTCAGGCCCATAACTCTGTAACGAAAATTGGGCCAGGTCAGTTTTCAAACTCACTTGAGATATTATTGCAAAAGACCTGTATGTCAAATATTAGTCAAATTGGAGAACATTTATTCAAGTTATTGTGCTAACGAGCTTAAAATTCGAAAAAATTGACTAATTATAAAGGCCATAACTCTGTAATGGAAAATCCAGACCAGGCCAGTTTTCCAACTCGCTGGAGATAATATTGCAAAAGACCTGTATGGCAAATTTTAGTCAAATCAGAGAATGTTTTTTCAAGTTATTGCGCTAACAGTGTGAGGATGCCTGGACACCCAACCGGACACACACCGACCGTCGCCAAACCATAAGTGTCAGTTGTTAACACAACTTGACCAAAAACAAGTAAAAAGTTAGCATAGCCAACAGATGCTCCCTGAAATGCAAATTGATGGAAACAACATACTGATTTTTTTAAATGCAGAACTGTGAAATGGTTTAAGCCATATAAAGAAAAAATACAAAATCGTGTAGATGGACAAGACTAACAGTGCACAGTAAACCTGTATTAAATGCTCCTTGGGAAGGAGATTAAACTGACATTTGAAGACAGGTCACTACATAATTAGGGTGAATGTATAAGCAGGTTTGATTATACATGCCCTGGTCATTTAATAAGATACCATAAGAAATGTTTTATCACTTTACTATTTTGCCACATTTCAAGGGCCTTTACTCTGGAATGATAAATGCCATAATGGTGAAAATAGAATTTGACCTACAATTCATAGTAGGAAGTGATGTTGCAAAATTATAAGACTGTACATCAAAGTGAACTAGAGTTATCATCTGGAAATCTAGTCTGGTAGCCAATCCCACTTTTTTACTCGTGCATGTTTTGGCGTCTAAAGTTTTTTTCTCGGTGGTGTCTGATAGTTTAGACATCCCACATCAATATTCCATCAGCTGGCTTCCTGTCAGCCTTGAGGAATTTTAAATATTAGACCTGAATAACATGGCCGCAAATATGACCGAAAAAATCATGTTTCGAACATTTGAAAGATTTAGCTAGAATTTCACTACCCAAACTAGCGTAGAACCCACCCGTATAATTTTCTGATCAACACAATGTTGCGTAAACACGGAAATCATTACATAGAGAGTGTTAACTATGCTAGATATGGCCTTTAATATTTATGAGAGATGCAAGCTCTGCCCCAAGACATTCTCAAGCATTTCATGAAAGGGAATCATGTAATGAAACATACAGATGGAAATGGAATTTGGAGCGACATGTACATCGGAACCACACTCAAGTGTTATGGACATGGTAAATCTGGAATAATCGGTATCACTTTGAAACTCTCAAAGTCTTGGGCTCTCAGTCATCATACATGCGGCCATTTAGTGAGTGATGTTTATCGATTGAGGGAAATTCAAGTTTAAATCAGTTTCACAAAGAAGAAGCTAAGAGTAGAATCGCCGCTGATAAACTTGATCGAGATGGCCGGACGTAGTTATCAATCCCTTGAATCCGAAGCAACACCCGAGCAAAGTCATGAATATCAACACTGGTAGGATTGCGCCAGCATCCATAAATGTTTACAATGCCACAGCTCTGGGTCAAGAGGAGATGGTTGAGTTCAGGAGGCAGTTACCAGCCAGGTTTTATGACACAATATCCACACCAGTGGTGACAATGTCCGTCATGAAGAAGGTTATAAAAGTAGGTGTTTTACGTTTATGATTGCAACTTGATTTATTCAAGGGTAATGGATCTTCAATCGAGTATGAGAGATATTGACATCAAGGAAGTGATCTCTTATGAGCTGGTACCAGTTCCAACTGCATTGTTCAATGGAGCTGGTTGTAATATAATGCTGCAAGTTTAGAATTAATTTTGTAGCGCATAAGCATCCTTTAAGTTCTCCAATATGCAAGTAGTTATGTATTTAGGTGACAGTAAAGAGATCAATACAGTTCATGCCAATCTGACATACTTGTTACACGTTTTTTGTTACCTCATTCTTAGAGTCACATTAAGAAATGACACTTGGTGTCAGAAGTTAGTAAGTAATTATATCTCTCCAATATTTGCATGCAAAGACAATCTGTGCACCAATTTATTGAATCAAGCCGCCCTATTAGAGACATTTTGCAATGTAAACAATGAATAATTTCGAGCCGCCAGTTTTCAACTGGGACACCCCAGATTCGTATCAAGAATTCCTTCACTTTCAACAACACGTCAGCTTCGTGGTCAAGAGACCACTTTCAAAAGCGTCCGGCAAAGAAAAATTTGGTTACATTGCCATGTGGTTCGGCATTCTGGGCAGAGAGGTATACAAAACGTTCAACTGGGCCGAAGACGAAAGCAAAGACGAACCAGATACAGTTCTCAGCAAACTTCTCGAATATGTCAAACCCAAGAAAAACAAAAGAACAGCTTGATAAAAACTCCGGAAAAGGAAACAAATTGAAGGAGAACTCTTCGACAATTTTGTAAAAGATCTCAGACTTATAATTATGGACTGTGAATATGAAGACCCAGACAATAATGTGATTGACACAATTATTCATGGCATTCATAATGCAAAAGTAGAAGAAAAAATGTTTGACATGGACCCCGATGTTAAATTAGATAAGATAATCGACATTGGCAGACGGTACAAGTTGACAAGACAACAAATGAAAGAAGTCAGAGGAGAAGAATCAGTCAGTGAAATTAAATATTTGCGTGAAAATAAGAGACAGACAAGTAAACATCAGAAATCCGGGACTTTTCACTTCAAATCAAAAGCAAGGGATGAAAAATTTAACAAAACAGGAAACTGTCAAAAATGTGGCCTTGATATCAATAATACACACAAAGCAGGAAACTGCCCAGCAAAGGGAAGCCAGTGCATTGTCATAAATCTGATCACTAGATCAAAGCTTGTAGAAAAAGACTGCAAAGTCATCAGAAAAGACCACATATCAATGCATTAGATCCTCAGAGTGATTCCGATTCAGAATGTGAATCCGACCAAATGTTTCATATTCAAACTACTCAGTTTGAAGGCATCTGCCAAATCAGTGATGACAAATGGTTGACAAATTTAAAATTGGTGATCATGTATTCAAATTTCGAACTGATACAGGTGCCAAATGTTGCATCATGGTAAAGTCAGATTTTGACAAACTTCAATACAAAGGTAATATCTAAGCATCAACAAAAACATTCAAATCATACAGCAACCATAAAATCAAATCTGACCATCCAACAACACTGTCAGTCCACAACAAAACTACCTCTGTTGACATTGATTTTGAAATTGTAAATCTGACCCAGAAAATGTGATAAGTGGCTCTGCAGCAGAGAAATTAGGTTTAATAGAAAGAGTCAGATCAGTAAAACTAGAAGACAAATTCAGTGAATTTCCAGAAATCAACAAAACATCAGGCACTCTTCTAGGAGAGTCTAGTCTTAAAATTCATCCTTCTGCACAAGGTGCTGTTCACCCTGTCAGAAAACAACAAACATCTCTAAAACCAAACATCATCGAAGAGCTACATGAAATGGAAAAAAAAACAATTCACAACAAATGTGAATGTCTGCCAAATGGGTCTGCTTGATGGTAGTGTCTCAGAGAAAAGGGAAAATCAGAATTTGTATTGACCTGAAAGACCTTAACAAGGCAATTCTGCGTGAGCACCATCCTCTGAAAACTATTGAGGAAGTCCTATCTGACATTCCAGGTTCCAAAGTTTTCTCAGTACGCGGCGCTAAATCCGGCTTTCTACAAATCAAACTGGATGAACAATCCTCATATCTCACTACATTTAACACACCGATTGGCAGGTACAGGTGGTTGCACCTTCCTTTTGAAATAAAGTCCAGAGTGGAAATATATAAAAAATTATGGACACAATGCTTGAAGGAATAAAAGGCTCATTGGCAATTATGGATTACATATTAGTTGCAGGAAAATAAGTAAAAGAACATGACAAAATACCCAAACAAGTAATGGAAAGAGCATCAGCTTATAATCTGATACTCAACTATGAAAAATGCAAAATCCGACAAAAGGAAGTTCGGTGTGTAGGGAACATAATAAGTGAGCATGGCCTCAAGCCAGACCCTGAGAAAGTTAAGGCAATCGTTGACATGAGACCACCAACTGATAAAGATGGAATCAGAAGACTACTTGGTTTAGTCCAGTATCTGCATAAATTTATTCCCAATCTTAGCCATTTAGATTCACCCCTGAGACAACTACTGAAGTCTGAAGTGGTGTTTTCATGGGGTCCAGAACAGGATGAAAGTTTCTAACAGTTAAAAACAACATGTGCTCCTGCTCCCGTCCTTTCACTATACGATGTAAATAAGCCAGTGACTATTCATTGTGATGCTTCAAAAGATGGTCCAGGGGCTGTATTATTACAAAACAATCACCCTGTAGCATATTCATTAAGATCACTGACTGATTGTGAACAATGATATGCTCAGATAGAAAAAAAAGAGCTCTTATCAGTACTACAAGCCACAACAAAATTTCACTGCTATATAATTGGAAATGAAGTCACAGTTTATGACAATCATAAACCTCTTGAGCAAATATTTAAAAAGCCAATTATATCAGCACCAATGAGACTTCAGTGGTATGATATTAATCTGAAATATCTGACAGGCAGAGAAAATGTCATAGCAGATGCTTAATCTCATGCACATCTCTCAGACAACCAACCAGAACTTTGTCTACAAAATGTGAATGCATTTGAAGTCATATCAGTATCAAAAGAAAAGTGTAATGAGATAGCAGAATACACAAAAATTGATCTTTCAACTTTGTATCAAACAATATTAGATGGTTGGCCAGACTCGCGAAGTCAAACTCCGTTTGACATTCGTCCATATTGGGACTCCAGTGACTAACTGTCAATTATGAATGGAGTAATTTTCAAAGGAATGAGAATTGTCATCCCTCCCAGTTTAAAGAATTATATGCTAGATCTTATTCACCAGTCACATTATGGAATAACTAAGAGTAAACAGCATGCTAAAAAAGTTGGAAATTGTTCAATATGCAAAAGTCAAGCGTCAGAACCACTAAAACCAACAGTGACACCAGACATTCCATATAACTTAGTAGGCAGTGACATAGTTAACTTCCAAGGAAAGAAATATCTTATACTCATGGACTATTACTCAAAATACATCAACGCTCTTCAGCTTCATACAACAACAACAACAGCTGCAGTTGTCTGTGCCATGAAATTCACATTCCCATGTCATGGAATCCCCAAAACTCTAAAATCTGACAACGGTCCACAGTACGCTTCACAAGAATTAAAAACATTCTGTAATTCATATGGAATTGAACAAATTACATCCAGCACCTACCACCCAGAGTCAAATGGGGAGGCAGAACGGAGTGTACAGACAGTGAAGCACTTGTGGTGCAAATGTGAGGACAAACAACTAGCACTTTTAAACTATCGAACAACCCCACCTGAAGGAATAAATCTTTCACCTTTGCAATTATTCATGGGCAGAAGACCTAGAAATCTGTTACCGACATCCGACATTCTTATGCCTCAATCATATAACAGGCAAGAAGTGCAAAATCGCTTCCAAAACATGAAACAAAAACTAAATTATGACAAAAGACATGGGGTGAAGGAGTTACCTCCCCTCCACCACAATGAACAAGTCAAAATTTCTCCACAACCTGGAAACCAGGAACTGTTATCAAACGACATGAACTGTCAAGGTCTTTTATAATGCAGTCAGGGAATCAACTGTATAGATGAAACAGGTGACATTTGAAACAACTGAGTGGCAAATCAAACGAAAATCAGCCACACATGAATGACAACATTGAACTATTTATTTATTTATCTATTGGTGTTTAAGGTCACATACTTATGCACAATGGCTAATCGTGACCATGACAGTTTTACGGGTGGAGGAAGCCGGAGTACCCGGAGAGAACCACCGAGCAACGACGAGCAGCTGTCAGCTCTCCAACATCGTAACTCTGAACTCTGCACCGCAGCACAGGCAGGGTTAGATTGGTTGAAGACATGCGCACCATCGACGTGCAGTACGCCTCAGTACACAGCGTCATCGTGCCCCCATGTAGGCAAGCGGGGTGAAGTGTCTTGCCCAAGGACACAACGCGGTCGCCGCAGGTGGGATTCGAACCGAGGACCTCTCGGCTTGCAGCCTGCACCTCTACCAACTGCGCCACCGTGCCCCCAACATTGAACTGTATGACTGTGAAATCCCGGAAACTATGAATGTTAAACCATCTAATGAAAGTCTTACTAATCCCAATCAACCACAAAACACCAGTCGATCACCCACTTCACCCAAGACAGTTTCGCGATCCGGAGAGTTATAAAGCCCCCAAAGAAACTGAACTTGCAAGATATGATTTATCCATGTGTATAACACATAACATACACATGCAGTGTGAACTGACAGTGCATACCAGTTATAATTCAGACTTTCAGAATCAGTACTCATTTATATACTCGCCCAAAAAAGAAAGTTTGCATTGCAGAAATTGATCAAACTCCAAAAAAATAATTTCGTAGGTGTAAAGAGTGTTAACCTGTTCATGAATAAGTTATATTGAACACAAAAGCAGCTTTCCCCGTTAAAATTGCATTAACGTTAAATGACGTGCTGCACGTTTCTGAAAAGGCATGTTTTGCATGTGGAGAGTCTGAAAATTCATGCAGCAGTGTGAATCCTTGGGTATTTAAACACTAAAGTAAGGCCTTCCTATCGTTCACATTCAAACTTGCGCTGCTGTTAAAACGACTCCACATTAGCATGCCAAGATTGACAATGAATCAACGTCTCCTTGCCCTGGGTATGATTAGAGCTGGCAGAACACACAGAGAGGTTGCCCAGCATTTGAACTGCCACCGTAACACTGTAGACAGGCTAGTCCATCAACATGCACAATATGACGTTCGAGACCGACCCTGCTCCGGGAGACCCCGAGTTACCACCCCTGCACAAGATCGGTATATCCGTGTCGTCCATCTCCGGAACCGGCAACAAACAGCAACGACGACAGCCAGGAACTTCCCTAACCTGAGACGGATACATCCTCAAACAGTAATCAACCGGCTGAGAGAATACGGTTTACGTCCTCGAAGACCTGCAATTCATCAGATTTTGACGTTACGTCATCGTCGTGCTCGACTGCAGTGGTGTAGACAACATCTCAGGCATCCCTTACACTGGTGGCGATGTGTTTTATTCACAGATGAATGTCGTTTCCATCTTTCATCATCAGATGGCCGCCAGAGAGTGAACAGACGTCGAAACGAATGCTATGCAGATCCATGTGTCGTGGAGCGAAACCGTTATGGGGGAGGGTCTCTCATGGTGTGGGGTGCATCACTGCCCATAGCAGAACTGAGCTGGTCATTACTGATGGCAATCTCAATGCAGCCAGATATCGTGATGAAGCGCTTACACCTGTTGTTGTCCCATTTCTGCAACGTCACGGCCCCGGCGTCATTCTACAGCAGGACAACGCCCGACCCCATGCAGCTCGTGTTGTTCAACAGTATCCACAGCAACAACAAGTGGATGTTCTTCCCTGGCCCTCAAATTCGCCCGATATCTCACCCATTGAGCACGTGTGGGACAAAATGAAACGTCAGCTACGCCGGCTTCCCCATGCACCGTCAACGCTTGTGGAACTCCAAAGACAGCTTATCAGAATATGGAACAACATCCCACAACACTTCCATGCTAACTTGTTCGCTTCCATGAGGCGTAGATGCACAGCAGTAGTCGATGCAGACAGAGGTCATACCAGATATTGAGTGTGTGACTTTTGTGTTGGACCCTTAGTGTCTTTGACTCTCCATGGCACCAAGAGTAATAGTCGTAGCGTAATGAAATTTCTCGTGTTGATCACAAATTGATTCATCTGTGATTGAATAAAATTTCCATGAATGAAAATGATATATATCTTTTTTTAGTGTTATTTTTTAGCATGCAATGCACACTTTCTTTTTTGGGAGAGTATAAATTCACCAACCAATGACAAATCAAGAAAGTTAAATTCATTTTCGAAATTCACTAATTTCAGTTAACAAGCATTCTAGTCTGTTTCTTCTGAATGGTTTAGTCTGGTTACTATGAAGCTATTGGATTAGATCTTTCTGAAGAGAAAACGTGTAATATAATGCTGCAAGTTTAGAATTATTTTGTAGCGCATAAGCGTCCTTTAAGTTCTCCAGTACGCATATAGTTATGTATGTAAGCGACAATAAAGAGATCAATGCAGTTTATGCCCATCAGGCATACTTGTTACACATTTTTCTGTTATCTCATTCTTAGAGTCACACTAAGAAATGACACTCTGGTGATTTTCATATACCAAAATCGACATCAGACCTCAAAACAAGAACTGCGTGTACAATATCTGCAAGGAAATCCACACCGACAGGCGTAGATATTTGCACAGAAATTGATGGATGTGCCCTACTCTGGATTCCTCACTGACCAGTACTAAGGGGTACAAACTTGTCGTTACTGTCCAAGACAACGTTCCAACTGAAATTAACAAAGGTGTCCTCATAAAAAGGCGAGACGTGACATGAAAACCAGTCACAAAGAAGCTGATAATATTATAGTTCAACAGGCAGTGACACTTGCTGTGGATGACTAAAAGCAGGTTGTCGTCCATGCAGACGACACAGATGTGTATACACTACTCCTGCACCACTCTCTGGAACAGAATATAACATCTCCCATGTTTATGGAGTCACCCATTAGGGATAGGTCTATGATAGAAATTGGTGCCACTATTGAGAAGCATCGTGACATTATCCCAAATATCCGTGCTGTGCATGCTATCTCTGGGTGTGATACAGTCGATGGATGCTTTGGAATAGGTAAAGGTCGGGTCCTTAATATTTTGAAAGAGGGTTATATATCACTAGAGTCAGTTGGAAAAATGATGCTCCTTGGGATGACGTCTTGTGTGATGCTACACAGTTTATGGCTGCCTATTATGGCTGTCCTACATCCAAATCAATGTCTGATGCAAGAATCAGTAGTTGGACATCCAAAGTAGGACGACTAGGTGCAAGTACTGAGTTGTTTGCAGAGAACGTCAAACGAGGCCACATGTAAGCATGCATTTGGAAACATGCAGTGCATTTCGGACTCACCCAAACTGGGACCTACAAATTATGGGTTTGTTAGAGACGAGATGGCGAAGTTACTTCTCCCATTGACTCTGTCTCACAATGTATTGCTAGCATCTGACAATATCTTAAAACTGATTTGATGCTCGTGTTCCAGCAAACCACCATGCAAGACATCAAGGTGTAGCTGTGTTAATTGCCTCACAGTTAGCGAGTGCTGTTTTCTGCACTTGCCAAACAACAACAGAGTACTGTAATGAACAGACGAGCTGGGCTACCGGCGAGTCTGCTGAAAATGAAGTCTAATCATTGCGTAAATTTTCAGAAAATGCCATATTGGACATTACATTTGACGGTCTTTTTGTTATACTTTTGGATACTTACCAATTTTTGAAACTACCCAGTGGTCTTCATAATCTTTCTTGTACCATATACCAGGACTCTCTGTTTCTAATATTTTTAATACCAATGCTATCATTGATAATTTACAGGCGATATCACTACCAATTCCGAACTTCATACCTGAACTGATAGAGCTTGTACAATTGTAATGAAATGCCTAAACATTACTGTCATGTGATTGTCCATCACAAACACTGGTCACTACGACCATCATTGCACTAGTAATCTGGAACAAACTGGTGAAATTTGGGAAAAAAAATAATAAGTTTTTCTGATTTTTGTCGCCATTTTGTCCGCCATGTTGGATTTAGGCAGTCTGATTTTTTAACAAAATTAAAAAGGTGTATCTGTTAGATAAAAAAGATGCTAGTTTGTTTCAATTAGCACTCCACGTTGGTTAACATCCTCCTGTTTGTAAAAATGGCTGCCATTTTGACCGCCATTTTAAATAACCAAAATATCACAAATTCATCAAGGCTGACAAAAGGCCAGTCGATTGTTTCTTCAAATTGTTGTTGTGGACAACCATAATTCGCTTAGAAAAAACTTTAGACGCTAAAACATGCCTTGGTGCATTGGCTGCCAGACCAACCATTGATTTTACCATTTTGCAACTTTTCGAGGGGCATAAATCTGGAACGGTAAGTGCCATACCAATGACAATCGAGCTTGACCTGCATTTCACGGTATGTAGTAATGTTGCAAAATTATAAGGCTGTACATCAAAGCAAACTTGAGTTACCATCCGGAAACCACCGATTTTACCATTTTGCAACTTCTCAAGGGGAATAACTCTGGAACGGTAAATGCCATAATGGTAAAAATCAAACTTGACCTGCATTTCACAGTAGGTAGTAATGTTTCAAAATGATAATGTCATACATCAAAGTGAACTGGAGTTATCATTCAGAACCTCTGATTTTATCATTTGTGACTTTTCAAGGGGCATAAAACTCTGGAATGGTAAATGCGATAATGGTGAAAATCGAACTTGACCTGCATTTCACAGTAGGTAGAAATGGTGCAGAATTATAAGGTTGTACATCAAAGTGAACTGGAGTTATCATCCGAAAACCATTGATTTTACCATTACGTGACTTCACAGGGCATAACTCTGGAATGATAAAAGCCATAATGGTGAAAATCGAGCTTGGCCTGCATTTCATGATAAGTAGTAATGTTTCAAAATTATGTCATACATCAAAGTGAACTAGAGTTGTCATCCAGAAACCTTTGATTTTACCATTTTGGAACTTTTCAAGGGGCATAAATCTGGAACGGTAAGCGCCATGCCAATGACAATCGACCTTGACCTGCATTTCATGGCAGGTAGTACGGTTGAAAAATTTTATGGCCGTACATCAAAGCAAAATTGAGTTATCATCCGGAAACCACCGATTTTACCATTTTGCAACTTCTCAAGGGGCATAACTCTGGAACGGTAAATGCCAAAATGGTAAAAATCAAACTTGACCTGCATTTCATGGAAAGTAGTAATGTTTCAAAATGATAATGTCGTACATTAAAGTGAACTAGAGTTATCATCCGGAAACCATTGATTTTACCATTTTGCAACTTTTCAAGGAGCATAAATCTGGAACGGTAAGTGCCTCTATACCAATGACAATCGAGCTTGACCTGCATTTCACAGTAGTTAGTACATCAAAGTAAACTAGAGTTATCATCCGGAAACCATTGATTTTACCATTTCATGACTTCAAGAGGCATAACTCTGAAATGGTAAATGCCATAATGGTGAAAATTGAACATGGCCTGCATTTCATGGTAAGTAGTAAAGTGGCAAAATTAGAGTTATCATTGGGAAACCATTTGTTTTGGATATGGACGGATAGAGGGACAGGGTGGCGATTATTTGCTCCCCCGAAAATTTTTCAAGGAGCATAAAGACAGGGCAGTAAAACCTGTTGACTCTTTTCTAAGGGTACACATGCCGGAATCAGTCTGGCTACCCCGCCCGTGGCCAGACCGATAATTTTCCAAATTAAGGCTTTTCAGAATAGCAAAGTACCTCTTAATTTAGAAAGTCAGTGAATTCGTTCAGACCTGTCCAAACGATTGGATGAACTGATTCATTTGCTATTTATACCTACTCTAATTCAGGGTAGAAGCACCACCCGCTGCTCCCTACCCCCACATTTAATTTAATGTGGTATTTCCAATAGACAAGGAGCAAGTGATTCATGATTTGATTCAAAGTATTCACAAAATAACTGGGGACTTTGTCATGAAGATAAATAGTACAAACTTGATCCCAATGACCTTCTTTTTAAATCACATGATGTAACAAACCAAAAAATTATATTATGGTCTGTAGGGACAAGTTTGGACGCGAAGATACCCACACCCGATTCTCTGGTGTGTATGAGAAGTTTTGGGAGATCATATGGAAAGTGTTAAAAATGCAGAAACAGATCCCGAGAGATCGCCTCTGACGATAGAATTTTAAAAAAATTTCCCCACCAATGAGAAGGGCACACACCTCTCGTACCCTCCTCCAGGCGAGCGGCTTGGATGATGTGTTTCCATTCGCATCATATTCCTGATAAGCCGGACCAAAGATTTCCACCTTCCTCCGGCTCTGCACGGTATCAAAGTTTTAATTATTAATTTATTTTTTTTAATTTTTCAAAAAATTTCAACAAAACCATATTGTGTGATTCTAAGTTGGAATGAGCTCACTTCAATGAAAGGGGGTGTGGTGGGGGGTTACATTATATGGGATTTATTAATGGTTTTTTTTTTCAACCGCTCAATTTGTAAATTATGCAGGCAGATTCGGCTGATTCGTGAGGTAAAGGGTTAATTGAATAGCCACTTTGTCAGTAAAAAATATGGAATTAAACATCAGAAAATAGCTAGAATTTGGTATTTGTCCTGTATTCTGATGATAAACTGAGAATTGATTCTATTATATATTGTATGACAGATCACATGGAGCTCTGTCAAACAAGTTGAGTAGATTAAATGCTTATTCTGGGTATTTGTTTCTTGTTTTATCGGGGTTTAATGACACTTTCAATAACCATGGTCACATCGTGTCAGACTTTTTTATGGGTGCAGGAAGGAGTATTTGGAGAGAACCACCAAGCAGTGGTGAGCAACTGTCAGACTCTCCAACGTATTAACACTGCACCAGCAGAGGTAGCAGTGGGTGAAGGCAAGTGCACTATCAATGTACAATACGCCTCAGTACACAGCGTTTCACATGGACAATTGGGTTTAAGGGTTTTGCCCAAGGACACAATGCTGTTCCCGATGGTCAGGACTGAACCTTCAACATTTCAGTTTAAAGTAAAATGTTCTGACCACTGAACCACTACTCACCTTTATATTCGGTATACTGAAACTAGATAGATTTTTTATCATGGAGAATTCAATAGATGTTACTAGTAGAGACTTTCATAAATAGATCACAAGATCTTTTATACACTTGACAGTTATTTACTCTATAACTAGCTGTGTGCAATTAAATGGTTGAGTTCTAGAAGCCACTATAACAGGGTTCGTACACTCAAACTTGGTTGAAATTCCAGTACTTATCCAGTATATTTCCAGTGTCCATTGAGAATATTCCAGTACCTTATTCAAAGTTCTTGACTATACAATTACTTAAACTTGTGATGACAAAGGCATATACCATATTTCAGAAGATTCAGAAGTAATGAACATAGCGGGGGAGGAATTCGTCACATACAGGTGAATTGTGCACTTGGTGATACCTTCTTGAAATTTGGCACACTGTTAGTGTAGGCTATGAGGTTCTCAAAAACGATCGGCTACAAGTTGACACCGACCGGTGGCGACCAGTAGCGGCACAATCCAAAATGGCCGCCAGCGGCTGAAGGGAACCTCCTTTTCGACGGTCTACCGACTATACATCCGATTGTAAGGGCGCGAAAGTGAACTCTGATCCACGCACGTGTTGGAAACAGACGTGGGAGATGATGTAGAATAAAACGAGATTCTCTATACGGACGCATCAATTTCTTGGAACTTGAAAAGAGCGTTGTTTCTCCGGGATCAGCGTCATTCAGGCAAACCTGAATGACGCTGATCCCGGAGAAACAACGCTCTTTATGAAGCAGTCTCTTTGCCATACAATCTCTTGTTTGGCGTAATTCCGCAAGCAATTCTGATTTGTCTGTCGAAATTAATTCGAGAACGCGATTGTTCACAAAAATCATTCACAGAATGAGTGAGAATCCTCTTCGTGTACGGACTAGTACTGACTGGGAACGTTGTTGCTTTTGCCAGCAAGACAGTTCCAAGAAATTGATGCGTCCGTATAGAGAATCTCGTTTTCATGACGCCTATAAAGCTATTGAGGAAGACATAACGCGCTTCCTAGATAATGGCGTTGAGCTTCCATATAATTTGACCATTGATTGTTTGATGAGAGAGAGTGATGAGTGTATGTCGATGTCACTGTTGACGAATAAGGCAATATATCATAAGACATGCCGTGACAGTATTCGGACTCACATCGTACAGCGCGTGCTACACAAGCGAGAGCGAAATGAGGCAGTGGCATCCTGCTCCACGCTGAGTCCTAAAAGAACACGGACAAGTTTTGAATCTGGCTGTGACAGGAAACTGCCCCAGTGTGTTTATTGTCACAAACGCGAAGGTGACAGCAGTGAGCCTATTTGCAGATCAATGTCTGATAACAATAAACTCAAAATTATGGCAAAGGAAGCCGAGAACTGGGTTGTTTTTTCTCGGGTCAATGCAGCATTTGATTCCGCTGCTAGTGATCTTTACTATCACAAAACCTGTTATTGTAAGCTTGCCAATGAAGCACGAGCGGCTAAATCTAAAAAGTCGAAGAACGCCGAACATTCCGCGTCAGGCCTGCCCTATGACCCTCTCGTTATGGCAGAGCTCATAACATTTGTTGAACACAACGATTCCGCGATGAAGCTTGTCGATCTCAAGAATCTGTACAGTCGGAGGTTGAAGCAAGTCGGTTCTGATTGGCTTAGTGAAGAAATACATTCCACTCGATTCAAAGAACATTTGTTGCAGAAATTGGGCGATGGCTGGGACGCCTTCACACAGGGTAGAGATGTGTTTATTTCAAGTAGGTTTCGAGTTGGCTCCTTGTTGTCCGAATCTTTAACTCGTATAGTGTCTGAGGAAGAGGCAAAAAAGATAGTTGATGTGGGTCTTCTTCTGCGTAAACACATACTCATATCTCAAGCTCCTTTCACGGGATCATTTTCATCTTATTGCTTGAGCGAGCCTGTACCCAACTCACTCCTGACTCTTCTTAGAGTTCTACTTGAGGGCACATGTAGTATACAGAACTTAGGCGATGATGAGACTGTTAATGCCAAGACTCGAGTGGCTTGTACTATTTCACAGATGTTGATCAGCAATTCAGCGAAACGCTCCGAACATGCACAAAATGTTCACCAGAGACGTGACAGAGAAACTCCAATGCCTCTTTATGTGGGTTTGAAGTTGCATGCCCATGATCGTATGAAAAATCTTATCAGAGATTTTCATCAAATGGGACTCTCTGTCTCTTATGATCGCGTAATGGATGTTCGCAGGAGTTTCGCGAGAGCTGTTTCACTGCGGTTCAAGAACGAAGGTGTTGTAGTCCCAGCTAACTGCAAACGTAATGTTTTCTCGATAGGAACCACTGATAACATTGATGTATCTGGTAGATCTGATATGCATGGTACGTCCATCACACTCATTGGTCAACTGAGCAGGGACAATGTGGGTACTGATCCCCCACCACTGAGTTTAGATGTTCCAGAAGACACACAAATTGAACTCCCAGACGACTATGCATTTGTTCCTTTCGTTGAAGACTTTGGTGGGGACATCAGGCTTGAATCTCCAGATGAATGTAATGTACGGCCCAATGAATATGCAGATTTGAACGTGGGAGAGAATGACTGGTTGTCTCATGTGTCACAGATCAGCAATAAAGGGAAGGTTGATGGCAGCTGGCAGCTTGATGAAGTCCCTGTGACCTTTTCAGGCTTCTTTTCAAAACATGAAGATCAAGACAATGTCAAACCTCGTGCAGTTATTGGGGTATTCCCTGTTTTCAGTGAGCAGAAAGCGGACTCACTCAGTATGCAGAAGCATGCTATGTATGTGGTCAGGGAAGCTACTGCTTTCGTAAACCCCGGCCAGATACCTGTCATTGAAGGTGACTGTCCGTTGTATGCCAGGCAGAAAAAATGTCAATGGCTGTTCCCAGAGGAGATAGGTGAGGATCGAATGGTGTGTATGATTGGATTCCTGCATCTTGAAATGTGCACCCAAGAAGCTGGTGGTAAGCTTATGGGTGGTTCTGGTTGGGAGCGAATGTTTCACCTCGCAAAGATATTCACACCCGGTGTAGCATCATCCCTACTTGGTGGGAAACATGTCAAGAGGACGCGACAGGCATATCTTCTCACTCTAGCTTGGCTTGAGATCCTCAGAAAGAATGCTTATGAGATTTACTGTCAGCAGACTGGGCCCCATGAGTCATTTGAAATGTGGGAACAGAGGATTCTTTCACAATCTCCAACTGCGCGCTATTGGGGTGAAATCGTTCGGAACTTTCTCTTGACAAGCTGTCAATTCGTTCGGAACCAACGAATCGGTAACTGGCCTGGTACACTGTGTTCTATCGATGAGTTGTGCAGTTACTTTTTTGCCCTAGGACATACAAATTATTGTCGGTGGGTCCCCGTATTTCTGAGAGACATGTCTCAGCTACCCAGGCGGCATCCTTCAATCCACAACAAATTCATGGAAGGCCATTTTGTGGTCCAGCGTAGTGAGAGGAAGTTCAGTATGATGGGTTTAGATCAGAGCCAAGAACATAGTATCCAACTACTCAAAGAAGACAGTGGTCCAAAAGGTCTCTATGGCCAGGCTGAAGAGAAAGTCGTTATTGAGCTTTCAAGGTCAGAAGTTCTGCGTGTTATAGATGAGTATGAATATGCAAGTTTCCACACAACATCATCAGATAACACGGAACACCCGGAAAGTTCGGTATCAGAGCAGAAAAAATTTCTGAATCAATTGAAATCTCTCCTCGATCTGGTGAATCAGGGACTCATTATCAACCCTTATGATGAAACTAGTGGTCAGCTGGTGACATTAGATACTGGTGAATATATGGACCCCGAAGTTAGTAAGAGTTTACGGTCATTACCCGAAAGGGGCAAGCATTTATATTCCACTTTCTTGAAGGAAAGGCTTGTGGAATGCACCGTACCCCTGAATGATGTTATTCCCAAGGCAAATATATATACCTTCCTTAACCCACCCCCAGCCAACCTGGACAAAGGCCGAGACAAACTCATGTCAAGTAAAGCAACTGCCGCAATAGTTACCCAGATGTTCGTTTCACTGCAAGCCCGGCCTGATTCAAACATGGATGAGTTTTTCATGCACGAGAATGCACGTGATCCGCCAGCATTATCCGATAGAGGTAAGCTACGGAGTGGGACAAAATCTCAAATTCTCAATTGTTTACCAGCTATTCCTGCACAAGGGAAGAATTCAGCAGCTAGACAAGCTTCAGTTGTCATCTTGGATATGCCTGCTGTAGTCCATGTAATCAAACCACAGAAAGCGGATCTGTTTGGAGAATATGCTCGATTGCAATTATTGCCATACATCGAATCTCTGATTAACACGAACACCACAAGGGTTGATGCGATCTATGACTGTTACCCCGAAGGCAGTTTGAAGAATCAGACGCGAGCAAAACGCCTCGGTGAGACAGCAGTTAGGTTGATACGGGTGTCCGAGAACGTCCCTTTACCTAAAGGGAAGAATTGGCAGGCATTCTTGAAAGTTAGTGAGAATAAAGACGAATTTTTCAAGTTCCTGTCTGCTGAACTGCTGAAATTAACATCAACATCCGAGTACCAGTTGTTAACGACATCAGGAGAATATGTACTATGCAATAAGGATGTTAGCTTATGTGACATATCTCCATCGAACCACGAGGAAGCAGACACGCGCATGATGCTTCATCTCAACCATGCAGTCTCACAAGGTCACAAAATAGCTTTTCTTCGCACGGTTGATTCTGATGTCGTCATTCTGTCTTTGCACCATTTCGCAACATTCCGTGACCTTGGACTCAGTGAGCTGTGGATTGGGTTTGGAATTGGAAAGGCATATAAAGATATGCCAATTCATGAGATAGCTTCACAACTTGGACCTGATTACTGTAAGGCCCTGACTTTCTTCCACGCCTTCACAGGTTGTGATGTAACATCCAGCATGCTCGGCATTGGGAAGAAGACAGGATGGAATGCATGGATGAATTTTCCCGCATCAACTGAAATGATGATAGAATTGACTGAGAATCCGCAAGTCTTTTCAGAGGATTCCCCTCATATGCAGCATATCGAAAAACTCACCATACAGATGTACAGTAACAGTTGTGTCAGTACACGTGTCAATGATGCGAGACGGCATATGTTCACACATGGCCTTAAGTCTATGGAAAACATCCCGCCCACCAAAGCAGCTCTGTATCAACATGTAAAAAGGGTAATTCTTGTGTCATCTTTCATTTGGCATCGTGCTCTGCAGAAACACTTATGTGTGCCAGACCCATCACAGTACGGATGGGAGTGGAATCCACGTCTCAATATTCTGGTCCCATTTTGGACTCACCTAGGAGACGCAAGTGCTGCATGTGCACTGATGCTCCACTGTAGTTGTGCCAAGGCCTGCAAGGGCAATTGCAAATGCTTGAAAGCTGGATTAAGGTGCACACCTTTGTGTAAGTGTGAAGGTGGCTGTTGTAACAATATTGAGTAGTATACTGTCATGTTAGGACCAGTCATCTCCTATTCTGGTATTTTTTTTTCCATTTTCGGCCAGTTAACACATGTCATGTTTCTAGTTGAGTTGATTTTGCTAACAAATGTTCATCCCATGTGGCTTGCTACATTGTCCGGGGTATAGGAATACAGTTTTAGATTTCGGAAAATAGTCTGTTATTTACTGCACAAGACGGTGTTAATTCATGCATAGCATGATACAATATCCCCAACTATTTTGCCTCTGTACAACAGTTGATACCTTCGTTCACCCGTGTGTTCATCTATGGTATCCTTGTCTTTCTCTGGCCATAGGCCACATGTGACTAGTCAGTTCCTACTCCATAGCAAATCAACTTGGAAATCCTTCATCTTGTAGCGCACTCATGTCTCAATGAATCCATACCTGAGTTGATCTAATAAATCTAACGTAAGGTATCAAATTGCCATACCGGATCATATTTCGATAAGTTATTCGCTAAAACATTTCGACCACTCATCGACATCAAAGGTCATGTTTTGGCTCCCAGTGGTGGCTATATCTCTATATCCCTGGTAAAGTAGCATACCATGAGGGATGGGCATTAAGTGTCGGCAACATTAATCCTGACTTGGAACACACCACATCTTAACTGGCCGAAAATGAAGAATACTACTTGTAGTCAAAAAATATTCCTGTACCTCGAATGACTGCAAACATACACTCACCCCTTCTAGTCCCATTTTGCCAATGTTCTATACTGGCAAGATAACATTGTATAATTAACAACGGGAACTAATGCATCCCGAGTTCATTCCAGCACTGCCCTTGCTGGCAGACGTGTCGCTATGGTGTTGAGATTGAACCAGAACTCCTCTAGAAATTTGATAGTTTTATTTTCTTAGAAAATAAATCTATCGAAAATGCCGGAAGTTGAGAATAGACTGTCACTTTAATTGGATTATCAAATGTCCAAGTATCCCCACTGCTGCATACTATCGAGTACCCTTGTTCATGTGTTGACAGGAATCTCTCATACCATGTTCATTTGACCATTGCATTCCCGAGAAACATTCAACACTAATTTATCTACGGACGGACGATCATACTGACAGTCAGACACACAGACGCACACATCGACGGAAATTCTGATCCCATTATCCATTAATCTTCCCCCCAACTTGTTCCAAGGGCTTCACTCCATCATTCACATCAATTACAGCACATGTATGGTGTTAGGTTTGGAGCTTCAGTTGTGCGATCGGCGAAAATAGCTTTTTTTCGATCCGCTTGGCGGCCATTTTGGATTTCGCTGCTAGTGGTGGCTAGAGGATGGTGCCAACTTGTAGCCGATCGATTTTGAAATCTCTGATGCCTACCCTTACATCATGCCAAATTTCAGGAAGGTATCACCAAGTGCACAATTCTAGCGAATTCCTCCCCCGCTAACAGGTCTTCAAAATTCACTGAGAAATTGAAGCCACCTGTGAGATGGCTAGTACCAAGCATTATCTAATGCCAAACAACTTCAATTTATCATATGCTGAATTAGTGTAGAGGTAGCAAAAATTACAGTTTAAGTATATTTCCAGTATTTACTAACTTGAGATCATTTCTCCAGTGTATTTCCAAGGCTGGAAAATACAAAACAATTTTTCCAGTATTTTCCAGTTTCCTAGTATGGCGTACAAACCCTGCTATAATGGTTTACTTTGGGGGCTTTACACTATGCGCATTACCTTGTTATGTGTGCAGTATTTGAAGTAAAAATGTTCATATGAAATTGTCTTGTTACAATTTATTGGAGAGTGCCAACAGGTACTCTCCAATAAAGACTAACAAAATTATTTATGAACAAAATCTTGCTAAACTATGGCTACTGGCAGCTTTCTATCTTTGGAAAAAATACTCATGTTACAAATCACCTTTGCAAATAATTTAGCACTCTACGAGTTAAAAGGTAGATTTTGTTCTGAAGTTAATGTAAACGGTGCAGTGTGATGGAGTTATATGCAATTAACAGGGTTATTTAATTAAGACATATCCAATCAGTAGGTTCTGTAGTACAACTCTAATTTAGATCTGCCAATGAAACACAACTAGGATTTGAATATTTTACTTGTTAACCTGTAACTTGTTTAAACTGGGACTCCAGTTCAGCTTCAGGTTGTTGATTATTGTCTTTCACTGGCACTGAAAGAGCTGCAGGCAGAGAAATAACACCATATTTTGTATCAAAAAGAAAAATTCTTCAGATCTAAACATCACACCATTTATTTGAGTTTTCCATAATTTAGTCAAGAGAACATCCTGCCAGCTGTTAAATGAGGTCTAATGAGCTAGTAATTAAAGAAGACAGAATTGAGCCAGTGTATTACACACTGATCAAAGCATTACTGACTTCCGCATTAATAAGTGATTTGTTAATACCCACAACTCACTCATTCACAATTTTGTACAAGTGCATCTGCATTTCAACTTCTGTGTCTGAAGTATTGAACTGCAGTAGTTTATAAACATGTATCCATCTGACAAACCACAAGTGAAATAATATTAATCTTATATCCAGTAAAATTGAAATAAAAGAAATAAATAAAAGAAAATATCACCAATATCTTCTAACCTTAAAAAAAACTAATGTCAAAATACCTAAGTTTTCAGCTACAAAGTTTTCCCAAAAGGCAACTGAGGATTTAAACAATTATACAGAGCTCTGTCCAAGATGATATACTTGATAAAATTTGTAAACTATTGAAAAAAAATCTTGTTCCTCAAGCACCTCCCTCATCATTAGAATTCTGCCCCTTCCCCACCAACAACTTTTTGTACTTGTCTTACTTTAACCCTTTTAACCTGGTGTGCATAAATTGGTAGCGGATGAGCAGACAATATAAAAGAGCAAAAAATCTGAAGCAAGGCTTGGTAATAATTTATTATTACTGAACATCTCAACAAACCAGGATGGCTTCACCCATTTTGCCATTGACTGAAATGATACCTTCCAGGGTACCAGTGTTGAAGTTGAAAGGTTAACCTACACAAACTCTACTCTGACAACAACCATCGCTTTTTGATTTTAAAGTGTAATAAGTAGGTCAGAAATGTTTACAATTAAAACACAGTGGTTGAATGACTTAACCCTTCACTCAATCAACATAATATCAAAATCTGTCATCAGATTCACCTATTTCTAATAGTTGAATCTATTGTTATTCTTATTTTCTTTTTCTTTCATTTCACTGATTTTTGTCTGCCAAATTGTGCAAAAACGGCCAGTACAAGTTTGCTGAAATTTGGCACATGTGTAGAGCTTCATGCGATGTTTCTTGATTGAGTCATGGCATATGTGTAGTTTTTCGTTTTCTGCAAAAAGTAATCAAAATGTCACGTTTTTCCCCAATTCTCAAAAACCCTCTGGACGATTTGGCTGAATCTTTCCAAATATTTGAAGCATAACCAACTGCATCTGTCTGCATAGGTGGTATTACCCACGTTGACCCTATTTTGCCACAAACTTCCCCCAAAGATGCATTTTTGGCGAAAAATGGCAAACTTTCATATGCGATTTCTCAGCACTGCAGCCACATTTTCTCAAAACATATTCCATGTGAAGATTGGGCATTCATCCAAGAACAATTCTACTGTTAGTTTACTCCATTCCTAAATGATTCAACACTGAATGCTTCTATGGTTGCATGAAGCGGTCATGGTATGACAACTTTTGTTCTATATGTTACTATTAAAAGTTTAACCCTTGGCAGATTTGAGAGTTCCTATATGGGTACTGTCGGAATAATTGTCATTTTCGCCAATTTTCACATGCGATTTTCCAGCACTGGTGCCATATTTTCTTAAAACATTTCCCATGGAAAGGTAGGGCATTCATCCAAGAATAAGTCTGCCATTATATGTTTTATTCAAAGTTTTTGGGCCTTGAATCGGAGTACCCTAAAAGTTTTCCTAAGCTTGGCTCATTTTGAGTTAACTTTTCTGCCACTTTGGAATGGAATATTGAAAAATAATTTGCATGTCCGTATTCACAATTGACTACCGAGCATATCTGCTGTTGTAAGTTTGGTTGTAATGTTTAACCCTATGCCCATTCTGGTTGCCTAAAAGTAGGTACAGTTCAAGAAAACTTCTATTTTTTAAGAATTTGGTAAGATGAAGTGACAATTTACTCCATTTGTAATTGATTGAGCGCTGAATGTTTTCTATGGCTGTATGCAGCAAAGTATGAAAACTTTTGTTTTATATGTTATTATTAAAAGTTTTACCCTTAGCAAATTTGACAGCTCCCATAAGGGTTCTGTCAGAATAATTGTTGTTTTTGCCAACTTTCACATGCAATTTCTCAGCACTGGAGCCATATTTTCTCAAAGCGTTTACAATGAGCAGATAGGGCATTCATCAAAGAACAATTTTGCTGTTATATGTTTTATTCAAAGTTTTACTCTGCACCCAGTTTTCGGGCCTTGAATTGGCGTACCCTCAAATTCTTCATAAAATTGTCTCATTTTGAGTTCACTTTTCTCACACTTTCGAATGGAATATCGAAAAATGATTTGCAAGTTCGTATTGATAATTTGACTATCGAGCATATTTGCTGTTATAAGTTTCAGTGTAAAGTTTAACCCTATGTCCATTATGGTTGCGTAAATGTACGTGCCATCCACAAAACTCCCATATTTTCAGAATTTGGTAAGTTTAAGTGACAATTTACTCCATTCCTAAATGATTCAGTGCCGAATGCTTTCTATGGCTGCATGAAGCAGTCATAGAATGACAACTTTTGTTCTATATGTTATTATTAAATGTTTAACCCTTGGCAGATTTGAGAGTTCCCATAAGGGTTCTGTTGGAATAATTGTTTTTGCCAACTTTCACATGCGATTTCTCAGCAATGGAGCCATATTTTCTCAAAGCGTTTTCCATGAGAAGATAGGTTGTTCATCCAAGAACAATTTTGCTGTCCTATATAAAGGTGCAAATAGTTGAAGGTTGAACAGTTCATCATATAGACAGATCGTCCCCTGAGTTCCAATGTGTTCTATGTGCCAGTATAGATCACAATGGAACTCAGGGGACGAGATATAATGCCAAACATAGCCGGTGACAGGTAAATAATGAATGGAAAAGTCATTGAATTCAGAATAAAATAGGTAAATAATGAATGGAAAAGTCATTGAATTGAGAATAAAAAAGGGGTGAATCGTCCCCTCAGTTTCCACATGATCCATGGCATTTCCATGCAGTCTAGGCACTCGACAAAGATACTAAAGATGAGAATTTCAAGTACCTGCCTTGCATGGTCTGGATACATCTGGATACAACTGACATATATCTAACACTTGTGTCTGTGCAATTTGAATGTCAAATCAGTCAAATGACGGCTTTTTCGCCACTGGGTCGAGTTGTCCGTTTCTGTCGGGGCGGTCTAAAATAAACAGTTGAACTCCAAACTTTTGGTCCTATATAAAGGTGCGAATATTTAAGTTGAACAGGTCATCAAATAGACAGAAATAATGCCAAACTCGGCTGGCGACAGGTAAATGGTGAATGGAAACGTCATTAAGAATAGAGTAAGGACTAATTGTCCCCTCGGTTTCCACACAATCCACGGTGTTCCCACGCGGTCACACTACCTGACAAAGATACTAACCTGTCGAGCAGGGAGAGTAGAACAACTTCTGAAGATTTCGTGTAGCTGCCTTCAGTGGTCTGGACACAGTGGGCGTAAGAGCGACACTGCTGTCTGTTCAATTTTAATGTCAAATTAGCCAAATTACTTCTTTTTTGACATTAATCCATGCGCGATTTCTGTCCACTTTTCAATTCTGGCAATTATCTAACTGTTACCAGCTTGGCGTGGCTCATTTGGTGCTAGTGTACACGATGCATCTTTCAGTCACCAGCATCTCTCTATCAGTAATTGTGAATCAAAAGTTTCAAATAGAACTAGCTCAGAGGGGGAGGGGGCAGAGGGCAGGGCCACAATCCCAGACGTCGCACCAGCTGGAAATAGACCAAATTCAAACAATTACCTCCACTCATCAAAATGCTATATCTTAGCCAATTCTTGGCCGATTTCCATGAAATTTTCACTCTTTCTTCACAAATAATTACCACATTGTTTCACAAAGAGAGCTACACCAATTTCGCATTCTATCATGTTGAATGTCAGGAGAGTGTTTGAGCATGTGCAGGGGTTCCCACGAGGCCAATGCTTGGTTTTGGGACTTTCTAATAATATGACCGAGTTCAGGGGAGCTTCAAGAACAAACGCGGAAAGTTTAGAGTCACTGCTTCAAAAATGTTCACCACAATCTATGGTACCTGATGCACACAGATTGTTATTATTAAGTATACACGCCCATACACCATTCACACCAATGTGAAAGAGTATTGCCAAAAGAATTGTTAGACACTGTAGACACAGTTTTCTATAGGTTACGAACTGAGTAGCCTGAACTACTTCCCAACTATGTAAGCAAGTCGATTTTTCCGATGCATCAAAAAGCAAGCAAAATAGGTGAATCTCTCGATTTCTTGAAATCAAAAAATCTAGTTCTAATTATTTTTGTTCAAATCTTTAAAAACATTTCAACAAAACCATATCATGTGTCCCCCCCCCCCCCCCTCCCTCCAAATTGAAACAAGCTAAACAATCTTGTTCCAATGAGGGGGTTATATGATATGGTTTTAATGGAATTTTTTTAAAACTATTTTTTTGAGACAAATTTCTGAGACATTTTGTGGAGTTTTTATCCACTGTTTCCACAGATTAAGGAGAGAATAAAGAGGGCCTCCTTCCCTCATGAAAAAATTACCGGAGAAACGCGAATTATTTTTAAAAATGTTTTACTTGTGCAGTTTAAGTCAAAAGAAAATGACATGACAGTACCAGTGTGCTGGAAGTTAATTGATACACTGCTGGATGTCACCCTTGGACATTTATTTTAAATAAGCCCAGGCAATTTTTTGGGCCTCAGTGTATCCTTTATTTACCCGATTTAGTTTGTACGTTGGGGTTGAGTGCTGGAAGTCACTATCATGGCTCTACTGAAAAGGGGCTGAAATTCACTTTTGTAGCTTTACCCAATGAACATAGCTTGTTGTTTGCTTGGCAATACAAAAATAATGGTTTATGTAAAATTGTTTGTTGCAATTTACGGGAGAGTGCCAACAGGCACTCACCAATAAATAGTAACAAAACATATATGAACAAAATTCTTTTTTACCCAAAGTCTCCTCTTTCTGGTAGCATGGTTTCAATGAAAAGATATACTCATGTTACAAAACACCTTTGAAAATTAATTGAGCACTCTGCTAGTTGATGACACTTTTAGTAGTGTAGTGTTTAGGGAAAGGGATAGTTTTACAGGTGCAGACCCACAGTACTCACAGAGTAACCACTAACCAGTGGTTAGTAAGTGTCAGACTATTTTTGTCAGGGTACTTTTTGCATTTAAGATTTATAAATTTTGTAAACTTAAATCAGCAGAACTTTTCAAATCTGTGGCATATTGCCCCTTTAATGAATAGAACTCCAAGAATATGCTGAGTGAGAATCAAATCAGATCTGGTTCTGAAAGGAAAGGGTTAATTTCAATCCACCTGTAACAAAAAGGCATGTTTATGTGTGGGCCAAACATTCAAGCTTATCTGATAGTTCCCCATTTTTGATTTGTGGTGGCTGGGTTGTAAAAGACAACGAATTTAGCACTTGGTATTTTGTGCATGGGATCGTCTTGATCTGCCAATGGCTATTGTTTCAAAAGTAACTGGGTGAAGTGTGAATAGTCTGTTGGATCAATGGTTTGCTGCTTATAGTCTGTACTAAAGTCTGTCTCTTACTAAAGGAAAATATTTTTTACCAATGGAAAATAAAGGTGACTGTTTTTCTGTCAATGTGTTTATTGGATAACAAGATATTAACATAGTATACGGTACAAAAAATGTATATAGCTACAAAAGATAGTATATGATACAAATAATTTACATTGTTGGTGCAATATACAAAAAACATAAAATTTATTTAGTTACAAAAACTAGTATATGATACAAATAATACTCGGCGGCCACACCAAAACTTCAACACTGCCCTCCTAATGAGTAATCGGCAGGTTGTGTTGGCAGGATCTGGTGGTATACCTGCCATTGTGGTGTTTGGGTGCAGGGGTGTATAGATTTTATCATTTTGATTTTTGATATCTAACTTCGCACAACCTTAGAATGGGATGCACAAAAGAACACTAATATGTGACATGTCTGCTTTGTCTCCAATTTGAATCGACTTTGCAATCATCCATCCACATCCATAACTGTATATATTCTTCATTCTTTTTTATCTTTTTTTGCTATCTGTTGTTTCATTTTGCTCATTCTACTGTTAATGAGAAATTATATTGGATCCCGCCTGAGTCTTGTAACGAAACTGTGTATATTCGCCACCATGCAGGAGAAAATACAACAACAAATTTACATAGTCGATAATAAGAGTTCAGTTCTGGCAATAGACTGTATACTCCAGCAAGCCAACCTCACCCTCGGTAAAAACTCTCTTCAAATGCTGGGTGGAAGCATTGACTGCTCGATATTTTAGTTGCTGGGTTCAGTCTTTCTTCTCCAGACCATTCTGGGCTGCCTTCTCATAGTCGGTAAATATCCGCGATGGAAATAAGCTTATGCGAAGCTGTCGTTATTTGCTTCAGTCTTCCTGCACTGCAGTGCAGCGGCGAGTTCCTGGACATTGGTAGGGGGCTGTAGGCATTGTCGTAGGTGCCTGCCAAGCGTATCCCAGACGTGCTCGATTGGTGAAAGGTCTAGACATAGTGCTGGCCAAGGTAGTATAGCGATGTTCTGCTCATGAAGGAACTCTGCAGGGAGCCCAAATATTAACTGGGGTTTTTGATTTGAACAAGAGAGTCTAACGACATCCATATCTCCCGTTGACTTTTATGTTATGATAGGAACAAGCATTTGTGATGGAAATTTTGCTATTACCAAGGGCCGTAACCATGCAAAATTCATCGCATCGAAAATTTCTGACCACGCGCACATCTACACTTGATACTGATACTTCAGACCAAGTTTTGTAAAAATCCAATAAAAATTGTAGGAGGAGTTAAGTGGACAAGTCTTTGTGATGGAAATTTTGCTATTTCCAAGGGTTGTAACCATGCAAAATTTGTCGCATCGAAAATTCCTGACCACATGCACATCTGCACTTGATATTGATACTTCAGACCATGTTAAGTGTCGTAAAAATCCACTGAAAACTGTAGGAGGAGTTAAGGGAACAAAGTTTGCGAAGGATGGACAGATGGACTGATGGACAGACAAACACCATTTCAAGATCCAACTCCCGACTTTCATAGGTGGGGGATAACAAACTTGAATCTGACCCTGTAATGAGGTTGTATACTAAATATCAAAAGATTCTGACTGGTGGATCTGAAACAGAAATTTTATAAAGATTATTCCCCATATTGCATGGATTTAAAATTCAGGTGCCCATAGAAAGCCCAAAAATTAACCGAGGGGCTTGATTTCAACAAGTTTGAATCCGACTCCTGTAAGGATGATGTATACCATAAATTAAAGATTCTGACTAGTGGTACAGGAGAAGAAGATTTTGAAACATTATTCCTCACATTGGACCAAGTTAAAATTCAGGCTCCAATAGGGAGCCCAAATATTAACTTAGGGGACATGATTTTTACAAATATGAATCTGATTCCACTAAGGATGGTGTATACCATATATCAAAAGTATTATGATTGGAGGTTTGTGACACAAAGATTTTTAAAGTCCTCATATTGCACTAAGTTAAAATTTGGGCTCCAATAGGGAGCCCAAACTAGTGTTGAAACGATTAATGCCATTTGGATTTTTCCTAATCGACTAATCACCAGGGAGAAGTCGACGATTAATCGATGAGTTGGTTATGCAATGTCAGGTGCTAAACTAAGCAATAAAGTCTACAAAACTGTGGTTTTACCTAAATGCATTGGCTGGAGTGGCTTCCAAATTATGACACAATTAATAGGTCTAACTGCCCGACATTACGGAAGTCGATGTCTCCAAGTCCTTACGACCAAACAACCGGTGCCGCAAAAAATAAATTGGTCTAATAATAAATCTTTGGTGTTCCAATTTCCAAGGGGAATTGAGGAGAGGGCCCAGAATATTCGGTTCCGTCAAGTATTTTTAAGCAAAATCGAACTTTCCCCGAAAATTCACTTCTTCTTTACCCGTTAATTTAATCTATTTTCTTGAAAATGAGAGAAGTGCGAAAAAGAGAGGTTTTTTTTCTTATTTAGAAGCACGAGTGTGATAGCGCTCCTCAAATCAACAGCACTGAAATTTTCTTGAAGGAGCACAAAGTGGAAACTTCAAGTCTTTAGAGAACACACCCAGGCGACTAATCGACAAGTGATTCACTAATCGGTTGATAGATTTGTTTAGTACTAATCACATTGGCATCAACTAGTTGAAAAATCATTTCAACACTAGCCCAAACATTAATCAATGGACTTGATTTGAACAAACTTGAATCTGACTCCAATAAGGATGCTGTATACCAAACATCAAATGATTCTGACAGGTGGATCTGAAGAAGATGAAGATTTTTAATGAGTATTCCCCAAACAGCACTAGGTTAACATTCAGGTTCCCATAGAGAGCCCAATTATTAAGCGATGGGTTTGATTTGAACAAAGTTGAATCCAACCACTGTAAGGATTCTGTATACCATATATCAAAAGATTCTAAACATTGGTTCTGGAGAAAAAGAGTTTTCATACTGGACGAAGTAAAAGTTCGGGCCCAACAAATTAGCTCAAATATTAACACAGGGACTTGGTTTGAACATCCTTATCTCTGACCTCCATGAGGATGCTGTATACCAAACATCAAAAGATTCTCACTGGTGGATCTGAAGAAGAGTTTTAATGATTATTTCCCATATTGTACAATGTTAAATTTGGGTTCCCAGAGAGAGCCCAATTATTAATCGATGGCCTTGATTTGGACAAACTTGAATCTGACCTCTGAAAGGATTCTGTGTACCATATATATCAAAAGATTCTAACTAGTGGTTCTGGAGAAAAAAGGGACTTGGTTTAAATAAACTTAAGATCTTACCTCCCACATGATGCAGTATATCAAACGATTCTGATTATGGATTTGAAGAAGATTATTAAAGATTATTCCTCATAGTGCATTAAGTTAAAAATTTAGGCCCCCAACTGGGGGGGACTAGATTTGAACATATATGAATCTGACCCCTGCAGTAAAGTTGTTTACCAAATATTAAAAAATTCTGACTGGTAGTTCTGGAGAAGAAGATTCCTTAAAGAGTACTCTCATATCGCCCCAAGTTAAAATTTGGGCTCCTGTATTGAGCCCATATATGAACCAAGGGACTTAATTTTAATTTTAACAAACTGGTATCTGCACCCCCCCCACCCCCCACCACCCCCCACCACCCCCCACCCCCCCCCCCCCCCACCCTTTCTGACCAGAGGTTTTGGAGAAGTGAATTTGTTAATTTTTGCAAATATGCTGACTCAACATTTTTTCAATCTCCTCTACAGCACACTACGACTCAACCTATGGCAATTTTTTTTTACCACTCTCCATGCTACTGGTCATAAGGAAGCTTCATATCAAATAACAGATCTCTGTTCCATGCGTTTTTTGAAATAACCCAGAGAAAAGTGCCGAATCAGTTTGGAGAGAAAGAGATTACACCCGTTCATCTGCTTTCCCACATAAGAGAAAGTTTCTGACAGCACAGACCTATAGCCCTTTATGGTAATAGGCTGGAGGTCCTTGGAATCAAAAAGGTATACCAGAAAATTCGCAATTTGAGCGATTGATGGATTTTGGTAATCCACATGTTGATCTGCACACCAGCGACAGAAAACTTTCCACTTAGCAGCAGAAGTCATGCCAGTGGAATGTCACCGTGATGCAGAAATGCACTCAACTGTTCGTCTCGAAGAAACCTCTATGCCAGAGACTGGACCTGATAAAAGACAGGTGTGAAGGGACAGGTTTGCCAGGTTGTTGTGTTACTTCCTGGGCCAGCCCTGGGATAGAAGATCACAGAGTAGAGGAAGAAGAATTGGCCATTCTGCTAACAGAGGCTGCATCTGATTGAACCACACCCTCTGAGGAGAGATCAGAATGACCCTGCAACTGCAAGCATGAATCTTTGACAAAACCTGAGGAAGAATCAGTGCAGGAGGGAGGGCATAGTCGACCCACCCTGTCCAGTCAAGAGACAGAGCGTCCACTGCAAATGCTTGTGGATCTGGACAAGGGGATACAAAGGTCTCTACCTGATGATTCCAGCGAGTGGCGAAAATCTCGATATGAGGACGACCCCCACCATTTGCAAATCATCTGAAATACTGAACGATGAAACATCCATTTGGTGGGAAGGACACTGTCTCATCGGGACAGGGACCTGGCTAGATCGTTGAGTCACCCGGGGATGTGCCAAAAGGCCACCTGAGCATGTACATGTACGCTAACAGGAGAAGATCCCGAGATAACCGATACATGGAAATTGAATTGTGTGCACACTTGATTCTGGATGTAGGCCACCACTGTCGAATTGCGTGAAAGAAGCAGGACTGTGTGATTCGACAGGTCAGAGATCCATTGCCGAAAAACAGAAGAGCAAGGAGTTCGTTCTGGTTGATATGAATGGCCACCTGCCCTCGGTCCCACTCGCCATGAGTAGACCGACTGAGAGGATAGCACATCACACCCCAGCCCAGATTGCAGGCATCCGTTGTTAGGATGCGATCAGCCGGAGGAAGATGCTGAGGCAATCAGGGAACATTGGTCCAGGGGCGGAGGTGACAATGCAAGGACCAGAGAATAGTGACTTCCAGGTCCAGAGGATCCACATTCAGATGCCAATGATCCAACAGGAAGGTTGGACAAACAAGCGACCCAGCGGAATGAGATCCATCACCGAACCACAAAGGCGCAGCAACTGAAAGAAAGACCTGGCGGAGACCGAGGAGGACCAGAGCAGTTCCAGAGTCAAGACGGAAAAGATCAATGCCCAAGCCTTGGGAACAGACACCACATTGTGAAAAGTGTCGAAATTCATGCCCAAATGATGAAATTGCTGAGAAGGAATTAGATCTGACTTCTTGCAATTGACACTGAAACTCAGCGATGCTAGCAGGCCAAGCAGCCGCCGGACATCGGATTCCAGTCGCAGACCTGATTGGACGACGTTGAGGACCCAAGGATCCGACGGTCGAAAAACAGCAACAGCCTTCTCCCGACTGGAGGTGAATTGAGGTGAGAACCTTCATTTGCAGCCTCGACGAGGCCCCCAAGAGGAGAAATCACCCCCTTGGGAAGCAACAGAGTCCTGAGACCTACCTCCCTGAGGCTGCCAGTGAGCCTGGCAGAGTCAACACTTCTTCTGAGCAGAAGGAGCTGATGTAGCCGAAGCCGCAGGCTGTGTGACTGATGTAGCCGATGCAGCTGGGCACTTGGCGGGCCTGGAATGACCACCACCACCCGTGGCAGCAGGTTGGTCCAGTTGCCATAACAAAAGCTGGTCCTTCGAATGACGAAAAACCTCGTCACGGACAGCCCCCACGGAACCATGGGACAGCTGAGGTCCAACCAAAGAAGCAGAACTCAGAACAGCATGCTGCTCAGAAGGAAGTGATGGAGAAGTGTCAAACTCTGCATCCCGGCGTGCAAGCTCCAAGTTAGCCATGTTGCAGGTGTGAGAATGTGTCAGCTTCATAACAGCCTGAGACAAAACATCCAAAGGTGCCTGAGCATCACTAAACTCCCCTGACAGGAGATAGGAAGCCAGGGCAGCAACCACGTGATCCGCGAGATAAAACATGTCCAGCATCTCTCGGGAAAGGCCCACCATAGATTCTAACACCGACATCGGAAGAAATGCTGACTTTGGCTTAGCAAACCCGAGGGAAGAAGAATCCTCATCCACAGTAGTCAACCCTTGGAAGTCTGGTGGAGAGGCGGATTCATAGACACGAAACCGCATTGGAGGCAGAAACGCATCAGATCGAGAAAAGAAGGAACCATTCAGGGGATTGAAACACATCTTGGCACCCAGGCAAGCCTGAATATCTAAATTTTATAGCAAATTTCCTTTCTTATTATACCTACCGCAATTGTTTTCAACAGGCTTGCACTACAGTGGAAGTCCCTAACTCGGAAAAATACTATCTATTTTCTTCTTTCCCAAGTGATTTGGGAAAGAAAAGTAGTGCAAAAGCACCAAGAAAAAATAAGCCAAAACTGGGTCGAGTGTGACCAGCGCACACCCAGTAAGGGAACTCTTCTCCTTGTACTAATCCATGGATTCCAGAACCAGTGCACAGACGTATAACAAACTTTTCATTCTATTGAATCCGCCAACACTGGAGTTATGTGATTAGCGGGGAGGAAGGATTCTTACCCGAATAAGAAGACGGGAGGGCCCCCATGTAAACAGTTGCAGGAGGTATAATAAGAAAGGAAATGTACTATAACATTTAAATTTCTTATCAACCTACCTTACAATTGTTTACAACAGGCTGAATAGACAACAGGAGGAGGGAATAACCAACCCCAACATAACCCGACTGCACTGGACAGAAGAAGAGTTCCCTATGCCTATAAAACCATAGCATCACAACCATTAATAAATGACAATGGGAGATGAGGCATATGGCCCTGTGTGACACACAGACAGAAAGGACAGTACCAAGAACAGGGCTGGAACTGACCTTGCAATAACCCTAATGGCTAGGGTTGATGACAGCCAGAGCAGAAGAAAAGAGGGCCTAAAGAAAAAAGGTTCTCAGACTGCTCCTGCAACTGACGCAGATAGGTGGAGAAAGTAGAAGCATTTCTCCAGTAGGCTGCCTACATAACATCCGACAACTGACGGAGTTAGCATAAGCCCAGGAGGTAGACAATGCACACACCTCGTGGGCAGAAAAATGACTGGTAATACAATCGTCAGTCACTAGAAGAGTGTATGACGCGCGAATAGCAAGACAAATCCATCTAGAAATGGACTGAGGAGAGATCTTCTGTCGACCAGGGATAAGAGGCAGAAAAATATCTTTTCCTGTCTTTCCTAATGAACTGTGTCCGGCTGAGGTAAATGCGAATTGCACGAAACGAATAAAGGGCGATTACCCTCACCAGAAGAATGAGCCCTGATACAGATTGGAGGTTGAGTAGTTTCTGTCATCTGATTTTTGGCCAGAAAGGAGCAATCAGTGGTAAAGTAACACTGTTGGCAGAGCTCCTGAAAAGGCCAGATCAACAGAGAGGGTGTGAAGCTCACTAACCCTTCTGGCTGAAGCAAAGCAGCAGCCACGAAAAATACCATCTTGGGGTAAGCTACCAGAAAAGTGCTGAATAAGCTTGGAGAGGTACGGATTAGTGCCGATACAATGCTTTCCCACATACGAAGAGGTCTCCGAAAGCATGGACCTGTACCCTTAGATGGTAACAGGTTGGAGACCTCGAGAATCAAACAGATATATCAGAAATTGTGTGTTATCGAAGGATCAGCATAATCAACAGAGTGATCAGAACACCATCGACAGAAGACCTTCCACTTAGCTGCATAGGCTAAACCAGTGGAGTGCCTCCTTGAAGAAGAAATGCACTCCACTGCTTGTCTCGAAAAACCTCTATGGAGGAGACAGGACCTGACAAAAGATATGTGTGAAGGCACAATGAAGTCAGGTCAATGAGAAAACTCCTCGGGTGGCCTTGGCAAAGAAGGTTGTGACGTAGAGGGAGATGTGCCAGAACTGCAGCCAACAGAGAGCGGAGCTGATTGATCCACACCAGCTGAGGTGAGAGGGGTGCGATCAGAATGATTCGACAACTGCAGGTTTGTATCTTGGCTAGAAGCTGAGGCAGAACCGGCGAGAAGGCATAGCCGACTAGACCGTTCCAATCGAGTGACAGAGCATCCACGGCGAAAGCCAGAGAATCTAGACACAGGGATATGAAAGTGTACACCTGAGGGTTCCAATGGGTCACAAAAAGATCGACCCCAGAGATCGCAAAGCAACTGGAACATTGCCCTGTGAAGCATCCACTCAGTGGAAATGAACCTGTCCCATTGTGACAGGGAGTCGGCTAGGCCATTCATCTTGAGCGAGCAGTAGAAGATCCCGAGCCAATTCCTACATGGGAACCGAGTGCGTGCCGCCCTGGTTCCAAATGTAAGCAACCACTGTCGAATTGTCGGACAACAGAAGGACCTGACGATTTGAAAGGTGGGGGATCCACTGCCGAAAACTCAGAAGAATAGCAAGAATTCCTTCTGGTTGATGTGAAGAGTTGCTTGATCCTGGTCCCATACACCATGAAGGGAAAGACCAGAGGATCCAACGTCGCGCACCATCCGAGATCGCTGGCATCAACTGTCAGAACACGATCGGACATGGGCATGTCCAATGGAACTCCCTGCATAATCCACTAAACATCTGTCCAGGGAAGAAGGTGATGATGAAGAGATGCTGGTAATTGAAGCACCAGATCCAGAGGATCGACATTGGGCCTCCAACGACTGAGAAAGTGTTGAAGTCAGGTCTGACATGCAGCCAAACTAGACGATGAGATCCATCACTGAACCGCAGAGACCGAACAGTCGTAATATACTCCGAGCTATCGCTGATGTGGACTGGGTCAGAGACAGGGCGAAAGCTGGGAGAATCACAGCCCTCGCCCTGGAATAGCCACTGTATGGAAGTCCATCCCCAGATGACAAAACGACTGAGAAGGGTCCAGGTCTGACTTCTCTTTGTTGACTCTGAACCCTAGCAGACGTGAGCAGGCTCAAGTGTGTTGACATCTGACTCCAGAAGAGCAGCACTGGAGTGTCTCTGGAGGATATCGTCCAGATATGCCGAAGTAGTCACCCTGGACTGAGTGCAATGGAAGGATATCACATGCAACATCAGTCAGATGAAGGCTCAAGGAGCCAGGCTGAGGCCCTGAACTGGTAAATTCACCCCAGAAAAGTGAACCTGAGATAGATTTGTCATGTCCAATGAATAGGAATGTAAAAGTAAGCATCTCGCAGGTCGATGCTGGAAGCGAAATCTCCCTGGTGAATGGAGTGGTGAACCGATCTGAAAGTCTCCATGCTAAACTTGGGAGCAATGATAGACTGGTTCAGGATACTCAGATTGATAATCGGTCAGTCGGACATCCTTCTTCACCACCAAGAACAAGTTGTCTATCTCCATGATCAAAAGTTCCTGACGTGAACTGTCTAAACGAACTTGGGTTAGAAGTGGCACTTTCAACAGAGTGTGGTGCCTCTGAAAGGATATCCGCAGACTGGACCAAATACATAACACCCAAGGATCGGATGTGATCGTGGCCCAATGGTCTGCAAACTTGGATATCTCTCCTCCAACCTGGGATGAATCGAGGTGAGGACCTTCATTTCGAGCCCCGGCGAGGCCTGTGAGAGGAGAAACCACCTCCTCTGTTAGATGAAGGATCCTGAGACCTCCCTCTGGACTGCCGATGCTTACCCTTACCACGTGAGTAAGAAGAAGACGAAACAGGAGGATCAGCCCTTGGCTTCACAGAGGAAGCAGAAGGGCATTTGTTAGGCTTGAAACAACCCCGGCCTCCAACAGAAGGTGGACCAAGCTGGCAAAGCAGCAGCTGATCTTTGGAATGATGCAGGACGTCATCCCGGACCGTCGCCACGGAATCATGGAATAGTCACAGACCCACCAAAGGAATGGATCGAAGAGCAGCGCCCTGCCCTTTAGGGTGGGAATGGCTTGGACCAACACAGCACCCCGGCGAAGTAATTCCAAAATAGCTGTATTACAGGCATGCGCGTGAGTAAGATGCATGAGCATCCTAGAGATCACATGCAAAGGAGCCTGTATGTTGTCAAACTTATCTGGAGGCAGATAAGCAGCCAAGGCAGAGTCGACGTGATCCGAGAGAGAAAGCATGCCTAGCATCTCTCTGGATTAGCCCAACATGGACTCCAAAGTCATCATAGGAATAATGGCCCGACTTGGCCTTGGAGTCTCCAAGACCGTCAATGTCTTGCAGACCGACGGATTGGCAGAATCGTAGGAACGATAACGCACATGGGGCAAAAAGGTATCAGCCTACACTCTAAATCGGTTGGGTTAAAAATCAACCCAAATCGACTGGGTTGAGTGAATATGAACCCAATTTGGGTTCATATTCACTCAACCCAGTCGATTTGGGTTGATTTTTAACCCAACTGATTTTAGAGTGTAGTGAAGAACAAAGTCTTCATAGCCTTGGAACTCAGCTTTGAGTCCAATGCTGCAAACGTTTCGACCACTTGTACCAACTGGTACGGTCGAAGGTGCCCAGAAGCAGGTTGCTCCACAGGCTGTAAGCGCGTGACTGATCATCACGGCCTGGCTGAAACCTCCAGCTGGTCTGGCGGTTTGAAGGAACTAAAACACAAAGTCAAGAGCCGCTCCCAAGTCAGAAGACTGATGGCCCTCAACGTCAGATGTCTCTGACCCATCGCCTGAGTCGAAAGACACATAGCCCATGTTCGGATCAGAAAGCAGCGGCCTGCTTCCAATCCCCAGAGGTGGTGCCGCAGAAGGTGCCCGAAAGCCACTATAAGCCTTGCTGGAGTCAATGGGAAGGCTCTTGGAATGAACCTATGGGGCAACGGGTGGCAGCCAAAACATCTGAATACAGATGCTTATAGGGGTATGAAATACCCCGAGGATCTGAAGTGTGGAAACTCAGGAGTATCACTGTGGACCTCTGAGGGACAGAAGGTCCAGGCTGCACAAAAATGCACTGGTCCTGCAAAACTGGCTGAAGGACCAGAGTGCATGGACGGAAGCGTAACAGAGTCCATGGTGACTTTACCATGGACAACTGAATGCAAATCAAAACCTGCTGGGCTCAACGGCTGAGAGACGACAGCAGAGGGATTGGCCGGCAACCACTTCCGACTTTGCCAAGTTGAAGCCAGGGAAGGTTTAGGATGATATCCCACATCCAAGAAGCAGAAATCCCTGCAGACTCCTGCAGGGATAAGCTGAGGCTGGCTGAAACGGAGACTGATGACGTCACCGACGGAGTAGCAGCAGGAGCAGATACATCAGTAGCTGTTGACAAAGGCAGAAAAGCGGAGAGAGCAACTGAGTCCGGCTCCAAAAGAGGAGTCACAACCCTAGTGACAGCCTCAGATGTCGACTGGAGGGGGACAGTAGTCCCGGAACCAGGCATCTCTTCGCCAGAAAGTCAGCAGCTACCATTGTATCCATGCCATAGGAAGACTGCAAAACCCCCAGGAGGGGGGTATAACTCTCTCCAGACAGAGTCAAATTGGGAGGCCCCGAATGACTGCATTCCCCTTCCCACGGATGCGGGAGGAAAACATCACATGCCCGAACTATACAACAGACGGAAGCCCAAAAAGTGGAAGAATAGAACACCCAAATAAAGTGGAGCATGAATAATGGGAAACTTCAACATGCTAAGACAACAAAAATGGCCCACAAGGTATCGTCCTAGGCATATCTTGTGAGAGCAATGTAGATGGGAAGGTGAACCCAAAGAAAAAATAAATCAGGACACTCCCCAGCTACCAGAGTAAGGTGGCAGGGAACAAAGGCCCAACGGGAACAGAAAAGTACCCCAACAGCCAAAAGGGAACTGGCAGAAATTCTACCCTCAACAGAGGGGAGAAAAGCTGCCACAACTGCCCCCAGCTGACACCTAATTCAGTTAAAAGCAGAACCCAAAGGGTTAGCATTAATGAACAAAAGACCGACACAGCACGTTACGCGAAAAACTCGCGCAAAACCGATATAGAGATTGATCACGAAAAATACAGTGAATAATCGAGAGAATATATAACTAGAGGCTCAAGAGAGCCTAAAACGCTCACCTGGACCAAGTTGTCCTAAACTGCAAGGGTTATGGGTATGGAGAAAATGTAATCTGAATGAACCATATGGCAGATTCGCCAGCAATTTTTTTGTCCAATTGTTTCAACTGCTCAGAAGAAAGCTTCATACCAAATACAAAATCTCTAGTCTGTGCAGTTTGGGAAATATTGGACATCTCATTTTTTTTTTCTATTTTTAGCGCCAGGTGTTCCCACGGGGAACCGTGAAAAATTTTGGGGGCAGGAATGAAGTACTTAGGGTCAACTAATGCCACATATAAAATTTGGTTCAAATTGCTCCATTAGTTCTTGAAATAAAAATTTTCAGGGGAGCTCAAAAGTGAGCCTATCCCCTGGAGAGCCCAAATATGGACCTATCAACTTTCTTTGAACAACTTTTAATCTGGAACACCAGAGGAAGTTTCATCCCAAATATCAAAGCATTCCCACTTGTGGTTCATGAGAAGATGATTTTTAATGAATTTCACGATATTTGGGCATAAGCACAAGCCCAAAAAGGGCAGAGACCCCATTTGAACAAAACTAAAACAAAATACCCCCAAGATGATGTGGCCCATGTATGTTTCAATTTGGGACATTGGTTTGTGAGGAGAAGATATTTTTAAAAAGGTAAACATGTAATCTTTTTCCCACTGACTTCAGTGTTAAAAAATGCTGAGTCATCATATTTTCATAATGCCAAAAACAGACCATATGACAGATTTGCCAATAATTTTTTTTGTCCAATTGTTTCAACTGCTCAGAAGAAAGCTTCATACCAAATACAAAATCTCTAGTCCGTGCAGTTTGGGAAATATTGGACTTTTCATTTTTGTTCTATTTTTAGCTCCAGGGGTTCCCATGGGGAACCGCGAAAATTTTGGGGGCATGAATGAAGTACTTAGGGTCAACTAATGCCACATATAAAATTTGGTTCAAATCACTCCATTGGTTCTTGAAACAGAAATTTTCAGGGAAGCTCAAAAGTGAGCCCATCCCCTGGAGAGCCCAAATATGGACCTATCAACTTTCTTTGAACAACTTTGAATCTTGAACACCAGAGGAAGTTTCATACCAAACATCAAAGCATTCCCACGTGTGGTTCATGAGAAGATTTTTAAATAATTTCATCATATTTGGGCATAAGACCACGCCCAAAAAGGGCGGAGACCCCATTTGAACAAAACTAAAATAGAATACCCCCAAGATGATGTGGCCCATATATGTTTCAATTTGAGCCATTGGTTTGTGAGGAGAAGATTGTTTTGTAAAAGCTAACGTTCGATGGACGACAGACGCCAAGTGATGGCAATAGCTCACACTGACTTTCAGTCAGGTGAGCTAAAAACACAGACCTGTATGTCTGGATAGTGACGAAACAGCTATGAATCCACAATTCAGAACAGGAAACATCGTTTACATCGAATCAAAAGGTATCAATGTTGAAGAGCGAAAAGATCCGCATCCTGTAAGATGGCAGAAAAATATAGAATGACACGTTGGTTATACATCTGCGCACTGGTTCCAGAAGCCGTGGAGTAGTACAAGGAGAAGAGTGTGCCCTACTAGGTGTGCGCCGGTCACACTCGACCCAGTTTTGGCTTATTTTTTCTTGGTGCTTTTGCATCACTTTTCTTTCCCAAATTGCTTGGGAAAGAAGAAGATAGAGATAACTTCCACTGTTGTGCAAGCCTGTTGTAAACAATTGTAATTGTAAAGGTATGTTGATAAGAAATAAGCAACCTATCAATTGCAAAATGAGGTCCCCATAAGGTGAATTTGCTGATGCTATCCCATACAGTGGGCCAATTTATCCTCTAGGTACATCTTTCTGTTTTTGCTTGAGACCTTGATTCAGACTGAGGTTCACAGAGGGTAAATTTTGTGATGCTAACCAGCTGTGCAAGGTTGCATCACCAGATTCACCCTCTGGGAACCTCATTTTGCAGATGACAGTCTGCTTATTTTCAGGCTTGCACCCAGGCCTTGGAAGGACTCGACAACCTGAGCCGATTGCAGAGGGTGCAAATATGGAGCTAGAAGGCTTGACAGAGTTGCGGCACTCTACAGAAGACCGTGGCCAGGCAGTCACTGATGGGCTGGTCTGAAGGCTAAACTCTGGCATGAAGCCCAAAACAAAATCTAAACCTGCCAAGACTGATGAAGTCCATTGCTTTCAAGCAAATCGTCATCCTCTGTGACAGAAGAGACATTGCCAAACTCGGGCTGACAAGCAGAAACCTCATGTGAATGCTGAGCAGCATCCAAAGGGCCAGGAGAGGAATCTCTACAACTTACCAAAGGAAATTGTGCCCCAGGAGGCACAGGAAAGCCAACTTGAGGGTTGCTAGAAAGCAACCGGGTGAGTGCCAGAACGGCTTGCCTCAGCTCACCTTGAGAATCCATCGGAGCAACCGCACCCGACAGTGTGTCTTCTCAATGAACCCTTCTAGAAGAAGAGCCCAAAACCACAGAAGGGATCAACAATGGATGTCGATCAGCTGACAGAGCAGGGAGACGGTGAGAAGACACCGGAGGATTGTCCCAAGAGTGATGCTCAGGGGCCGTCACTGGCCTCTGCAAAACAGAAGGCCCTGTCTGCAAATCCTCTAGAGAGACCGACGCTGGACGTCGATTGGCAGCCGGACCTGGGACACGATGAGGATACACTGGAGGATTGTCCCAAGAGTGACAGGAAATTGCCACTGGCCTCTGTGCAACAGAAGGCCCCCAACTGTCCATCCTCTGAGACCGACAGCAAGCATCGATCGACAGCCAGACTTGGGACACAGTGAGAAATCACCGGAAGGTCCCAAGAGTTACAGCTAACAGGGGCCATCACAGGCCTCTGCTGAACAGAAGGCCCTGGTTGCTAATGTCCCAGCCCCATCTTGCTGCCAAACTCCCCACAGTGGAAGGCCGAACAACAAACGATTCGCTCGACGAGGAATGAAGAATCGCTGCCAAAGCGATCAAGCACCCCAGCCAGGCAGGAGCAAACCTAGCCAGATGAGACAGAGCAGCCAGCAAACCCATACAGCTTTGCTGAGAAGCCAGGGAAGACTAGGAGCCCTGATAAATCACACCAGATACAGCCTCACCCTGTGCAATCTCGGAAATATCCGAGGAGGCATGGCTACCTTTACCCCAAAAACGAGGGGTTCTAGCCCAGGTCAGAACCACCTTGTTAACGGAATCCCAGAATTTAGATGACCAAATCCCACAAACACCATAGGGATTGGCCTGAGAGCAATTGATGCAGGTGACACAAGTACTATGAATGTCATTGACAAGTTTCACCTGCAAACAAGGACAAGGATTCGTGTTTGGCATTGTCTAAATGGATGTGAGAAGTGAATTTAGAGGGGAAAAGCCCACAAAGCAAACAAAATCACAATACGTCTCACCGGCGGAAAACCGATCAACGTGGGTTGCATTTTTGTGCGCAAAAGAAAACAGAGCACACAGAGAGAATACAAGCTAAAATTAGCATAAATATGAGGAAAATGATAATAATTTAGAGCTTGAGTCAAAGGATACAATATCCAGGAATGCACTGTAATAAAATCTCTAGCGATCACAAGTAGTTCACGAAGAAAATGAGAGCAACAAGCACAAGTCACAAAAAATCCGACCATGCAAAATGGCAGAAAAAAGGAATTGAGATCATGGTAGTTGCGAATGAACTCGGTAATGCAAGAGGTGTGCAGGGAGAGTACCTGTAATGTCGAGCGCCAGTCTCCTTCGATCCGTTTTCGATCTCTTTATAGTGCTTTTGCACTCTTCTACTTTTCCAGATTCGTTTGGAAAAGTTATTAGCTTGAGTTAAGTTCCGAAGTAGGGCTTGCACTTATGCTACAGCCAATTGTAAACAATTATTGTGAGAAGGTTGAAAAGAAAAGAACATGCAATGCATGCATTCCACACTGCTCCTCCATAGTGTCATGTTCAGGGATGACGCTATGCTTGTCCTATCAGGTGAGGACGTAGAAATGGCTGTTCTGTGTGCAGTAAATACCGTAATACTGTATATGTTAAAGAACCCTACTGTGGCACTGAAGCCAAAGCTTGGAAAAAATTACCTTAACCCTTCTGAAAATATTGTACACAGGTGCCAACTTGTGCTAAGACCCTTTAGGCCACTCAGGCTGAGGACTTCTATCCATCCTAAGGCCCCCAATGTGGGTCAATCAGGGCGCTCCGTAAAGTCCATGGAGGAATTTCAAAATATTCCATAACATCTCTGTCAAATAAGATACAATAGATTAAATGTCTATTGGATGTAATGAGACCAAATATGTCAAAAATTAAGGGGAATCTGCATGGTGATTGTCACAGTAATCTTTTATTCAATGAACAGGAATTATGCAATAAACAGGCTGAATTTGTTCTGAGGGTATGGTAAATGGTTTGTGGTTTGGTAGTTCTATTCATTTAATAAGGATATGCATTTATTAAATGATCTGACCCTTCTTCCGGTTATTAAGCCTATTCGTTAACTGGTTGAGTGCTAGAAGCCACTATCAGGACTTTCAAAACAATGAGGGTACAGTGCAAAAGCCATCATTTTCCTCACTTGTGTTCCATATTCAGTCAAACGCAAATAATATTTTGTATACAAATTTGTTCTATTTCAAATTATTGGAGAGTTCCACGAGGCACTCTCCAATAAATTGTAATAAAACAAATTTTGATGGACAAATTCAGACCACCAAAAATAATCTTGCCTTCAACCAGTTAAAAATGGTAACTTTCTGGCAATTCAAAACAGAAACCAGTCTTGAAACATATCTTTAATCCAGTAAAATTCAAAAGCAGAGAGGAGCACTCACTAGGTTTAGGCTAAGCTCTCATACATTAGGCATTGAAAGAAGAAGGGTTTTCAACATGCCTATGCACAAACGTATATACTCTGAATGTGGTTGGATGATGAAGAACATCTCCTCTTGCACTGTAAGACCCTAACTATCGAAAGATAAGAGCTTTGAAGAAAGCAGCAGAACACATTACCCATTTTAACCAGTTTACAGATAATGAAAAATTGTTTAGTTAAACAAGACTTACCTGAAGGGTAAGGCAACGTTTGACTCTAATTCTGTCTTCTGCCATAGGGAGGGATGACACGAGATTGCGCAAGTTCATCAAAAGGTCATACTTCAACGTAATGAGAGGAGGGTAGGATACCCGTTATTTATTTATTTATTGGTGTTTAAGGTCACATACTTATGCACAATGGCTGATCATGACCGTGTTCTATGGGTGGAGTAAGCCGGAGTACCCGGAGAGAACCACTGAGCAACGACGAGCAGCTGCCAGCTCCCCAACATCGTAATAAGCCAATTTCGAATCTGACATCTTTGATGTGAAGGTTAAAGTTCACGAGGTGCAAACCACGTGACTAGCAGTTTACTTCCGTGTTTACAGTGTTGAGTTCAGTGTCCACCAAACAGTTGTTTTGCGTAATATTAAGTTTAAATTTCTCAGAATCTATGTCATCTTTTGAATTAGCCGACGACACAAAGCATAGAGGTCATTCAATGGGGATATCGCCGGTTTAAATACAATCTTGAGCCCATCGCATGACCTGATCGAAAATTTCAGGCTGAGGAACAACAGGAATCTTTTCCTACTCAACATGCCATCTCAGCCGCAGTTTGGATGAAGAATAAGAAGTGGTGACCCATGAAGTTATGTCTTTTAAGACTTAGGCCACAACACCACCTGCACAGGGTGTAGGGGGGGCCTGTGGGCGATGGGGGGGGGGGGGGGCAGCTCAGGTGGGGCACCTGCCATCGGATGAAATGGGGGGGGGGGGGGGGATAGAGTATGTTGCCCTTCATTTAAAAAAACGAGTAGCGCTTGATCCAGCGATAGGGGAGGGGCAGGGTGGCTCAAGTGGGGGAACCCACCATTGGATGACTCGGGTCGGTGGGGGGGGAGGAGTAGAGTATGTTGCCCTTCGTTGAAAAAAAACATAGCGATTGGTCCAAGGGGGGGGGGGGGGGTGGGTTTAAACTACATGTATTCTTTGGAAGTAAAAGCAGAAACAGAAAAACCTACAATATTTTGGGGGATTTCTGAGGAATAATTGATAATTTGATATTATCATCTATAAATGACATCTGGTATTTATTCACCCGGAAAGCCTAGAATATCCCCAGCATGTAAGTTTTTTGTCCTAAAAACACAGCGAGTAGGCCCTCATTGGAATGAGTCATATACCCTCATTGGGATTTGCCAGTCAAATGAAGGGGGTCATAGACTGTATTTGTGATGCGAAAATCTGAAAAAATGATAAGATTAGAAGTTATAATCACATCCTTCGTCAACAGCATTATCAATTCCACACCTTTCCTAACATGGGTAGCAGACAATACTTGTAATAAATACTTAAATAACTAAAAAAATTCCAATTTTTGTTTCAAAGACATAGTTTATGACCCATTTTGAACGAGCTAAATGGGCTCGACCAATGAGGGGTCAAAAGCTATATTTTGGAGAGAAAAATTGAGCAGAATATAAAATTTTAATGCCAATTATTTTATATGGTGCTGGCTGTTTTTTTTTTTCAGGACATTGGGATAAAGGGTTAACAAATAGCTAAACAACTAACAATTAGTAACAGTACATGCATATTTATTCGAAAATACTAACAATTTGGGGGATTTTCTCATAGTGTCAGAAGAGGTTTGATAAGCCAACAAGAACTCAACCCCAATACACATCCCTTTAATGCTCCTGTTATCCCTTCTTGATTCAAAAATATACTGTTTGAAAAAAGGAAAATCTCTTAAATGCTAACATATTCAATTTCAATGCTTCTTCAAAAGCGTTAGGTTTGAAGCTGTAAGGTACATGTGAAGTATAACAGAAATCCTAATGTTTCAGCTAATGGACCATTGGCTTGAATTTGGGTACCCATGAGCATAATCTTTTTGGAATCCTCACTGAACCACAGGTTCAGTACTACTTGAAATAAGTTGCTTAACTGGTAGATTGAGGAAGCCCATATTTGTTTTTTTTTTTCTGAAGAGCAGGCACCATAGTTCAAAGGCTTCGTACTTGGTGCATCTGCTTCATATTGGTGCATCTGCTTCATATTATCATTGAAGTGAAATTGTTTAGCCTGTAAGCATTTTCCTTGTTACAATTTATGGGAGAGTGCCTATAGGAACTCTCCCATAAATTGTAGCAAGGCAAAGACATGTGCACAAATTCTGATGACGAAAAATAATATAGCACTCTACCAGTTAAGAAGACTGTGAAACCTTTTCTTTCATTGACCGTCGTTGATAATTCCAACTCTTGACATCATTTTTGATAAGCTCTCTGAGTCTCTGGTAATGATAACAAGTGTTTGAATATCAAAAGATGGAATAAAATATTTTTTTTGGTTTGGTTTCAATATTGTGATCACAAAATTTCTCTTGATCTTGCAGTGACTCATCAGCAGTACTGAGTCCATATGTTGCATATACATGTACATGTTTAGCATCACCCTGTTGATTGAATAAGGCACACACCCCCTCACCGCCCAACCCCCCCCCCCCAAAAAAAAAAAAATAAATATATATATACATACATAAGTATATATATTCGATTAACAGGGGTATTCAATTTAGAGGAATTTAGGCCAGTGGGCTTCACTGCACTGATTTTTATTTCAACTGCAAACTGTATGATGTGTTACTTCAACTCATACAGTGAAAATAGAGGAAAATTATTCGTTGTATTTTGATAAAGGTGCCTTCAGTTGCCTTTGAATTTTCCATCAGATTTTTTTTAACCCCCCCCCCCCCCTTTTATGGGGCTTTCTAAACAATAATGTCAGAACCTGGTGTTATCATAGAAGGAGGACATATGGTTTATAATGGTTATATTACAACTTATTTGGACTTGTTTGGTAAATTGTAACTACACTCACCCAGCAACACAGCTGCAAAATGCATTTATTATTTCTCCCGTGTCCTTGGAAGCACACACCCACACCAGGTGTGGTGGTTCGTTTATCCTCCGTGAAGGCATGCATTGTGCCTTTGGATAACAATAATTTGATTCCTCTTTTATGTTGTGGAATTCAATATTCATAATAAAGTTAGAAGAAAAATAACTGTACGCTTTTTGTTCCTTATAGTCACAAAGAAGTCGTTTTGTTAAGGAAACTTTTTCGATATTAGTGTCGTGTTTTGAAATGAAAACACTTATGAAGTTATGTCCTGTATTATGACCGGTGGCCATTTGTCTATTCCATCGGTTTCCTTTATCCATCCTTCTTTTAGCTCCGTGATGGGGTCGGGGAGGTAGCCTTCGTCTGTTTTTAGTAAACTTCTGTACATGTCACGCCGTTCGGCTTCTTTTTCCTGTGCAGTTGGAAGAGTTGGGACTTTCATCTCCCAAGCCGAGAAACTTCGTGCAACAAGTTTCCTTGTTGTCACTCACATTGAGACCCCGTCTCCTTAAAAACGTCTTTAAACCGGTGATATCCCACCGTTTAAAGTCCTCTATGCTTGACTCGTCGGTTAATTCAAAAGATGACATCGATTCTGATAAATAAAAAGTTAATATTACACATAACAACTAAGTTTGGTGGACACTGAACTTAACATTGTAAACACAGAAGTAAACTGCTAGTCACGTGGTTTACACCTCGTGAACTTGACCTTCACATCAAAGATGTCAGATTCGAAATTGGCTTATTCCACATTGCAGGACAGACAGGGTTAGATTGGTTGAAGACATGTGCACCATCGACGTGCAGTACGCCTTAGTATGTGGCGCCATCGTGCCCCCATGTGGACAATCAGGGTTAAGTGCCTTGCCCAAGGACTCAAAGCGGGAGTCCGAATCGATCGCTCAGATGGTCACCTATCCGAGGACTAACCGGGCTCGATGTTGCTTAACTTCGGTGATCTGACGAGAACCGGTTACCGCAATGCCACCGCTCCCTAAGAGACCCGTATATACAAGAATGAATCATTAATCTGATTGTGATGGAGCAAATGTATATATTTGCTGCAGACTAGAATTGCTGCAGGTTTCTCACAATTATATATGCTGCGTTGATGACACTGACTTGGGTTGGGTAGAGAGGGCGTGTCATCCCTCCCTACGACAGAAGAAGACAGAATTAGAGTCAAACGTCACCTTACCCTTCAGGTAAGTATTGTAAGTAATTCTGTCTTCTCCCGTCTCCACAAGATGTTTAACACAGTCCTCAAAGTTAAAACAATGCATCTGGAGGAGAGTCGTCTGTACATGTATTACTGTGTAAGATGCAAATTCTCCCTGTTTTGATATTGTTTTTTTTTTATAAAACTTAGTAAAAGTGGTTTCTTTGAACTAGCCCACAGTTGACAACATTGTCGAGATGGGCACCAAATTTTTGGCAGCTAATGAGGTGGGTGACCACGTACTGTGTAGTGTGAAGAGGGTCGTGTCAATGCCTGCCATTATCAATCTTGTTTTTATCCATCAAGCAATGGTGGATTTTGCAACTGCCCTGTGTGGTTTAACATAGCTAATGACAAGCTTTTGTATGTCATGATGAACATGAGAGGTTTTCTGCAAATCAGCTTTACGGTTCTATATACACACAAATCCCTTTCGTCAGGGAATTTATAAAGTTCTAGTGGCCTGTTGTGCCTCCCAGGCCGACTCTGTTTTATTAACTCTGTAATGTGTATTAAGTCGTAATTCTCAAACTGAACAATATTATCCAAGTCTATTGAATGTAGTAACTGAGCTCTCTGTGCTATTAACTGAGCCAGAAGAATTACTAATTTCAATGTCAGTAATTTTATGGAAAGTTCATCACTAATATTGATTGACTTAATCCGATTAAGTACTGATTGTACATCCCAGATGATTAGATTTCTGGGTAACGCAGGCCGGAGTTGGACCACACCTCGTAGAAATCTCATCACCAATGGGTGGGTTCCAAGTTTTTCCCTCATCTGTTAGCAAAAAGGTTGAAAGGGTACTACAGGCAGTGTTGATAGCACTATATTGCAGACAGTGGTCAAATAAGGTTGTCAGAAATTCTAAGACCATACATACCCATAGATGGTGACAGTGTATTAACACCCCTTTCACCACAAAACTTTTGCCACTGACGGATGTAAGTTTTGTATTGTGTCTTCATCAATTGTCGACATGACGACATGAGGATGTCAGCATCCCTTGTAAAACTTTTTTGGCTTTGGAGGGTGTACCTGACAATCTGCAGATCATCAAATGTGTCTTCATCAATGGATGGCGTTCGTCTTTGTATGGAAGCATCAATGTGTTTTTTCCCCCTAGATAAAAGAAAGGGCAGTCTATAAGTTTCCTAGTCAATTTTGAAAACCATGATTGTGATTGGGAGTGTAAATGCATCAATTGCTAGGGCACCTGGGTCTGGCTGCCAGGCAGCATACTGGCCCACTTGATAATTTAGACATGATGCGAAGAAGTCAATATCAGGCATTCCTCAAATTTGTGTTATCTGATGAAAAATGTTTGGGTCTAATTTCCCTTCAGTATTATCATGATATAGCCTGCCCTGGAGGTCAGCTTCTATATTTAAAACACCCGGGATATGAATTGCTGGTATCTGCTAATGTCTTTGTATTGCCCAAAGCCATATTTTCTGAGCCAGGGCATTACAAAGATGTTTGGTTCCTCCCATATTATTTATGCGGTGGAAACCTGTTAACTGAATTTGCCAATGAAGATTATTCAACTAATAGGAGTATTCAATTAATAGGGATTGTTTCATTTTCCTGTAATCTACAGATAAAAAGCATTTATTCTATTATATCTTGTTTGAGAGCTCCATGAGCTCTGTCAAACAAGATATAATAGATTAAATGCCTGTATTGGATGTAGTGAGGCCAAATAGATCTATAAACAAAGAAAAACTGCAGAGAGTCGGGGTAATTTCTCGACATATTCAAAGATTTTTTATTCAATTAACAGGAGTTTACTCTATAACATATATTCAATTACCATGTCAAATTTGTACTGGAGGCATGGTAAATGGTTTTGTGTTGGGAAATTATATTCAATTAACAGGGTTATTCGGTTAAGAGATATCCAATTAAGTGGCCTCCACTTTATATGCTACAGAAGTTGTATTGTCACTTTGAATTTGAATGTACTGTGAAACAAAAGTGCTACAGAATGATCTCAATGTTAACCAAACAGCAAGAAGTTCTTTTGCATTTATGTGGAAATTAGTCTCTGCTTCTGACCACCTCCCCCCTGTGGTTTGTGTTCCACAAATGCCTCCTCGGGCATCTAGTTTGATGCATCTGATTTCAAAATGATGTCAGGGACTGCCATTCAGGCAATGAAGTTGCCATAGGCTTGTTTCAGAGCACTGATTTTAGAATTATTCAAAATTCGGTAAAACAGTTTCCCATATTGAAACCCTGGAAAACTAGCAACCATTTTTCCCACCAATTCTGCCACACTCTGAATTGTGACACGATTTTTGTTACTTAGCTGTATGCACAATGTTCGTAACTCATTTGCTTTCTCTGGCGTAAGAGATAGCTGTCATAGTTGTGGAGTCTAAAATGAAGCCCAAATAAGTTAGGGCATGGGTAGGTTCCAAAATAGATTTTTCAGGGTGAATTATAAAACCGACCTCAAGGTCTAGATTAACTGTGTCCCTAATGTTATTGCAACAGTCTTCAAAATCCTCACCAATTAAAAACGAATCATCTATGTAAGAAGCATTTAAATGTCCCATGGTCAGTAAATGGCCATGAAAAGCATTTGAAATTTTGGTGAATATTCGGGGGCCCGAAGAAAGCCCATTGGGGAGTACACAAAACTGATATTTTACCCCCTCCCAATAAAACCGCAAATATTTTTGATGACACTCTTTTATTGGAATTGAAAAATAGCCATCTTTCCAATCTACTGATGCCATGAAACAATCCGGTGTCATGAGGTTCAGGGCAGACTGTAGGCTTTGCATTTCGTGTTTCTTTTCAACATTTCCATTGAAAAGTTTCAGATTGAAAATAAGCCTAAATGTCCCATCTTTTTTCGGATGGACAAAAATATTGGAAATATACAGAGCTGTGACCTAAGATTGCGTACCTAATCTAATGCTCCGATCGCCATTCACTGATTGAATGCATGATACAATTTCCAAACAGATTAACAAATGGATAGAGCAACTAAAGATCTCTAAAACTGTAAAAATAAAACGAGGTTTGAAAATAATTGACAACGAATGTAAGCAAAAGAATGCACTCACCCCATGTAATCTGCCATCAACTGTTGTGTTACCTAACATTGCGCACTGAAGTACCTCCGATGTTTCCGGTCTAGAAAATCACTGTACGGTGGCCCAGAAGGTACCATCACCGGCCACAAAATGTTAGTCTATATTCAGTTAGTTATCACAAATCCATCGTGCAATTTTTAGTGATGGGCCGATGATCGGTAATGACAATCGGAAGCTGCCGATTTCGGGCAATCGGGGCACAATCGGAAGTCCTTGTCAAACATCGGTATTACTGATTGCTGGGGTCAAAAATCGAAATAACGCTGTCTGCTTGTCGCCGACAAGTAATTTCTATCCGTGACAGCCAGAAATTAAAATCGTTTGTCAAGGGTGACAAGTGTTTGTTTACAGAAGACCAAAAATATCGCATGCGCAATCTTAGGTCACTCGACTGTATTAACCCGCACAATCTGATGTGGCTTGCGTGATTACCCCTTTCTCCACTAATAACCCGACGTTCCTGTTTATTAAACGTAATTGTACGTGGTGGAGACATTTGCAAAGGTTTAGACAGTAACTCAATGTGAATACCAGTGAGGGTATTAAATATCCAACGGTCAGCTGTAATCTTTTGCCAATTGTGGATATGAAATTGCAGCTGTCCTGCCCTGAAATTATTCACGAGGCAATGTAATTTTGACACAAGCGTTTTGAATGCATGAGGTCCAGGATAAGAAAGAACTGCTTACCTGATATTGCTTGTCCTGTTAGGCAGTAGTGTCCGTGGGGCAGTCAATGTCGTCATTAGTGAGGAAGAACTGGTCGAATCCTCCACTAGAAACGTTTGTCAGTCTTATGGTATGGCTTCTTCCTGTTGGTGTTGTTTCCGGCCTCCCAGAAAAAAGACTTTTTCCTTTACCAGCAAACTTACCGCTTCCTTTAAACTGGTTACTACTTCCTTTTGAATAGTATCCATACTGACTCGTGACATCACTTCCAACTTTATCAGTCTCATTTATGTCCTTTATCGTTTTTGCCAGATCTTCACTAAAAAGCATAGTTGAGTCATTGTTGTTCGCAGAACAAAGAGGTGCATACCTGTTATTTAAATCGGGTTTGAAGAGCTCTTTTTGGCGCATGGAGATGTGGTGTGCTGAGACTGAAAGACTCACCGAGTCAATGAGTGTCTTTATGTTGGCTTCCATGTCCACTGTCGTATTCCGAGATTGCCCCTTCACCAGATTGTCCAGTACTTGTCAGATGGCATAGGTGCCCTGCATTAATTTTAACTGGGCCCTCTGAAGTTTTACATCTCTTGATCGGGTGGATGATTTGACTTTGCCCCATATCTCCTTGTTCACTTGGGAACAACAAGATTCTGGACGTTTTGAGGCCGATCGAGTGTATTGCTGCTGGACCGTTTTCAGACGTTTCTCACTTAAGCCTTTGTCGGTCAAACTATTGGTGAGCCGTGCCAGTTGATCATTCAGAGCCAGTCCTGCCTCCTCTTCAAACTCCATGTCCTTGTAAATGGATGACAAGTAACTGTTGCGGTCATCCCGGTGTTCCTCATGTTGGTCCAAACTACTATGCCGGCGCTGTTTTGTGACATTTGTTGAATGCATCAACTCTTTGATGTGGTCCTCCGACAAGCTTTCGTCATCCAACACAACACCCGTACTCATTTCTTCCTCCCTGTCTCCATGTTGCGATGTTACCGAGGAATGAGGCATAAGATTGCGACAGCCAAACTGACAAACTTCGAGACAAATGTTCGATTAAGTCCCATTATGGCTTGAGTGAGCCGACTCAAAATGGGGTCGTTGGGAAGTTCCTTTGTGTTCAACCACGGAGCCGCGCCTCTTGCATTATCTGCGCTAGAAGACGTATGCCCGTCAGCCACTTGGATCCTGCCTTCCCGATTATCCACTGTCAATGATAAAATGTTGTGTTCGCCCGATTGCGGGATATCAAACACAAAATCAGTCTTTGAAACTGGTTTCACAGACAATGGCGAAATTCCCGATTGTGGGGCGGTGGAACCACTCGCTAAACTCCTTTTTCCGACCAATTCTCCTGAATAGTTAATTCCTTCCATTTTCTTCTGGTATAAAAATGTGACAAAATAAACTTTTAAAACGATAGATTACGCTTGATTTGATTGATGACCTGAATCTTTTGTGTGTGTTGAGAGCAAAGGTGAACTAACAAATGACCTTTTGGTGAACTTGCGCAATCTTGTGGAATCCCGTACAGAGATGGGAGAAGACAGAATTTGTGTCAATCAACAGCTTCTTGGCTCAATTTATCTATGTCGGATCAAATAAGAAAGGTAAATGGTTTCCCACTGGAGTCACACTGCACCAGCCATAACCAGTAAGGTGCTTGAAGCCTCAACGGCGAGCCTAAGCAATGACTCTACAGATTACTGAATATAGTAAGCCCAGGTGTTGTTAATGTATATCATCATCTTTTGTGCTTAACTGGTCGAGTGCTAGAAGCCACTGTCATGACTCCATTGAAAAGTGCTAGAAGCCACTTTGATGGGACAGCAATTTTTCAACGAGAGGTCGTAGATGGAAGTCAACAAACTGAAAATATTTTTCAGTGGGGTGGTTGTTACAAGAAATGATAGGGCAGCCTGGATTCCATGTTTTGTGAATTTTTGGTAGCAGGTAGAATCTACAAGCACGGGGTCTGTCTGGCTCCAAATACTCATAAGTTTCCTCAGAGATATGCCCCTCTATACAAATGGATGTGATGGTTTAAGATGCTTTCTGAGAAAATTCATTGGAAGGATCACAATCTAGTTGTTGGTAGAAATGAGCATCTGATAGCTGTCTTTCTGCTTCAGCTATGTGTGCCGACTTATCCATGATAACCACTGAGGAGCCTTTGTCAGCGTGTTTAATGACAATGTCTCGCTGGTGTAAACTGTGTAGCACTGATTGTTCTTATTTTGACAGGCTGTCGTGATGTGCAGAGATGGGGAGCTGTGAGATCTCCCAACCAGTAGCCTCAATATAAGCTTCAAGGGCTAGTTTTTTGCTTGCAGGTGGCTTCCATCTTCTTTTCAAATTGAAGAATGCCTGAAGATCCACAGAGAGAGCAGTGAAAGTGCTAGCAGGAATAAATTTAATAATTTTGTTGTGTTTGTTTTGAATTTTGATGATTTTTTTCTTATATATATAACAGAAACAGTGCAGGATGTACATAGTACTTTCATATATTTAAGTGCCTTTTGGGAGCTTGGTGGCTTAGTGGTTACAGAATTGGACTTAAACTGAAAGGTCCACAGTTCAATCCACGCCAGGGGTAACTGCGTTGTGTCCTTGGGCAGGGCACTTAATCCCAATAGCCCACATAAGGGCATGGTGCACTGTGTACTAAGACATACTGCACGTCAATGGTGCACTTGTCTTCAACCAATGCTAACCCTGCTTGTTTGGAGTTAGTATGTTGGGAAGACTGGTCATTGCTTGCCATTGTTTGGTGATTCTCTCGAGGTACTCTGGCTTCCTCCTCCCATAAAACTGTCCAACATGAGGTGACCCTGGCTGTTGAAAGTGCAGTTAAATGCCAATAAATAAACTAGAGAACTGTAATTTGTTGGACAAATTACGGGCTTTCCCAACTTTCCAATGTGAAAATGCAGACTACATATAGCAAAGCAAAGTGTTTGAAATTAACCATTTCCAAAATGATAGACAAAAAGCATCCAATGTTGGCTAATTTTGGCATTCTCTCACGGTTTTCTTATTCACGCCCTCATTTTGCTTGGGGGTTAAATCTTGAGATTAAAAAGTAAACAGTAACTTTCTTCTACAATCATTGTTGCATCTATCCATACCAAAATAATTGCTACAACAATCTTGCAATTAGAGGAAATGAGTACAGATGTTTGCAAAATTCACTGAAAATCAATTTTTTTTCTGACAGTACTATTCTTTACATGGCCAAAGCTTATGTTGTGTTAAGCCCCAAAGCATAACTTACAGCAGATGATTTGCTCATTAGGCGTCTCTACCTATAGCAAAACAAAGTGTTTAGAATTAACCCTTTCCAAAATGACAGGAAGATGCAACCACAGTTAGCTAATTTTGGCATTTTAGGTTGGTACTCTTACCCTCATTTGCTTGAGGGTTAAAGATGAGATTAAAAACTAAACAGTAACATTCTTCTGCAAGCATTGTTGCATTTATTGCATACAAAAATAATTGTTACAACAACCTCGCAATTATGAGAAATTTGCTCTTGAAGTTAGTAAATCTTGAAGATAAAATGATATATTCATATCATTTATGGCCAATAGGTGTTAATTTTAAAACATTTGTGTGGTGATTTTAGTGTATCCGATTATGCTCTTAATGTATGAACATCAATCACACACTGAGTGTCTGAAAAGAGACATGGACTAATTAGGCTTTCCCAAACCCAGTTTGGGAAAGACTATTGTTATTCTTCTTTTTCAAAATTTTTCTTCTCTATTTTTTTTTTTTTTTCTTCTCCCTAAATTTTGTCTGTTGAACTGCTCGAAAACAAGCTGTACAATTTTGACCAAATTTGACACACTTATGTAATGTCATAAAATCTAGTGAAATGCGGTATCGTCATATTTGTGAAAACGCGTGTTTTCAAAATATTCTGCCAAAACCATCAAAATTTCACCATTTTTCGAATGCCTCAAAATTGTTTACAGTTATTTAGCTCAAATTTTACACACATTTAGAGCATAATATGATACACCACAATCAACACTCAGATCTTTCAACTTTAACCCCACTGGCCAAAAATGACATGAACATAGAATTTTTCTTCAAAATTGACCAACTTCAAGGGCAAATTTCTCTAATAACAAGGCTGTTGTAACAATTATTTTGGTTTGTATAGATGCAAGAATGATTGCAGAAGAAAGTTACTGCTTACTTTTTAATCTCAGGTTTAACCCCCAAGCGCAATGAGGGTGAGAATAAGAGTACCGTTTGAAAATGCCAAAATTAGCCAACTTTGGTTGCTTTTTCCATCATTTTGGAAAGGGGTTAATTTCAAACACTTTTCGTGTATGTATTCACAATTGACTACCGAGCATATTTGCTGTTGTAAAGTTTAACCCTATCCCATTCTGGTTGCATAAAAGTAGGTACCGTCCAAAAAAAACTCCAATTTTTTCAGAATTTGGTAAGTTTAGGTGACGATTTACTCCATTTTTAATTGCTTGACCTCTGAATGTTTTCTATAGCTGCTTGCAGCAGTCAAAGTATGACAAATTTTGTTCTATATATTATTATTAAAAGTTTAACCCTTGGCAGATTTGAGACTTCCCATAAGGGTACTGTCGGAATATTTGTTATTTTCGCCAACTTCAAGGGCAATTTTTACTAATTACAAGGTTGTTGTAATAATTATTTTTGTATGGCTAGATGCAACAACGATTGTGGAAGAAAGTTACTGTTTACTTCTTAATCTCAGATTTAACCCTCTAGCACAATGAGGCCGAGAATAAGAGTACCGTTTGAAAATGCCAAAATTATCCATTTTTGGTTGCCTTTTCTATCATTTTGGAAAGGGTTAATTTTGAACACTTTTCATGTGCGTATTCACAATTGACTATCGAGCATATTTGCTGTTGTTAGTTTGGTTGTAAAGTTTAACCCTATCCCATTCTGGATGCATAAAAGTAGGTACCGTCCAGAAAAATTTCCAATTTTTTCAGAATTTGGTAAATTTAGGTGGCGATTTACTCCATTTTTGATTGCTTGAGCTCTGAATGTTTTCTATAGCTGCTTGCAACAGTCAAAGTATGACAAATTTTGTTCATGTGTTATTATTAAAAGTTTAACCCTTGGCAGATTTGAGACTTCCCATAAGGGTACTGTCAGAATAATTGTTATTTTCGCCAACGTTTACATGCACTTTCTCAGCACTGGAGCCATATTGTCTCAAAACCTTTTCCATGAGAGGATTGGGCCTTCATCCGAGAACAATTTTGCTGTTATATATTTTATTCAAAGTTTTAACTTTCACCCAGTTTTCGGGCCTTGAATTTGAGTGCCCTAAAATTCTTCATAAAATTGGCTAATTTGGAGCGCACTTTTCTTCCATTTTCGAAAGGAATATCGAAAAATGATTTACATGTTCGTATGTACAATTGCCTACCGAGCATATTTGCTGTTGTAAGTTTGGTTGTAAAGTTTAACCCTATGCTCGTTCTGTTTGCATAAAGATAGGTGCAGTCAAAAAAAACTCTCGTTTTCAGAATTTGGTAAGTTTAAGTGACGATTTACTCCATTCCTAATTGATTGAGCGCTGAACGTTTTCTATGGCTGTATGCAGCAGTCATAATATAACAACTTTTGTTTTATATGTCATTATTAAAAGTTTAACCGTTGGCAGATTCGAGACTGCCCATTTGGGTTTGGTCGGAATAATTTTAATTTTCATAAAATCACTGAATATTGATAAGCGTGCAGTGGTAGTTTGGAATAGAATATCCGAAAATGCTTTCAAAATTCAGATTCACAGTTCAATTCCAAGAATATTTTCTGTTATAAGGTTGCTGCAAAGTTTAACGCAATCCCTGTCTCAGATGCATAATGGTAGATTCCATCGAAAAAAACTCATTTTTTTCAGAATTTCGTAGGTTTAAGTGACAATTTACTCCATTCCCAATTCATTGAGCACTGAATGTTTTCTATGCCTGCATGCAGCAAGCATAGCATGACGACTTCTGTTTTATACGCCATTATCAAAAGTTTAATTAACCCTTGGCATATTTAGGAGTTCCAATGTGGATATAGTCGGAATAATTGTTATTTTCGTAGAATCAATACCTGAATATATTGGTAACCGTGCAGTGGCCTTTCAGTGGTGCTACATGAAGCCGCAAATAGTTAAGGTTGAAAAGTTCATCAAATAGACAAATATAATACCTAACTCAGCCGGTGACAGGTAAATAATGAATGGAAAAGTCGTTGAGTTGAGAATAAAGTAGGGACGAATCGTGCCTTCGGTTTCCACCTGATCCACAGTATTTCCACGCGGTCTCGGCACTTGACAAAGATACTAAACTGTCGGGCAGGGACCGTAGGAAACATTCTGAGAATTTCAAGTTGCTGCCTTACATGATCGGGACATAACTGGAATATATCCGACATTGTATCTGTCGGATATATTCCAATTACGTGCTGATCACTTCACCCCGACTGTCCGCATGGGGGCACCATGCCGCCGTGTACTAAGGCATACTGCACGTCGATGGTGCGCATGTCTTCAATCAATCTAACCCTGCCTGTGCTACAGTGCGGAGGCACTATCTTGCGGAGCTGGCAGCTGCTCGTCATTGCTCGGTGGTTCTCTCTGGGTACTCCGGCTTCCTCCACCCATACAACTGTCACCGACATAATATGACCGTGGCTGTTAATGTGTCGTTAAAACCTAATAAATAAATTCAGTACCAGTTTTGCTCGTACAAATATTAGTACCGTCAGACAAAATTCATTTTCTGATTAATTTCGTACTTTTCTGTACTCACCTTCCCTGAGTAAGATTGGTATACCTTTTCAATCTCAGATTTACCCCTCAAAAACAATGAGAGTGAGAATAAGTGTACCATTTGGAAATACCCAAATTATCCAACTTTGGTTACTCTCTACTATCATTTTGGAATGGGTTAATTTGAGACACTTTGCTTTGCTATATGCAGAGATATTTAATCAATAAATCAGGCTTTATTTATGTTCTGGAACTTAATGAAACATGTGCTTTGGGCACTTAAAAATAGCACTGTCTGCAAAAAATGACTTTGAGTGAATACTCACTTGTCCAAAAACAAAAAGGAAAGAGCTCTTTGAGCTTTTCATAACTGCTTTCAAAAATCAATGGGGAACAAATTTTGTGTTATATGTTTTGGTGTTCCGTGTTATCCAACACCAGTTTGGCCATACAAATATGAATACCACCAGGAAAGAAAGCACATTTTCTCAGTGGTAGACTGTTTGACTTCTATGATAGAGGTCCTGAGTTTGATCCCTAAATCGGATGACTCACGTAATGTCCTTGGGCAAGGCACTTTATCCCGGTTGCCAACATGGGCGCAAGATGATGCCATGTACTAAGGCGTACTGCATGTCAATGGTGCACATGTCTTCAACCGCTGGTACCCTGCTTCAGCGGAGCTTGAACATAATTAGAATGTTGAGCTGACAGTTGCTCATCGATGCTCGGTGGTTCTCTCTGGGTCCTCCGACTTCCCCCACCCGTAAAACTGTCACGGTCACAATTAGCCATTGTGGATAAGTATGTGACCGCAAACACCAATAAATAAATACCGTCAGGGAAACCCTCTGTTAAATCCTTCTGTCAATAAATAGCAAAGTAGTAATGTAATGCAAGAAATATTAACAAGCTGTTCAACATCCCTTTAATCAACTCATTTTGACTTGAACTGTACCCATCACTGTGTATACTAGCTCTCTAGATGGTTATTTATTGGTGTTTAAGGTCACATACTTATGCACAATGGCTAATCGTGACCGTGACAGTTTTACGGGTGGAGGAAGCCGGAGTACCCGGAGAGAACCACCGAGCAACGACGAGCAACTGTCAGCTCCCCAACATCGTAACTCTGAACTCTGCACCGCAGCACAGGCAGGGTTAGATTGGTTGAAGACATGCGCACCATCGACGTGCAGTACGCCCCAGTACACAGCGTCATCGTGCCCCCATGTAGGCAATCGGGGTGAAGTGTCTTGCCCAAGGACACAACGCGGTTGCCGCAGGTGGGATTCGAACCGAGGACCTCTCGGCTTGCAGCCTGCACCTCTACCAACTGAGCTACCGCGCCCCACTCTCTCTAGATGGTTTAAATCATATCAAATAAACAACTAATTTGTGCATGACAGTAACTCATATTACATGTATTTCATTGTATCTGAAACTGATATGTTGGAAAAATTGTGAAATCATGGCGTAGGAAGCTTACCCTCGTTTGTTGACAAATCCCATACATTCACAAACAGACAGAATGATAGAGAATAAATTAATTATTGATTTTTAAGGTCACTTTCAGCATCTACAGCTATATCATGACCATAATATAGGTATTTATTCAAGTCCAGGTATTCATTGCATAGGCGTACAGGGCTATTTTTCAGGGGGTGGGGGGGGGGGGGGGTGGAGGTGAACCCTTTTTAGCCCGAAAAAATTGAATCTCAAGAGGAAATGCCAAATGTGGGTATGGGAGGGAGGGGGGTCTCCCTCCCACCGAGTACCTGGAGAGAACCGCCGAGCAATGGCAAGCGACTCAGACTCCCCAACATACTAACTCCACAAAAGCAGGGTTAGCATTGGGTGAAGACAAGTACACCCTCAAAGTACCCTTAGTACACATCGCCATCATGCCCCCCCCCCCCCCCCCCCCCCCCCCCCCCCTCCCATGTGGGAAATTAAATTGGGATGGAGTGTCTTGCTCAAGGACACAATGTGGTTGACACAGGCGGGATTCGAACTGAGGACTTCTTGGATTGCAACAATCATCTCTACCTTCTGAGCCACCATGCTCCCGTAATATGCAGTAATAGAGCTCTTTATGTGTACTTGTGTGATTATAAATGAATAATATTAACGTGGATACGGTTCCACTGAATCAACTTGTACAGTATAATGGTCAGTTTATTTGCTACTTCTAAGTGATGAGATAGGAAAACAACATTTTGTGTGGAAAACCAAAATGTTTTGTGGTCATTTCTGGCAACTAAATTGTCCGAAATTTTCTGGCATATTGGCTGAAAAATCTGCTCCTTCCTGACTCAGGGGTGGGTTGGGGTACAGTCCTTCATGAAACCCCGGCCCGTACGCCCATAATTCATATGTACTAATTTTTTCCAAAGCAGAAAGGACATCACTTGTTTTGCTTTCTATGAAAATATTCTGTAATTATTGAAGAGCAAATTTTGTGTTAAATATTTTGGTGTCCTGCTGTATCTCAAATATCTGTTTTGGCTGCATAAAAACTAGTCGCATCACAAAAACTTTGATTTCCACTAAATTTTCTATTTTCAAAACTGATCGATGGTTTTGTGTACAATACAGTTTGCCTTTTCACATTAAAAAGTTGGGAAAGCCCGTAATTTGTCCAACAAATTACAATTCTCTAGTCTTGAATCTTGATATTTGAAATAACATGTACAAGTTGAGGGTGCTGCAATTCAAGGCCTGACAACTGGGTGAGGGTTAAAACTTGGAATAAAACATATAACAGCAAAATTGTTCTTGGATGAATGTCCTATCTTCTCACGGGAAACGTTTTGAGAAAATATGGCTCCAGTGCTGAGAAATTGCATGTAAATTTTGGCGAAAATAACAATCATTCTGACAGTATCCTTATAGGAAGTCTCAAATCTGCCAAAGGTTAAACTTTTAATAATAACATTTAGAACAAAATTTGTCATACTGTGACTGCTGCATGCAGCTATGGAAAACATTCAGAGCTCAATCAATAAAAAATGGAGTAAATCGTCACCAAAACTAACCAAATTCTGCAAAAATTGGATTTTTTTTGGATGGTACCTACTTTTTTATGCATCCAGAATGGGATAGGGTTAAACTTTACAACCAAACTTACAACAGCAAATATGTTTCGTAGTCAATTGTGAATACGGACATGAAAAGTGTTTGAAATTAACCCTTTCAAAATGATAGAAAAAGCAAACAAAGTTGGCTAATTTTGGCATTTTCAAACGGTACTCTTATTCCCACCCTCACTGTGCTTGAAGGTTAAATCTGAGATTAAAAAGTAAACAATAACTTTCTTCCGCAATCATTGTTGCATCTATCCATACCAAAATAATTGACACAACAACCTTGTAATTAGAGAAATTTGCTCTCGAAGTTGGTCAATTTTGACGAAAAAATCTATATTCATGTCAGTCATTTTTGGCCAATGGGGTTTAAAGTTGAAAGATTTGAGTGGTATTTGTGGTGTATTATATTATGTTCTAAATGTGTGGAAAATTTGAGCTAAAAAACTTTAAACAATTTTGAGACATTTGAAAAATGGTGAAATTTTGACGTTTTTGGCAGAATATTTTGAAAATACGCGTTTTCACAGACATGACGATACCGCATTTCACTAGATTTTATGACATTACATAAGTATGCCAAATTTGGTTAAAATCGTAGAGCTTGTTTTTGAGCAGTCCAACAGACAAAATTCGAGGAGGAAAAAAAAAAAAAAAAATAGAGAAGAAAAATTTTGAAAAAGAAGAATAACAAGAGTCTTTTCCAAACTGGGTTTGGGAAAGCCTAATACATTCAGTGCATTTTGTGGAGTTTTGGGATCATATAAAAAAATAGAATCTTCACATGTCCCCAGCTTATATCGAAATTCACAAAACTTGTACAGTAAATTGGGTTTTGGCCAAGCTTATAAAGCTTGGTCAAAACCTTATTTACTGAACTTGTTTTGTAAATTTCATTATAAACTGGGGACTCCCATGGGCTACACTGCATAAGACATCAACAGTGAAACAAAACAAACAATTGAAAACAGTACAACAGCACCTGAAGTAACCGTGATTTCATGTAGTACTCGTGTAACTCTATCTCTAACAGGTTACCCATATCAATAGTGAAGGGTTTGCCTCTCTGAATATTTGAAATGTTTGATCTATACAGCTCATCGATAATACTGCACAGTTTCCTGCTGATGAGCACTAAGGATGGTTCAGTTACAAGCCTGATTTCACAGATGGCACAATGGAATCTGAATGCAATTCATGTAATAGACTGATCAACAGCTTTCACAGATGGAATGTGGATTGCAAAGTATTCTAATGAGTTCTTACACCTATGTATTAAAAATAATTTACCCTCTAATTAAGTAATAAATGATAAAACACTCCCCCAGATAAAGAGGGATAAAGTCATTGATACGATAATTCAGCCAAATACACACTGGAAACATCTGAATCACTGACATATGCAAACTATGACAAGAACCATCACAGAACATGTATTATAAGGCAGTTCCATTACTGTCAGGATTACAAGCATATCAGATCCAAGTTTGTTCAAATCGGATCCCTATGTATATATTTGGGCTTGCTATGGTAGCCCAAATTTTAACATAATGCAATATGAGGAAATTTCTTTAAAAATCTTCTTCTTCAGATCCACCAGTCGGAATGCTTTCATATTTGGTATACAACATCTCTTGGGAGGTGTGTGTGTGTGTGTGTGTGTGTGGGGGGGGGGGGGGGGGGGGGGAGCAAATTCAAGTTTGTTCAATTCGAGTGCCTGGGTTAATATTTGGGCTCCATATGGGAACATGAAATTTAACTTAAGACAATATGAAGGAATTTCTTAAAAAATCTTCTTCTTCAGGATCCACTAGTCAGAATGCTTTCATATTTGGTATACAACATCTCGGGGGGAGGGGGGGGGAAGAGGGGGAGGGTCAGATTCAAGTTTGTTCAAATCATGTCCGTAGGTTAATATTTGGACTCACTATGGTAGCCCAAATTTTAACTTAGTGCAATATGAAGAAATTTCTTTAAAATTTTTCTTCTTCAGATCCAACAGTCAGAATTAATGCTTTCATATACTATTCAAAAAAAGTAGGGGATATTTGATAAAAGTGAGATATAAGAAGAAATATATTTATATTTTCATCAAAGAGTTGATTCATTGCACTGTGACATATGGTGAATTATTTCAGCGATAATTGGGTGACGCACTGAGCTGTAGAAGACATGGACGGTCAGTCAGAGAATTTACCACAGTCAGTCCAAGACCTCAATACCTAAATCCTCCTCAGTTCGCTAGACAAGCGCAGATCTGACGAGGCATACTTCTCACCAAACAGCCAATATCAGCTTGACTGATGTTATTACATTATTCCTGCAGTGCAGCGGCGAGTTCCTGAACATTGATAGGGGGCTGCAGGCATTGCCGTAGGTGCCTGAAAAGCATATCCCAGACATGCTCAATTGGTGAAAGGTCTGGACTAAGTGCTGGCCAAGGCAGTGTAGTGATGTTCTGCTCCTGGAGGAACTCTGTAGCGACACAGGCCCTGTGTGCTCCTGCATTGTTATCTTGGAAAATTAATCGAAGGCCATGATGTTGCGCAAATGGCACCACATGAGCTGCCAACATGTTGTTACAGTAGTACTGCCCTGTGACACGCCCTTGGATGACATTTAATTCTCATTCTGTTCTGCTTGTCATGGTTATTCCTCCCCACACCATAACTGATCCACCACCAAAACGATCGTGCTGCCTAATGGTTACGTCATGGTATCGTTCGTTCTGCCGCTGTCACACTCTGTTTCACCTGTAATGGAAGTCGAGAGTGAACCTCGATTCATCGGAAAACATGGCTCTGCTCCACCGATGATTGTCCCAGCGCTGTCATGCTCCACACCAATTATGCATTTCTGCGATGTGACATTCAGTCAAATGAGGTCATCGAGCGTCCAAATTCCAGCTGTGTAGGCGATTTCGGATAGTCTGACCACTGACTCGCACAACTGTTGCTCGGTGCAGCTGTTGTCCAATTTCTGAGGCACTTTGATGGCGGTTACATAATGTTGTGGTTCAGATGAAACGATCCTGGTTAACAGTTGTTGCCCTTGGACAACCTGACCGACGTCTGTCATCAACATTGCCTGTCTGACAGTAGCGTGACCACAAACTGCTAATCACCGACTGAGTAATGCTGAGAATTTGAGCCACTGCAGTCTGTCTGTTGCTAGCTTCCAACATGCCAATGGCACGTAAACGTTTGTCATGTCTCAGTCTTTGCATACCTCAAAAATTACGTTTCGTCCAGAAACTATTGATGGAACAAGTTTATACCAAGAAAAGAACGATGAGACCTACGAAAAAGCCCATCCAGTACAAATGAAAATTTCAAAACGTACCCCACAGACATTAATGTGGGGCTTGTGCGAAAAACCTGCGCAAATTTTTCGTGGGCCGGTGACATTCATGATCCACACCAAGTTTGGTAACATATTGATGTGTCCAATACCATTTTCCAAAAATATCAACATCAGTTTAGATATCTCCTTCTTTTTTTGGTATACAACATCTGTAGGGGTATACAACTTTGTTCAAATCGAGAGCCTGGGTTAATATTTGGGCTCCTTATGGGAGCCAGAATTGGCCAAGTAGCTGAATAATTAGAAATGTTGTATTCAGTACCCTCAAGGTGTGTGTAACTAAGATTAATCAACATAGGTTGTATCAAGGGGCTTCACAGGGGAGCTCTACATTTTACATTATGATCAACCGCAGATAAGACATGATGCTCAGATTATTTTTGTCATGCCTGAGGGGCTCAAGGATTGACAATGTATCCTATGGAGATGGATTGCTTAATGTAGACTCATTCTTGGACTCTGTTTATATTGTGTTCTGTTCAAGGTGAGCACTTGAGGCCCCATGGGGGCCCCTTGTTTGATTTGATTTTTTATTTTTGTAATTATCTGTTTGCAATCAAAAGTTCACGCGCTTGGTTCATTTTATGCTTTAGGCCTCATAATCTACAGAATAGCATGGGAGGTGGAATATTTCATCTCTTGAGGGCAAGGCAGCTTAGCAATGCTAAAGCATTCCAAAGCCCTGTTGCACTCAAGAGACAAATTTATCAATTTTATTGACTTGGGTAAAACGGTCATGATTAGCCATTGTGCATAAGTATGTGACCTCAAACACCAATAAATAAATAAATAACTCAGTAAAATATCGGACATAAACCATTTAATTTTTATTTTTTTTAAGTTTGCATTGTTTGGAGCATGAGGCAGCCAAAAAGGATCATGTGGGAGGGTCTAAAAGTAGATTCTTAACTTTTTTAGGCCTAATGAAAATATTACTGAACTGGGAAATGGTTCACCAGCCCTAAAAACTGAAGCAGCAGCAGAATTTATTTATTGGGGTTTAACAACCTTTCAACAGTTAGGGTCACCTCATGTTGGACAGTTTTATGGCTGGAGGAAGCAGGAGTACCCAGAGAACTACTGAGCAGCAGCAAGCAACTGTCAGATTCCCCAACGTACTAACTCCACACAAGCAGTGTCAGCATTGGATGAAGACAAATGCACCATCGTCATGCAGTATGCCTTAGTACACAGTGCCAATATGCCCCCCTTGTCGGCAATCAGGATTAAGTGCCTTGCCCAAGGACACAACGCAGTTACTGTTACAACCAGTTGAAAATTGAGCTTGAATAATATCTATTTTGTTTAAACCTTTTACCTAACACAAATAGAAGCTGACAATTGTACACAAATTTCTTAAATAAACACAAATTATAATTTTTTGGCTGAAGAAAAATAGCTTTATGACCCTTCATTGGAATTACGTCCTTCCAGTAATGGGTCAGAAGTACTTGTTCTTGAGACAGAAAGTGAATTTTTGTGAATAGTGCTTGCTGGATATGGTCATTGCATTTGGCAAAAATTAAACTGTTCTTTTAAGCTTTATATCCTGTTTCAACTTACCTGGCCCAGAGGGCCATGTGAGCTATTGCCATCACTTGGCATCCGGTGGCATCTCTGGTATGTCGACATCTGTAAACTTTTCACATTTTTATCTTCTCTGGTGCTGAGCCAGTGTGAACCATACTTGGCCATCTGAGACATTCTTTGATTCTGATTGGTGGATTTTCAAAAATCTTCTCCTCTGGAACTACATGGCCAAATGTTTGGAAACTTCACATGACTAATGACTGGGACACATTCTACCAACAAACCTCACTTAATGCTGATCGGGTTGCAAACATGGCCACAATTGCGGCTTATAGTTACCATACAAACTCACATTTTCATCTTCTTCTCTGGAACTACTGAGCCGATGTGAACCAAACTTGACAGGAATGGTCTATGGGAGGTCCTGTACAGACAATCCTCATTTTGTTCCTGTCGGATGAAAAACATGGCCGCCAGAGACATTCTTTGATTCTGATTGGTGGATTTTAAAAAATCTTCTCCTCTGATACTACAAGGCCAAAGGTTTTGAAACTTCACATGGTTGATGACTGGGACACCCTCTACACATGATCCTCATTTAATGTTGATTGGGTTGCAAACATGGTTGCAATTGTGGCTTATAGTTACCATATAAACCCTATGGGAAATCACATTTTCATCTTCTTTTCTGGAACTACTGAGCCGATGTGAACCAAACTTGGCAGGAATGGTCTATGGGAGGTTCTCTACAACTGTTCCCCATTTTGTTCCTGTTGGATGAAAAACATGGCCGCCAGAGGCATTCTTTTATTCTGATTGGTCCATTTTGAAAAATCTTCTCTGAAACTACAAGGCCAAGTGTTTTGAAACTTTGTCGGAAACCGGGCTTTGTCGTTGCTGGGGGAAATAGATTCACGCCGCATATTCAGCCAAAACTCAAGGCGTGTCGCCTGAATCCGTGCGTGAATGCATGTCTCACTGTGATGAATCTGCCCATTTCACTTTTGATGGGATGGTTCTTATCCTGAAGGGGTCAGTGACTTTTCATCAAAAAGCATGAATCAACGGTTCACCAAAAACAACAATTTTTATACATATATCTATACAAATGAATATGGTAATTTGTGACTTACATTAAATTCAATGAATCAGAAAATAAAACGTCAATCACCCCCACCCACAAAGTTTTTGAGTCACTTGTGGGCCCACATTCTCTGTTGTCGTTGGTTTTTCCTCTTTCTCGCTGGTGCTTGTTCTTTGGTCGCCTCTTCACTTCACTTTTTCACTGCCATAGCACGGCCACTAACTTACTGTCACTTTACCGGATGTTTTTACTCAACATGTGACGGAATGTCACTCTACGACTGCCGTCGTACAGAAGCTAACATATTGTCACTTTCCTATGTTGCCTTCCCTCCAACAAGTGATGGAATGTCACTCTTCCACTGCTGTCGCACGGCCACTAGCTTATTGTCACTTTACTGGCTGCTTTTCACTCAAGCAGTCGCCACCAATGGGGTTTTAAACTCTCCCCTACGTTTAATTCAGAATAATGTTCATACAGGCAAGCCTACTCTGCCTACGTATGTCTTGCCTTCTACAACAGGTATGCCGTCTTATTAAATACCAATATCTCTCTGAGCTCGCACTTTCTATTTCTGGTTCTACACTCAGATATGGCCACCGACTAGGCCTGCAACTGCCCCTATTCTAAATATGAGCTCTGTGGCTCCCTTACACTACAACATGCCTATACTTTCGCACTGACGTGGCACCTCCTCTAACCTATTATAGCATGAGACATCCCCATTTCCTCGCCGAGACCCACAGTCTTACACACCTTCAGATTGGAATGAATTTATCGAGAAATCCCGATTTTTATTTTGATAGCCAGAACATTAATTCTCAGTTTAATTGTTTCTCTTGAACTTGGCCGCTTAATTTAATTAATTTAATTTAACTTAATTTAATATTCGCTTTAAAGTTCCTTTGAAAGACTCAAATTTTGGTATCTCCTGACATTCGGTGTCAGGTTAGATGCGTAATATGGGTGTGTGTCCAGAACAGATGTACTGTTTTTCCAACAATTACCTATTAACTGGCCATAATTCCATAGATAATGACTACAGGATAGCACTGGCTTCCACTATGTTTAATCTCTTACAACATATCCCATTATAGCATTAAACAGAAATGTGGTAATGGACATAGAAATGAACCATGATACCAGGAAAGTTATTCCCATAAACAATCTTCACTCCAAATTTCATTAAGAGCCGCGAACCCCAAACAGGAGATATGAGGCGAAACAGACAAAAATTTGGCTATTTTACGAGACAAACAGCAAAATTATTGTCTTTGTTTCACAGCAAGGTAATTGTGAAGGCCAGAAACACCTGTTACTGAAGTCTAGTGATGACCGGACTATCCACATAAGAGATGTAGACATAATGCAACATGTGGGGAGGTGATTTGCATGTATTTTCTTTGTTTTACTTCAGGGACATGACTCTCATAAAAGACTTTCTCATAAACAATCTTCATTCCAAATTTCATTGAAATCTGAAAACCCAAACCTTATAAAACAAAGACATAATGCCACATGTGGGGGAGGTGATTCGCATGTATTTTCTTTGTTTTAACAAACAATATTCGTTCCAAATTTCATTGAAATCTGATAACCCAAACTTGAAAAATGAGGTGAACAGACGAAAAATTGGCTATATTCAAAGCAAATTTTCAAAGTTAAAAGGGGGATAAGTCTAAAAAGTGAAAAGTAAAAAATATTATTAGAGACTCATTTTAAAGCCTTTCCCATAAACAATTTTCATTCCAGATTCCATTGAGATCCAATGACCCAAACCTGAGATACGATGCGAACAGACAAAAAATAGCCTATTTTTGTATATTTAAAGGGCCATAACTCACAGAAAAAATATTCCAACAGCAAAACGGCTAATGCTGCTTAAAGGTCTCATGATAGTGAACATCTGTATGAAATTTCATCGAAATCTGAGCAGTAATGTTGAAGTTATAATGTGAACAGACATCTGAGTTTGGGCGAACAGACGTAAGCAATCCAGTATACCCAACTTTGATATGATGGTCACAGTTGTGGCTCATAGTTACCATGGAAACCCTATGTGAAATCATATTTTCATCTTCTGATCTGAAACTACATGGCCAGTGTGAACCAAACTTGGCACAAATAATGTATAGAAAGTACTCTGAAAACAATCATCATTCTGTTTTGCTCAGATGAAGGAGTATGGCAGCCAGCTGCATTCTTTGATTTTGATTAGAATAACTGAGGGATATGTAGTTCTGCCAGTTGAGCGATTACAGGCTCATTACAGCCTCTTGTTTTATTTACAAGAATTGGAATGCTTTCCTCTCTCTACAAAAGGGATAGGCAGTTTATGCTGAGACTACATCAACCCCATAACTGATGCTGCCAATGAGTGTTTGGATACCTTTAGAATATTCGCTGGCCTGGAAATAAAGGGCTTATATTGTAACCGGATAGTAGGTTATGCTCCTTAGCATGGTGGTAACCGGTCATGCTTTTTAAGTCTAAACAAGATTTCTGCCAATATAAATGTCAATAATTAACATGCAATCTCACCTTGGTGAGATTGGATGCAATACTCAACCATGCAATACTCAACCATTGAGTTGAGATATTTCTAAGAGATTATCAAGTCTTTCTTGTAAATCATGCAGGATTAGTAATTTAATAATGTCAGGTTGTATGACTTTGTATGTCATAACCTGTAGTTTGTTCGCATATTTTACAACTGACGGAACCGATGCGTAACCTAAACAGTCATTTGTGGGTAATTTCCAGTCCATTATTTCCAGTATTCACAATTAAGAATCGATCTGGGGACTTCAAAAACATTCAATATATTCCCAAATATATCCCCAAAGATACAATAGTTTGACTCTCCATGATGGTTATTTTTAGTAGCCAGACATTCGATAATATTTTGAATTCTGTATGACCAATTGAAATATTACCATGCATATTGGTCTGGTGGTTTGTTAAAAACTTATATTAAATCCACACATAGTGCTCTATGGCTATGACTAATAATGGTGTCACAAGAAACCTAGGAATGACATTTGAATATTCTAAATTTAAATCATTTTGTAAAGTGACATTCAGAAATACTCATTTTCACTCACACATCTGGGATGTTTTGATTCTGATAAGTGATGCCTTCTCACTCCTGAATTAAAATCCTCATCACATCAGAAAGCCATGAGCAGGCTTAACCTTTACTTAACGAATCGGCAACATCTGCCTGCAAAATTTACAAATTGAGCAGCTGAAAAAAAAAAAAATTTTCAAAACATTTCAATAAAACCATATCATGTGACTTCCCAATGGAACAAGCTCACCGAGGTGGCTACAATGAAGAGTCACATGATATAAGTTTGGTGAATTTTTTTAAAAATTTTAAAAATATTATTAAATTAACAAATTTTTATATTGTGGGCATACATTTCAAAATTTGCCTGCAGTAGAATGCTAGAATCTGTCATAGCCTACTCATTCCTTTGGCTACTGTGACAATGCCCAAAGCCTATCATCTGGTATTATAAGATACCAAGATCCTCTTCAAAAACATAATTTCTAGCTGCACCATTCAGAAACTCAGATTTTCATGACATGAAAAGTAATAATGCATGATTTAACAATTACAGTGTCATGATCTATTCCAAAATGGTATGAGAGGGCATACATATGCTGTGTTTTGGAAAAAAAATGTGAATGTTTTTTACTAGTCATTAGGTAAAGGATAAAAAAACATGAGGCCCCAAGGGGACTGAAACACTCATCTGAGAAAGGCCCATTGATTGTTCCAAAGTGATTTAAGGACATTTTTTAAACAATAAATCACCAGTTATTTGATTTTTTTTGGTCACTGACTGGGGCAGAGAACAAGCACTGCCAAACATCTCAGAGTTCCCACAAGGAAATTACATTATTACAAATACTTCATAGAAACAGAAAATTGCATAGAAATAAAGTTGAAAGGGTTAAATTGGCTGAGGACCTCAAAATGACTGATGGCCTGATCAGTAATCAGTTGATTTGAACGAACTTGAATCTGACCTCACCAAGGATTTCATTTACCAAGTAGACGGAGTGATTCTGATGAATCACAGACCTTCCCTGGGATACAAATCATTTAAAAAGAATTGTGGGAATAATAGTCTACCACTTTGAAACTCTTCCTTGTGAAATAAGCCTAGTTTGTGTTTGACAGCAGGGTATTTTTTGTTCGGTTTCACATCTCTGTTTGCGAAGCATGATCTCCAATGTGTGATCCAATCACCGAAACTTGGTTCGCATGCAGCAATTCAATGTTTTTTCTGACATTTCATGTTTTCATCCAACATTCTAATTCAAAAATGGTAAAACTACAGATATACAGCATAACAATACCAATTATCACTGTTGGTCAAGCAAAATGATAAATTTAAGAACCATTTTATGAATGCTTTCAAATCAATTGACGAAAATCCACTGGTGTTTTTTAAGACTTTGGTTCCTCTAAATTAGCTCCCTTGATGTGCACCAGTCATTCTTTGTAATCATCTTCCACAACCGTTTTTGTTCAGGTGGATCAATTTAAAAACTGCTGAGTGGAAGATGAATCATGAATTGCAAGAGTATGTCTCGATCACTCACCGATGTATTCATTTTCAATTGCCAACCCATGGGACCAGGTTATTCTAGCTTTTCAGGTATTTGGTAACATTAGTTGTCGTGACCATCAGATGACTACTTACCTATTTACAGTATAATTATCACTACCTGTGACTAAAATAGTCCTTATTCTAAAATTGAAAAATAGGAGGGTGCACTTCAGAGGGGCTACTTGGTAACTCACATTTGTAAAGTTAGGGATGGGTTTATGCTAGAGTGTGAGCTCACACACGTGACTAGTCAGTGCAGTATGAGATAGAAATTGGGAAACTGGAGGGTGGGGGGGTGGGGGGGGTGGGGAGGACTTGAATTTGAAATCGGGAAAAAAAATGTCTTTTACCCAGCGCAGGAAAGGGACCCATGTCACGGCATGTACCACCCATGTGAATGCCTGAAAGGTTTAAATAATATCATAAGCCCACCCCCCTCAGGACAGTGACATTGACCATCTAAGCCTGAACTGGCAGAAGTTCAAGTTGAACTTTTATTCGGTTTGATATGTTTGACTTTTGTTCAAATTCATCAGATTTCTGTTCTTGTCAATGAAAAAAAAACTATTAGATTGAATAGGTTTGTTTTTCTGAAATTTATTAGACTCTTTTTATAACTGCTAATCAATTTGTCCCCATTGCTAATCAATTTTTCAGGGGGTGCAGTGGATCAGTAGGTAGAGGTGCAGACTGCAAGCCGAGAGGTCCTTGGTTTGAATCCCACCTGCGGCAACTGCATTGTGTCCTTGGGCAAGACACTTCACCCCATTGCCCATGTGGGGGCACAGTGGCATTGTGTACCAAGGCGTACTGCATGTCGATGGTGCACTTGTCTTCAACCAATGCTAACCCTGCTTAACTGTGTGGAGTTAGTATGTTAGGAAGCTGACAGTTGCTCGCCATTGCTTGGTGGTTCTCTCTGGGTACTCCGGCTTCCTCCACCTGTAAAACTGTTGTGGTCATGATTAGCCATTGTGCAGAAAAATGTGACCTTAAAACATCAATAAATAAATAAATAATCAATTTTCCAGGACAGCGATAAAAACCGCTGATCAAATTTTTAAAAACAAAAAATACCCTGGACAGGGTGGTGATAGGTTCTGTTTATTCTTTTCTTCCTAACACTGCCAGAGAGGCATTTGTAACAATGCTCAGAGTAACTTTATTAATCAAGAAGATTCATCTGTAATGGACTGTATGTACTCTGTGCCCCAACTGTTGGAAACTACCATGGGGGCAATGACAGGAGAATGTTTGTATGGAATAATCACCATGAGCTGGTGTTTGCTCTCTTGGACCTCTGATGAAGGTCTCCTTGGCAATAACCATACAGCAGCAATGGGATAACAAAACAAACTCACAATATGGAGATTGTCTATCAATTGGCTATAATCCAATTATAGCTGTATTCAAATTAAAGTCAATTTTCTGCAAACAAATAGGTGTTTAGGTTCCCAAACAATGCAACCAAAACTTTTGATAAACTCACACTTATTTACAACTAGAGGAGGTCCCCGTGCTGTTCACAATTATTCCACTAGCTCTCCAGGCTCCCAGTGTTGAAGTGGTTGAAGATTTTACTATTAAGAAAACATCAAATGCAATCGGGACCCATCCCATGTCCCTTTCAAGTAAAGTTGCCTCAGGAGACAACTTTCAGCTAGATATCTGTAAATGTACGAGTGCAGCCTGGCATTGTATGAAAGGTTGATGAATGAAGAGTTAAAACAATTATGTACCTAAAATTCCATCATCGTGCGAGTCCTCATAAAAAATACCCCCTCGGTACCAAATTTCAGCTCCATACCTCTGAACATATAGGTGTACATACCGGTGTTGTTGTGGTTCAATATTAACACAACGCTGAATGTAAAAAAAAATTTTAATAAATATTTTATTTCTGTAAACAGAAAAGGATTTGACAACAGGCTATTTGGGCTTTATATTGGAGCCCAAAGTTTAACTCATTGCAATATAAGGAAATTTCTTTAAAAATCTTCTTCTTCAGATCCTAACCAATCAGAATCCCTTCATATTTGGTATACAACATCTTTATGGAGGTCAGATTCAAGTTTGTTCAAATCGAGTCCCTGGGTTAATATTTGGGCTCCCTATGGGAACTGGAATTTTAACTTAATGCAATATGAGAGAATTTCTTTAAAAAATCTTCTTCTTCAGATCCACCATTCAGAATCCTTTCATATTTGGCATACAAGATCTCTGGGTAGGTCAGATTCAAGTTTGTTCAAATCGGGTCCCTCGGTTAATATTTGGGCTCTCTACTGGAGCCCAAAATTTAACTTGGTGCATTATGACGAATATTCTTTAAAAATCTTCCTCATCAGATCTACCAGGGAAAATATTTTGATATTTGGTATGCAACATCTCTGGGTGGGGTCCCAATTCAGTTTGTTCAAATCGGGTTGCTGGGTTAATATTTGGGCTCTCCATTGGAACCCAAAGTTTAACTTAGTGCAATGTGAGGAGATTTCTTTAAAAATCTTCTTCTTCCGATCCACCAGTCAGAATTCTTTAAAATTTGGTATATAACATCTCTAGGAGGATCAGATTCAAGTTTGTTCAATTTGAGTCCCTGGCTTAATATTTAATATTTGGGCTGTCTGGGGGGGGGGGGAATTTACCTTTCAAACTGCTGTGATATAACAACCCTTGAAAGTTTGGCAGTGCTTGTCTACAGCTGATAGAATTGGAAGCAGTCATGAAGACCTATGATAATCATCTGACATGGACACCAGGCTTATTAATAATTTCATGACTTCATTCCTCTGTAGTGTTGATGAACCATGACTAACTGAATGTGACTCAAAATACTTCTTTGAACCACTTTGTCAGGTGAGAGATTAAGGCCCCTTGGGGCCTCTTGTTAAAGAATTTTCATCATATTGCACAATTAAAGTTAAACTTTGGGTTCTGACAGGGTTCCCTCATAAGAACCCGAGAACTTGATTTGAATAATCTTGAATAAGACCCTCAAAAGGATGCTGTATAATAAATATCAAAAGATTTTGGCCTTTGAATCTCAACAAGAAGATTTTTAAAGAATTTTACTCCTACATATGTTGCAGCAAGTTAAAATTTGGGTTTTGATAAGGATAAACTATTATGAACTCACTGGTGCGATTTGAACAAATTTGAATTTGACTTTCAAAATGATTGTACACCAAATATCAAAAAATCCTGACCAGTTGATCTGAGGAATGCAATTTTGAAGGAATGTTCCTCATTTTTCACCAAGTCAAAATTCCGACTCCCATATGAAGCCCAAATGTGAACCCAAATTTCAATCTGGGGCAATTTCCCCACCCCTTCTCCATGGGTGGTACCATATCTATTTTAACACAAGAGGCCCCGTGGGCCTGAGGCACCCACCTGACAATAGTTGTTTAAAGAAAGATTTAATTAGCATCCATAGCAAGATAACACTAAAGAGGAATGAAGTTATTTAATTATTTGTAACTCTGTTGTCCATGCCAGATGATTTTTTTTTCTAGTACTGGAATAGTACCACGGAAATAATGCCTGATTTCCAGTAATGCAAAATGTGGGAGTCCAAATATCAACCTAGGAACTTAACCTGAACAAACCTGAGTCTGAGCCCTTCCCTTCCACCAGCAAGATCACTGGGGGATCTGAAGAAGATTTTTTGCACTAAGTTGAAATTTGGGCTACCATAGAGGGGGAGCCCAAATATTAACCCAGGGACCCAATTTGAACAAACTTGAATCTCACCCCCTAGAGATGTTGTATACCAAATACAAAAGCATTCTCACTGGTGGATCTGGAGAAGATGATTTTTTAAAGAAATTAAAATTTTTTAGTAAATTTCCTTTCTTATTATACCTACCACAATTGTTTACAACAGGCTTGCACTACAGTGGAAGTCCCTAACTCGGAAGCATACTCTCTATTTTGTTCTTTCCCAAGCGATTTGGGAAAGAAAAAGTGGTGCAAAAGCACCAAGAAAAAATAAGCCAAAACTGGGTTGAGTGTGGCTGGCACACACCTAGTAGGGGAGACTCTTCTCTGTACTAAAGCCACAGCTTTCCGGTACCAATGCGCAGATGTATAACCAACGTGTCATTCTATTTGAATCTGCCAACAATGGAATTATGTGATCAGAGGGAAGGAAAGATTCTTACCCGAATAAGAAGACGGGAGAGCCTCCAGGTAAACAATTGTGGTAAGTATGATAAAAAAGGAAATTTACTATAAAACTTAAATTCTTTATCAACCTACCTCACAATTGTTTACAACAGGCTAAATAGATAATAAGAGGAAGGAATCACATATCCAATCCCTGCATAACCCGACTGCTCTGGAACCGTGGACAGAAGAGTATCCAATGCCTATAAAACCACTGCCTCACAAACACTGAAATAGACAATGAGAGATGAGGTATATGGCCATGTGTGACACACAGGCAGAATGGACAGTAACAAAGCACAAGGCCTGAACTAATCCTGATAGAAAAGCCTAATGGCTAGGGTTGAAAACAGCCTGGGCAGAGGAAAGAGATGCTAAAGAAACAAGAGGCCCCAGGGGGCCTGAGGGCACGCACCTGATATGGTAGCCTAAATATAAAACCCAGGGAATTGATTTCTACAAGTTGATCTGCCCCTCCTTAGAAAAACTTATACCAAATATCCAAAGATTCAGACCAGTGGATCCCCCAAAAAATTTTTTTTTAAAGAATGTTCCTCATATTGAACTAAGTTATAATTTGGGCTCCCATAGGAAGCCCAAATATGAACCCAGGGACTTGGCTTGAACAAACTTGAATCTCCCCTCCAGTGGGATGCCGTTTTCCAAATATCAAAAGATTCTGACTGGTGGATGTGAAGAAAATTTTTGAAGAATAATCCTCATACTGAAGTAAGTTATAATTCAGGCTCCCACAGGGAGCCCAAATATCAACCCAGGGACTTGGCTTGAACAAACTTGAATCTCACCCCCCTAAGGATGCTGCATGCCAAATATCAAAACATTCCAACCGCTGAATCTGAAGAAGATTTTTAAAGAAAAATTCCTCATATTGAACTAAGTTATAATTTGGGCTCCCACAGGGAGCCCAATTATGAACCCAGGGATTTGGCTTCAACTAACTTGAATCTCACCCTCCTAAGGATGTTGCATACCAAATATCAAAATATTCCGACTGCTGGATCTGAAGAAGAAGATTTTTAAAGAAAATTCCTCATTTTGAACTAAGTTACAATTCGAGCTCCACAGTGAGCCCAAATATGAACCTAGGGACATGGCTTGAACAAACTTGCATCTCACCCCACTAAGGATGCTACATGCCAAATATCAAAACATTCCGACTGCTGAATCTGAAGAAGATTTTTAAAGAAAAATTCCTCATTCCTCCCACAGGGAGCCCAAATATGAACCCAGGGACTTGGATTTAACAAACTTGAATCACACCCTCCTAAGGATGCTGCACATCAAATATCAAAACATTCCGTCTGCTGGATTTGAAGAAGAAGATTTTTCAAGAAAATTCCTCATTTTGAACTAAGTTACAACTCAAGCTCCCACAGGGAGCCCAAATATGAACCCAGGGACTTGGCTTGAACAAACTTGAATCACACCCCCCAAGGATGCTGCACACCAAATATCAAAACATTCCGACTGCTGGATCTGAAGAAGTAGATTTTTAAAGAAAATTCCTCATTTTGAACTAAGTTATAATTCGGGCTCCCACAGTGAGCCCAAATATGAACCCATGGACTTGGCTTGAACAAACTTGAATCTCAGCCCCCTAAGCATGCTGCATACCAAATATCAAAAGATTCTTATTGTTAGATCTGAAGAAGTTGACTTTCAAAGAATAATCCTCATACTGCACTAATTTAAACATATGGGCTCCCATAGAGAGCCCAAATATGGACCCAGGGAATTGATTTCAACAAACATGTGAAACAATCTTCCAAAGATGTTATATGTGAAATTTGAAAGCTTTTGGAGCAGTGGTTTGGGAGAAAATTAATGTTAAATTTTTTCCATTACCCACAGTGTTAAAAAATGCTGACTCAGCACCTTTTCAAAGTCCCCAAAAAGTACCCCATGATAAAACTGATAGCAATTTTTTTTTGGACTATTCCATTCTGTTGGTCCTAAGGAAGCTTCACACCAAATAAGAATTCTCAGCGCAGTGTAGTTTTGGAGATATGGGCGCTTTATTTTTTTTTTATTTTTAGCTCCTGCGGTTCCCATGGGGCGATGGGGAAAATTTTTTTTGCATAAATTAAGTACTTATGACCCAATAAGTCTTCATATCAAATTTGATTCAAATCTGCCACTCAGTTTGGAAAATAGAAATTTTGGGTGGGGCAAAAATTCTTGCCCCTCCCATAACGAAGGCAAATATATCTCCTCGAACTTCTCTTGAACAAATCTGAGTCTACACCTCAAAAGGAAGCTGCACACCAAATATCAAGTCTCTGCTACTGCTGGTTCATGAGAAGAAGATTTTTAAAGATTTTGATGCCCCTTGGGGGCGTGGCACCACCCAGGGAGAGGGGCAACTTCATTTGAACAAATCCAAATTGGCATTAGGTAATAAAGATTTACCCAACATTTGAATAAAGTTGGGCTAGTGGTTTTGGAGGAGAAGTCGGTTTTGTAAAGTTTACGATGGACGACGGACGGAAAGTGATCAGTAAAGCTCCCCTTGAGCTTCGCTCAGGTGAGCTAAAAAGGTCCTCAGGATTCCTCTGCAACTGACGCAGGTGGAAGGCGGAGAAAGAGCATAAGCCCAGGAGGTAGACAATGCATGCACCTCGTGGGCAGAAATGTGATTGGTAATACAATCGTCACTCGACAAACGTGCGTATGATGCTCGAATAGCAAGACAAATCCACCTAAAAATGGAATGAGGAGAGATCTTCTGTCGATCAGGAATAAGAGACCGAAAGAATCGCTTCCTGCCTTTCCTAATAAACTGCATTCAGTTGAGGTAGATGCGAATTGCACGAACAGGACAGAGCAAAGGGCGATTACCATCAACTGAAGGAAGAGCCCTGATACAGATAGGAGGCAGAGTAGTCTCTGGTATCTGATTCTTGGCCTGAAAGGAGCAATCAGTGGTAAAAGCAACACTGTTGGCAGACCTCCTGAAAAAGGCCAGATCTACCGAGACGGGTGAAGCTCTCTAATTCTCTTGGCTGAGGCAAAAGCCAGAAAGGCCATCTTGTATGTGTGAGAAAATGCATATCCACATGGGACAATGGTTCAAAAACAAAGCAGCACACACATCCCCCACCCTCCCCCTGCCCCCCTACAAGCAAAGCAGCACCCAAGAAAGATTTCATCTTGGAGTAAGCTGTAAAACCCTAGGCCTTTTCAAAGAAACGTGCCGAATAAGCTTGGAGAGGTACTGATTAGTGCCAATACGATGCTTTCCTACATAGGAAAAGGTCTCCAAAAGCATAGACATGCAACCCTTGACGGTAACAGGTTGGAGACCCTGAGAGTCAAACAGATATACCTAAAACTCTGCAATCTGTGTAATCAAAGGATATAATCAACAGAGTGATCAGCACACCATCGATAGAAGACCTTCCACTTAGCTGCATAGGCTAAACCAGTGAAGTGCCGGCTTGAAGAAGAAATGCACTCCAATGCACGTCTCGAAAAACCTCTATGGAGGAGACAGGACCGGACAAAAGATATGCGTGGAGGCACAATGATGTTCGGTCGACGTGAAACCTCAGCTGACCTCGACAGAAAAGGTTGTGACATAGAGGGAGGCGTACCAGAACCGCTGCCAACAGAGGGTGGAGCTGATTGATCCACACCCTCTGAAGCGACAGGGGAGCTATTAGAATGATTCAACAACTGCAGGTTCGTAGACAGAATCAGAACTGACAGGAAGGCATAGCCAACTAGTCCATTCCAATCGAGTGACAGAGCATCCACAGTGAAAAGCCAGTGGATCTGGACATGGGGACATGAAAGTGTCCACCTGATGATTCCAATGGGTCACAAACAGATCGATGTGGGGATGACCCCAAAGAACGCAAAGCAACTGGAACACTGCTCTGTGAAGCATCCACTCAGTGGAAATGACCCTGCCTCATCAGGACGGAGTCGGCTAGGATGTTCAGATGTGACAAACCACCACTCCGGAGTTGACGTCCTGAGTGAGCAGTAGAAGATCCTGAGCCAATTCATACATGGGAACCAAGTGCGTGCCGCCCTGGTTCCGAATGTTAGCTACCACTGTTGAATTGTTGGGCAACAGAAGGACCTGACGATTAGGTAGGAAATCCACTGCCGGAAACTCTGTTTGATGTGAAGAGCTGCCTGATCCTGGTCCCAAACACCCTGAATGGAAAGAGCTAGAGGATCCAACGTTGAGCCCCATCCGAGATCGCTGCCATCTGCCATCAGAACACGATCAGACGTGGGCATGTCCAATGGAACTCCCTGCATAATCCACTCTGAAAATCCGGCCAGGGAAGAAGGTGACAACAGAGAGATGCTGACAACTGAAGCACCAGATCCAGAGAATTGACATTCGGCCTCCAGCAGAAAGTGTTGGAGAGGTCTGACATGCAGCCGACCTAAAGGAATGAGATCTGTCACCGAACCGCAAAGACCGAGCAATCGGAAAATATACTCTGAGCTGTCGCGGATGTGAACTGGGTCAGAGTCAGGGCAAAAGCCGAGAGAATCACTGCTCTCCCCTGGGGGAACTGCCACCATATTCAAATGAGTATGGAAGTCCATCCCCAGATGACAAAAAGACTGAGAAGGGACCAGGTCCAACTTTTCCTCTGAACCCTAGTGACGAAAGCAGGTTCAACACATGTGTTGACATAGGACTCGAGAAGAGCAGCATTGCAGTGCCTCTGGAGGATATCATCCAGATACGCCAAAGTAGTCACCCTGGACTGTGTGCGATGGAAGTCTATCACATGTAACATCAGTCGAGTGAAGGCCCAAGGAGCCAGGTTGAGGTCGAAAGGCATGGCCTTGAACTTGTAAACTTGCCCCAGAAAAACGAACCTGAGGTACTTTCACGATGTCTGATGAATCGGAACATGAAAGTAAGTGTCTCGCAGGTCGATGCTGGAAGCAGAATCTCCCTGGTGAATGGAGTGGCGAGACAACCTGAAAGTCTTCATGCTGAACTTGGGAGCATTGATAGACTGGTTCAGGATACTCAAATCGATAACCAGTCAGAGTTGGCTGTCCATCTTCGGCACCAGAACAGGCGGGAATAAAATCCCACTGAGTGAATGTTTCAGACGACCTCGATCGCCCCCTTTGACAGGAGATTGTTTATCTCCGTAATCAAAAGTTTCCAATATGAACTGTCTGAAGGCACTTGAGTTGGAAGCGGCACTCGTGACAGAGTGGGGTGCCTCCAGACGGATATCCGAGACTGGACCGAACAACATCTAACACCCAAGGATCAGATGTGATTGTGGCCCAATGGTCTGCAAACTCTGATATCTTTCCTGTAACCTGGGACGAATCGAGGTGAGGACCTTCATTTCGAGCCCCGGGGAGGCCCATGAGAGGAGAAACCACCTCCTCTACTAGTAGAAGGTTCCTGTGCCTTCTCTCTGTTCTGCCGGCGCTTACCCTTACCATGTGAGTAAGAGGAAGAAGCAGTGGCAGGAGGATCAGCTTGTGACTTTGCCCCGGATGAAGCAGAAGGGCGCTTGTTAGGCTTGGAATGGCCCCAGCCTCCAACAGAAGGCAGATCAAGCTGGAGAAGCAGCAGCTGATCTTTGGAATGATGCAGGACCCGTCACCATGGAATCATGAAATAGACGCTGCACTTCAGGAAAGGAAAGGCTAGTGTCCAACACTGCATGCCGGTGAACTAATTCCAAATTAGCCGTGTAACAGGCATGTGTGTAAGGTGCGTAAGCCCCCTAGAAGCACATGCAAAAAACGAGACTGTCTGTCATCAAATTAATATGGAAGTAGATAAGCAGCCAAGGCAGAGACGACATGATCTGAGAGAGAAAGCATGCCCAGCATCTCTTTGGACAAGCCCAACAGGGACTCCAAAGTCGCCATAGGAATAATTAATGGCCGACTTGGGGAGTCCTGATCCAAGACCGGCAACATCTGGCAGACCGATGGATTGGCGGAATTATAGGAATAATAATGCACAGGGGGCAAAAAGGTATCAGCCTAGTGAAGAATGAAGTCTTCATAGCCTTGGAACTCAGCTTTGAGTCCAATGCTGCAAAACCTTCAACCACCTGTACAACTGGTACGGTCGAAGATGCCCAGAAGCAGGTTGCTCCAGAGGCTGATGATTTAAGCGCCGGAAGGAACTCAAACACAAAGAGCCGCCCCCAAGTCAGAAGATTGATGGCTCTCAACGTCAGGTGTGTCGGAAGACACACAGCCCATCTGAGACATACCAGCTGATGCCTCTCATGATGTAGGAACACCAGGGAGATCAGAAAGTGGCCTGCTTCCAATCCCGGCACCTGGAAACCACTAGTAGCCTCGCTGGAGGAAATGGGAAGGCTCCTGGAAAGAATCTGAGTGAGCAAGGAGAGTGCCTCTCTAAGCTCACGATCCGAATCTGCCGGTCCGATGTGGGAAGGACCAAGCAAAGTGGTTTTGCATCTGACCCTCTTAACCAGCAAAGGGTCACGATCCTCAAGAACACCTGATGTGGAATGACTGGCGGCAGCCGAAGCATCTGAAGACAGATGCTGATAGGGTTATGAAATACCCCGAGGATCTAGAGTGCGGGAACTCAGGAGAGTTGCCGTGGACCTCTGAGGGACAGAAGGTCCAGGCTGCACAAAATGCATCAATCCCGCAAAACTGGCCGACAGATCAGAGTGCGTGGACTGAAGCGCAACAGAGTCAATGGTGAGCCCCACCATTGGCATCTGAATCCAAAGCAAAACCTGCATGGCTCAATAGCTGAGAGATCAAGGCAGAGGAATCGGCTGGCAACCCCTTCTGACTTTGCCATGTTGAAGCCAGAGAAGGCTGAGGCCGATATCCCACCTCCAAATGAGCAGACCCCTGCAGGGATAAGCCAAGGCCGGCTGAAACAGAAACTGAAGATGTCACTGACGGAATAGCAGCAGGAGATACGTCGGTAGCTGTTGACACCAGTGGAAAAGCAGAGAGAGCAACCAAGCTCGGCTCCAAAGGAGGAGTCACAACCCTAGTGAGAGCCTCAGATGTCGACTAAAGAGGGACAAGTCCCGGAACCAGGCATCTCTTCACCGGAAACGTGAACAGCTCCTGCAGTATCCACTGCAGGAATACACTGCAAATCCCTCACAGAAGGGGTAGAACTCTTACCACACAGGGTCATATCAGGAGGTCCCAAACGACAGCGTTTCCCTTTCCCGCAGGAAGACTGCCACAAGAACGCACCACACCATTCATGGAAGCCCAAAAGGTGAATGACCAAGACCCACAGAGCGCACAGGGTTGATCAGACGAACACCCATTACAAGTTGAGCATGAAGCACGATAGTAAGTAACCATTGCCCACAAGGAACCATCCTGGGCATATCTGACGAGAGAGCAGTAGACGGGATGGTGAACCCAAAGAAAATAAAAAATAAGAACACCCCCAACTACCAGAAGCAGGTGGCAGAAAACAAAGGCCCGGCAGAACACAAAAGAACCCAAACAGCCAAAAAGGACCAAACAGGCAAAAATTCGACCCTCAACAGATGGGAGAAATGCTGCCACAACAGCCCCCCCACTGATGCCTAACTCAAAAATAAGCAACATCCAAAAGGATAGCATATATATATACAAAATGAAGACCGAACCATATGGTACATGAAAGTATCGTGCGAATAATGGCACAGAGAATATAAATACAACAGAAAATGTGGTGAATAACGAGAGAATATACAATAAATGAAAGTGTCAATGACACTGTAGCTTAACTTGTGTGTTGTGTTTGATAAAAAGAAAAATGTTCAATGTTTATGAAAGGATTATGAAATAAGACAAGAATTGTGATAATTGGGAATATGTTCATTTCTGTTCCCTGTATGCAATGTTTTTGATAAAAATAATATGAGGTGTACACTGTACAGAAGAGCTGAGGGGTGGGTTAATGCGACCTCACAGTTAATGTATGTGGCACTCACAGTTAATGTATATCAACGAAGGTAACCAAGTTACATTGAAATTATTCCAAAACGAGTCATCCTATCAAGTTACATTGAAATTCCCAACTGCGCCCAAAGGGGATGTTCTCATCTAGATATTATATGAAGTCAACCTACCAAGTTACAATGAAATCCCTTCATAAATATGACATGTAGACTGTGCTAAAGGTTTTTGGGCTTTGGGCTCGTGCAGCCATCATGGTTGAATGATCGCAACCAAAAGGGGGCATTCTCATCTGGGCATCATCTGGAGTGATCCTACGAAGTTACAATGAAATCCCTTCATAAATATAACCTGTAGACTGTGCTCAAGGTTTTCGGGCTTCGGACCCCTGAAGCCATCACAGTTGACCAATCATGACCAAAAGGGGATCTAAGCATTATATGGAGTCAAACTTACAGGTTACAATGAAATCCTTCCATAAATATGACCTTTTGGGGTTTTGGGCTCGGGCAGCCATCAAGGCTGAATGATCGCGACCAAGAGGGGACATTCTCATCTAGACATTATTTGGAGTCATCCTACCAAAGTACAATGAAATTCCTTCATAAATGTCACCTGTGGGCTGTGCTAAAGGTTTTCGCGCTTCAGGCCCCTGTAGCCATCATAGTTGCCTAATGGTGTCCAAAAGGGGCTGTTCTCATCTAGACATTACATGAAGCCAACCTACCGAGTTACAATGAAATCCCTTCATAAATATGACCTGAAGACTGTGCTAAAGGTTTTCGGGCTTTGGGCTCAGGCAGCCATCATGGTTGAATGATCGCAACCAAAAGGGGACATTCTCAACTGGACATCATCTAGAGTGATCCTATGAAGTTACAATGAAATCCCTTCATAAATATGACCTATAAACTGTGCTCAAGATTTTTGGGCACCTGTAGCCTTCACAGTTGACCAATCACGACCAAAAGGGGATGTCATCATCTAGGCATTATATGAAGTCAACATAACAAGTTGCACTGAAATCCTTCCATAAATACGACCTATAGACTATGCTAAATGTCTTTGGGCTCGGGCAGCCATTAAGGCTGAATGATCGCGACCAAAAGGGGATGTTCTCATCTAGACATTATTTGGAGACATCCTACAAAGCTACAATGAAATCCCTTCATAATAAGGACCTGTAGACTGTTCTAAAGGTTTTCAGGCTCCGGGCCCCTGTAGCCGTCACAGTTGCCCAATCGTATCCAAAAGGGGACGTTCTCATCTAGATATTATATGAAGTCAACCTACCATTAGTTACAATGAAATCCCTTCATAAATATGACCTGTAGACTGTGCTAAAGGTTTTCGGGCTTTTGGATCGGGGAGCCATCATGGTTGAATGATCACAACCAATGGGGACAATCTCATCTGGACATCATCTGGAGAGATCCTACCAAGTTACAATGAAATCCCATTATAAATATGACCTGTAGACTGTGCTCAAGATTTTCGGGCTTCGGGCACCTGTAGCCATCACAGTTGACCAATCACGACCAAAGGGGGATGTCATCATCTAGGCATTATATGGAGTCAACCTAACAAGTTACAATGAAATCCTTCCATAAATATTACTTTTTGCCTATGCTAAAGGTTTTTGGGCTCGGGCACCCATCAAGGCTGAATGATCGCGATCAAAATGGGATGTTCTCATCTAGACATTATTTGGAGTCATCCTACCAAGTTACAATGAAATCCCTTCATTAATATGACCTGCAGACTGTGCTAAAGGTTTTCAGGCTTCGGGTCCCTGTAGCCGTCACAGTTGCCCAATCACGTTCAAAAGGGGACTTTCTCATCTAGACATTATATGAAGTCAACCCACCAAGTTACAATGAAATTCCTCAATACATATGACCTGTAGACTGTGCTAAAGGTTTTCGGGTTTTGGGCTCGGGCAGTCGTCACGGTTGGCAGATCACGCCCAAATGGGGAAATTCTCATCTAGACATCATAAGGAGTCATCCTACCAAGTTACAATGAAATCCCTCCATATTAAACATGACCTGCAGACTGTGCTAAAAGTTTTCAGGTTTTCGGGCTTAGGCAGCCATCACGGTTTACAGGCATTATACAGAGGCATCCTACCAAGTTACAATGAAATCCCTTCATAAATACGACCTGTAGACTGTGCTAATGGTTTTTGGGTTTTGGGCTCGGGCAGCCATACCGATTGGGGGACGTTCTCATCTAGACATGACCCCAAACCTGCATATGAAATTTCATGATGCAACAGCTAATATCCATAATTCAGCACAGGAGCATTGTGAAGAACGAGTCTAAGTATCACTATCACTAATTCAGAGCAAAATTCAAAACACAACTTCGTAAGAAAAAAGAAGGACACATTGGTTATATGTCTGCACACTGGTACCAGAAAGCCGTGGATTTACTACAGAGAAGAGTGTCCCCTACTGGGTGTACATTGGCCACACTCGACACAGTTTTGGCTTATTTTTTCTTGGTGCTGTTGCGCCACTTTTTCTTTCCCAAATCACTTGGGAAAGAACAAAATAGAGAGTATATTTCCGAGTTAGGGACTTCCACTGTAGTGCAAGCCTGTTGTAAACAATTGAGAGGTAGGTTAATAAGAAATTCCCTCAAATTTCACTAAGTTAAAATTCAGGCTCCCATAAAAAGCCCAAATATTAATTCAGGGACTCGATTTGAACAAATCTGAAACTGACCCCCTAGGGATGTTGTACCCCAAATATCAAGAAATTTCCTCATATTGTACTAAGTTAAAATTTGGGCTACAATAGGGAGCCAAATATTAACCTAGGGACCCATTTTGAACAGACTTGACTCTCACTCCCCTAGAGATGTTGTATACCAAATATGAAAGCATTCTGACTGGTGGATCAGAAGAAGGAGATTTTTTAAGAAATTTCCTCATATTGCACTAAGCTAAAATTCAGGACTCCCATCTGGCCTGCCTGGAGATGTTGTATACCAAATACAAAAAGAATCTGAGTGGTGGATCTGAAGAAGAAGATTTTCCCACAGGGTGCCCAAATATTAACCCAGGGTCTCAATTTGAACAAACTCCTGTATTGAGCCCAAATATTAACCGAGGGGTTTAATTTGACACTTGTTTCTGATCCCCCTATGGATGCTGTTTTCTAATTATCAAAATATTTTGATCAATGGTTCTGAAGAAAATTTTTTTCTTCAATTTTTGCAAATATGCTGACTCAGCATTTTTTTGATGCCCCCGAACAGAACAGCCTGACACAACTGATGGCAATTTTTTTTACGATTCCATTCTACTTGTCCCAAGGATGCTTCAACCAAATAACAGTTCTCTGTTCCGTGTGGTTTGGGAAACATGGGTGTTTTAATTTTTGTTCTATTTTTAGCCCCTGGGGTTCCCATGGGGATGTAAATTTTTTTTTTTCAGGCATCGACCAATTACTTAAGACCCACTTATACTACATGCCAAATTTGGTTCAAATAGGCCCATCGGTTCTTAAAATACAAAGTTTGGACAGAGCCCAAAATGGATATGCTCCCACAGAGAGCCCAAATATTGACCTACCAACTCCCCTTGAACAAATTTTAATCTTCAACACCAAGTGATGTTCCACACCAAATATCAAGGCATTCCCTCTGGTGGTTCATGAGAATAAGACTTTTAAAGATTTTTAGGCTTTTGGGGCATTAACCAGAGCCCGAAGATGGCAGCTGCTTCATTTGAACAAAATAGAAAATGGTCTGTGCAATATATGTTTGAATTTGGCTTAATAGTTGTGAAGCAGAAGACAAGATTCCAAAAGATAACGGATGCCGGACGCCAAGTGATGGCAATAGCTCACACTGACTTGCTGTCAGGTGAGCTAAAAATAAAAATTAAATGGTTTATGTCCGACATTTTACCCAAGTTAGTAAAATTGATAAATTTATCCTTTGAGTACAACAAGGCTTTGCAATGCTTTAGTATTGCAAAGTCTTGCTGCACTCAAGGGACGAAAGACACCACAACTCATGCTATTCTGTAGATTATGAGGCCTAAAACATAAAACAAACCAACAACATGAACTTTTGATAGCAAAGAAATAATTACAAAAATAAAAAATAAAATAAAAAAAACGGCCACCCACATGCAATTTTACAAATGAAAGTGTCAATGACACTGTAGCTCAACTTGTCAAGACAAAGACATGTACATGTATAGTATGTGACACAGCAATGACAAACATCTAGGTAATGACCTGATAACAAAGGTATATATAAAGTATTGTAACAGTCTGTACATAAATACTGACCGTTGCCTGTAACAAATGTATAGGTAAAGTATTGTAAAGGTGGGTGACAGTCAGATGCTAAACTAGAAAAAAAATCTTTGAGTCCCAGAGTGGGTCTGACTGAACCCCAAAATATTTGTTCTCATAGCACAGTGATAACAAAGGCACCCCAAAACACACTCATTCCTGTCCCAAGGTGAAGCCAAAGGTACCCAAGAAGTTTCGTGAAGATCAGTTCACAAATATGAGCTGTGTAGAAGTTGTGACAAAAAACTGATTGGACCTAATTTCGGTACAAAATGGGCACTGGCAGCCATCTTGAATTTTGGACCGCACCCAGAAACACTCATTCTCGTCCCAAGGTGATAACAAAGGTACCCAAGACGTTTTGTGAAGATCGGTTCATAAATACAGCCTCTAGCCCGAGCCGTATTGACATGTGCACTTACAGTGTATAAGTAGCACTGAATAAATCAAAGCTCATCTAATTTGAATAATTTCTGCACGAGAAAAAACCCCGTACTATATGTGATGTATTCCATGTTACTAAACATTCATACAAAAATTTATTCAAATCAGAACTTTCATACAGAAGTTCTGTTCAAAAGACTGATTGCACTAATTTTGGTACAAAATGGCTGCTGGTGGCCATCTTGAATTTCGGACCACACCCAAAAACACTCGTTCTCATCCCACGGTGATAACAAAGGTAAACAAGAAGTTTCGTAAAGATCGGTTCATAAATACGGCCTCTAGCCTGAGCTGTATAGAAGTTGTGTACAAAAAAATGATTAGAAAGATTTCGGTACAAAATGGCCACTGGCAGCCATCTTGAATTTTGGACCACACCCAGAAACACTCGTTCTCGTCCCAAGGTGATAACAAAGGTACCCAACATGTTTCGTGAAGATCGGTTCATAAATACAGACTCTAGCCCGAGCCGTATTGACATGTGTACTTGTTTTAGTAGCACTGAAAAAATCAAAGTTCATCTAATTTGCATAATTTCTGCATGAGATAAAAACCCGTATTATATGTGATGTATCCCTTGGTACTAAACATTCACGCAAAAAATTATTCAAATCAGCGCTTTCATATGGAAGTTCTGTGCAAAAATCTGATTGCACCTAATTTTGTACAAAATGGCTGCCATCGGCCATCTTGAATTTTGGACCGGACCCAAAAACACTCGTTCTCGTCCCACGGTGATAACAAAGGTACCCAAGGAGTTTCGTAAAGATTGGTTCGTAAATACATCCTCTAGCCCGAGCCGTATTGGCATTTGCACTTACAGTGCTGAAAGCAATACCAAAAAACATCAAAGTTAGTCTAATTTGCATAATTTACGCACGAGAAAAAAACTTGTATTATATGTGATGTATCCCATGGTACTAAACATTCATACAAAAAATTATTCAAATCAGAGCTTTCATATGGAAGTTCTGTACAAAAAACAGATTTCTGCATCGTCGGTACAAAATGGTGGCTGGCACCCATCTTGAATTTCGGACCGCACCCAAAAACACTCGTTCTCGTCCCACGGTCATAACAAAGGTACCCAAGAAGTTTCGTAAAGATCGGTTCATAAATACGGCCTCTAGCCCGAGCCGTATCCAATTGTTGACGGACAGACGGACATCGGACAGACGGCCAGACGGACGACGGGCCATGGCATAAGCTCAAATTTGCTTCGCCAAAGTTGAGCTAAAAATGACCTGAGAAACAGGAGACCTACTTTGTGGGGCCTAACAGGAAACCATAAACTTGTCCCATATGTAGAGCACAGATGGTACATCACTCCTTTATTAACTCGGGTGTCCTTGGCCTCAGTAATTATACAGAAAGAAAAATAACAAATGAGTCCCCCTACACCATATAATTGAATGCAAGATGATATAATGACAAAATAAGTGTTATTTGAGGTATGTGAAGAAATAGTATTATGCATGTGTGGAGGTGTGCTCATATCTGAAAATACAATTATGTAATCCTAACCTGATCTCCAGATGTGCAGTATTCCCACACATTTTGTAGCTATCTAGAAAGTGAATGCCAAGATAATACAGACATACCAACTTCATAAAAGATCATGCTTTCATAAGCTCACTGTGAGAAGCATGGGAGTACATGAAAATCTAAATTTTATAGTAAATTTCCTTTCTTATTATACCTACCACAATTGTTTACTACAGGCTTGCACTACAGTGGAAGTCCCTAACTCGGATAAAATACTCTCTATTTTTGTCTTTCCCAAGCAAGTTGGGAAAGAAAAGTGGTGCAAAAGCACCAATAAAAATAAGCCAAAACTGGGTCGAGTGCAACCGGCGCAGACCCAGTACGGGACGCTCTCTCCCAAGTACAACTCCACGACTTCCGTTGCCAGTGTGCATATACCGTCTCTAAAGACTCATTCTTTTTGAATCCGTAAACGTTAGAGTTATGTGATCAGCGGGGAGGAAAGATTCTTTACCCGTAAAGAAGACGGGAGGGCCTCCATGTAAACAATTGTGGTAGGTATAATAAGAAAGGAAATTTACTATAAAATTTAGATTTCTTATCAACCTACTCACAATTGTTTACTACAGGCTGAATAGACAAAAGGCTGGAGGGAATCGCATAACCAACCCCCACATAACCCTAGTGCACTGGAACCGTGAAGCAGAAGGAAGAGGTCCCGAGGCTTATCAACCATAATGTCGCAATCATTGGTAAAGGACAATGAAAAGAGACATATGAGCCTGTGTGACACACAGACAGAAAAAAGGGCAGTAACAGCACAAGGCTGAAACTGACCTTCAAGAAGCCTAATGGCTATGGCAGACAACAGCCTGAGCAGAAGAAAGAGGACCCAAGGCAAAAAGGTCCTCCGACTGCTCCTGCAACTGGCGTAAATAAAAGGTGGAGAAAGTAGAAGCATTTCTCCAGTAGGCTGCCTGCATAACATCCGACAACTTGCCGGAGTTAGAATAAGCCCAAGAGGTAGACAGTGCCCGCACCTCGTGGGCAGAAATACGATTGGTAATACAATCGCCAGCTGCTAAACGACTATAAGCCGTACGAATAGCAAGACAAATCCATCGAGAAATGGATTGAGAAGAGATCTTCTGTCGACCCGGAATGAGAGACAGAAAAAAACGTTTTCTGCCCTTCCGTATGAAGCGTGTCCGATCAAGATAAATGCGAATAGCACGGACCGGACAGAGCAAAGGGCGAGTACCCTCAACAGAGGGAAGAGCCCTGATACAGATAGGAGGAGGAGTAGTATCTGGTAACTGATTCTTAGCCAAAAAGGAGCAATCAGTGGTAAAAGTAACACTGTTGGGAGAACTCCTAAAAAAGGCCGGGTCAACCGAGAGGGCGTGAAGCTCACTAACCCGTCTGGCTGAAGCAAATGCCATCAGAAAAGCCGTCTTATATGTGAGAAATTGCATATCCACCTGGGATAAAGGTTCGAACGGTGCCCCCCCCCCCCCCCCCCCCCCCCCCCCCCCAAGCAAAGCAGCACCCACGAAAGATTCCATCGTGGAGTAAGCTGCAAAGTCCGAGGCCTTTTCAAAGAAAAGTGCCGAACAAGCTTGGAGAGGTAAGGATTAGTGCCGATACGACGCTTCCCCACATAAGAAAAAGTCTCTGAAAGCATAGACCTGTAACCCTTGATGGTAACAGGCTGGAGACCCCGAGAATCAAACAGATATACCAGAAACTCCGCAATCTGTGAAATCGAAGGATTGGCATAATCAACAGAGTGATCAGCACACCATCGACAGAAGACCTTCCATTTAGCTGCATAAGCTAAACCAGTGGAGTGCCTCCTTGAAGAAGAAATGCACTCCACTGCTCGTCTCGAAAAACCTCTACGGAGGAGACAGGACCTGACAAAAGATATGCGTGAAGGCACAATGAAGTCGGGTCGACGTGAAACCTCCTCGGGCGACCTTGATAAAGAAGGTCGCGACGTAGCGGGAGACGTGCCGGAACCGCCGCCATCAGCGAGCGGAGCTGATTGATCCACACCCGCTGAGGCGACAGGGGAGCGATCAGAATGATTCGACAACTGCAGGTTCGAATTTTGGCGAGAACCTGAGGAAGAATCGGAACCGGCGGGAAGGCGTAGCCGACTAGACCGTTCCAATCGAGTGACAGAGCGTCCACGGCAAAAGCCAGAGGATCTGGACACGGGGACACGAAAGTGTCCACCTGATGGTTCCAACGAGTCGCAAAGAGATCGATGTGGGGACGTCCCCAGAGATCGCAAAGCGACTGGAACACCACCCTGTGAAGCATCCACTCGGTGGAAATAACCCTGCCCTGTCGGGACAGGGAGTCGGCTAGGACGTTCAGACGACCGGGAATGTGACGAACAACCACTCCGGCATGAACCTCCTGAGCGAGCAGTAAAAGATCCCGAGCTAACTCGTACATCGGAAGCGAGTGCGTGCCGCCCTGGTTCCGAATGTAAGCAACCACTGTCGAATTGTCGGATAGTAGAAGGACCTGGCGATTCGACAGGTGAGGGATCCACTGCCGGAAACTCAGAAGAAGAGCAAGAAGCTCCTTCTGGTTGATGTGTAGAGCTGCTTGATCCTGGTCCCACATCCCGTGTAGGGAAAGACCGAGAGGATCCAACGTCGCACCCCATCCGAGATCGCTGGCATCTGCCGTCAGAACGCGATCGGACGTGGGTAAGTCCAGCGGAACACCCTGCGTAATCCACTGAACATCTGTCCAGGGAAGAAGGTGAGGATACAGAGAGTCCAGAAACGGAAGCACCTGATCCAGAGAATCTACATTCGGTCTCCAACGACTGAGCAGAAAGTGTTGGAGAGGTCTGACACGCAGCCGACCTAGAGGAATGAGATCTGTCACCAAACCGCAGAGACCGAGCAGCCGGAGAAAACTCCGAGTGGTCGCGGACCTGGACTGGGACAGAGTCAGAGCAAAAGCTGAGAGAATCACAGCCTTGGCCTGGGGAACAGCCACCAAACTGAATTTGGTTTGGAAAGACATCCCCAGATGACAAAACGACTGAGAAGGGACCAGGTCCGACTTCTCCTCGTTGACTCTGAATCCTAGCGACGTGAGCAAGCTCAACAGAGTGGCGACATCCGATTCCAGTAAGGCAGCATTGGAATGCCTCTGGAGGATATCGTCCAGATATGCCGAAGTAGTCACCCTGGACTGTGTGCGATGGAACGCTATCACATGCGACATCAGTCTGGTGAACGCCCAAGGAGCCAGGTTGAGGCCGAAAGGCATGGCCTTGAACTGGTAAACTCGCCCCAGAAAAGCGAACCTGAGATACTTCCGTGATGCCCGATGCATCGGAACGTGGAAGTAAGCGTCTCGCAGGTCGATGCTGGCTGCGAAATTTCCCTGGTGAATTGATTGGCGGACCGACCTGAAAGTCTCCATGCTGAACTTGGGAGCAATGATAGACTGGTTCAGGATGCTCAGATCGATAACCGGTCGGAGTCGGCCGTCCTTCTTCGGCACCAAGAACAGGCGGGAATAGAAACCCACTGACTGAACGTTCTTGACGACCTCGATCGCCCCCTTTGCCAGGAGATTGGCAATCTTCGTGGACAAAAGTTCCCGACGTAAAACGTCTGAAGGAACTGTGGTTGGAAGAGGCACCCTTGACAGAGTGGGGTGCCGTCGGAAGGATATGCGCAGCCGGGACCGAACAAGATCTAACACCCATGGATCGGATGTGATGGTGGTCCAATGGTCTGCGAATTCTGCTATCCTTCCTCCAACCTGGGACGAGTCGAGGTGAGGACCTTCATTTCGAGCCCCGACGAGGCCCGCGAGAGGAGAAACCACCTCCTCTGCTAAATGAAGAATCCTGAGACTTCCCTTGATTCTGCCGACCCCTACCTTTACCCCGTGAGTAAGAAGTAGAGGCGGCGGCAGAAGGACCAGCCTTTTGCTTCACAGAGGAAGCAGAAGGGTACTTGTTAGGCTTGGAACGGCCCTTGCCTCCCCGAGAAGGCTGATCAAGCTGACGAAACAGCAGCTGATCTTTGGAATGACGTAGGACGTCATCCCGGACCGTCGACACGGAACCATGGAAAAGTTGCGGACCTGCCAAAGAAGCAGATCGAAGAGTAGCACGCTGCTCCTCGGGAAGGGATCGTCCTGTGTCCAGCACAGCGTCCCTTCGAACTAATTCCAAATTGGCCGTGTTACAGGCATGAGTGTGAGTAAGGTGCATAAGCGCCTTGGACTGCACACGCAAAGGAGCCTGTACCTCGTCAAACTTATCTGGAGGCAGATAAGCAGCCAAAGCTGAGACGACGTGATCTGAGAGAGAAAGCATGCCAAGCATCTCTCTAGATAAGCCCAACGTGGACTCCAGAGTCGTCATTGGAATGACGGCAGACTTGGGCTTGGAAAGCCCGAGGGAAGTGGAGTCCTGATCCAGAACCGTCAAAGTCTGGCAGACTGACGGATCGGCGGAATCGTAGGAACGATAACGCACAGGAGGCAAAAAGGTGTCAACCCTGGTGAAGAACGAAGTCTTCAAAGCCTTGGAATTCAGCTTGGCATCCAATGCTGAAAAAGCCTCAACCACCTGTACCGACTGGCATGGTCGAAGGCGCCCAGAAGCAGGTTGCTCCATAGGCTGTTGGCGCACGACCGATGATCGCGGCCAGGCTGACACTGTCGGCTGGTTAGCAGGTTTGAGCTCAGGCAGAAACCCAAACACAAAGTCAAGAGCCGCCCCCAAGTCCGAAGACTGCTGGCCCTCGACCTCAAGCATGTCGGACTCCTCCCCAGAGTCGGAAGACACATAGCCCATCGTGGGCAAACCAGCCGACGCCTCCCATGGTGTCGGGACACCAGAGGAATCGGAAACCGGCCTGTTTCCAATCCCGGGAGGCGGCGCCATAGGAGGCGCCTGGAAACCACCCATAGCCTCGCTGGAAGCAACAGGAAGGCTCTTTGAGAGAACCTGAGTGAGTAAGTAGAGGGCCTCCCTAAGCTCACTGCCTGTACCGACCGGTTCGACAGGGGAGCGAACTGGCAAAGTGGCTTCACCTCTGACCCTCTTAACCAGCGAAGGGTCACGATCCTCCAAAACACCCGACGCGGGACGACGGGCGGCAGCCGAAACATCTGAAGGCAGACGTGTACAGGGGTACGATGCACCCCGAGGATCAATATTGCGAGAACTCATGAGAGTCACCGCGGACCTCTGCGGGGCAGAAGGTCCAGGCTGCACAAAAGGCGTTGGTCCCCCAAAACTGGTCGTGTGACCAGAGTGAGTGGACGGAAACGCCACGGAGTTCATAGTGTTTCCACTACGAACATCCGAATCCAAAGACACAACTGTGGTACTCGACGGCGACGAGACCACAGCGATGGGCTCGGCCGGCAGCCCCTTCCGACTTCGCCGAGTTGAAGTCAGGGAAGGCTGGGGCCGATATCCCACGTCTACAGTATCGGACAGTTCTGCAGTCCCCTGCAGCGAAAAGCCGAGGCCGGCTGAAACAGACAACGAAGCAGACGGACCAGCAGCAGTAGTAGATACGTCGAGAGTCGTTGAGGCTGGTGAAAAAGTGGAGAGAGCACACCGGCTCGGCTCCGAAGGAGGAGTCACAACCCTAGTGACAGCCTCAGATGTCGACTGGAGGGGGACCGTAGTCCCGGAACCAGGCATCTCTACACCAGAACACTCAACGGCTCCGGCAGTATCCACCACAGGAAAAGACTGCACATCCCCCACGGAGGAGGAATAACTCTCACCAGACAAAGTCGGCTCGGGAGGCCCCGAACGACCACGTTCTCCTTTCCCGCGGGAGCGGGAGGCACGGCCACGAGAACGAACGACACGATTTACTGACGCCCAAAAGGTGGAAGACCATGTTCCACAGACACCACACGGCCACTCGGCCGAACACCCATTACAGGAGGAACACGACGAATGTACATCGTCCACATGCTTAGGCAGCAGACACTGCCCACAAGGAATTGTCCTAGGCATGAAAGAGGTGAGAGGAGCAGAGAAGGTGAGATCAGAAAACAGAACACCCCCAAAGAGAGAAAGGTGACAGAAACAAAGACCCCAGACGGTCGACAGGGAACCACCCAACAGGAAGACTACTCTCAACAGAAAGAAGAAACACTGTAGGAGTGGTACCCCGCTGACACCTAACTCTAACACAATTAGAAAAATTTTCAAAAAAAGCATGAACAATAATTGTGAAAATCTAAGTCCGAACCGCGTGGCCCGCGAAAATCGCGCGCGACCCGAGAGAGAGCAAATAAATATACATTATGGACATATAATAGAAAAAAGAGAATATAAAACACTGTTCCTGAGAATACAAAGGATACACTGTGGTATAATGAATCAGGAAACATCAAACATCGAGCTGGTGGAACACTGATAAGCGTGCAAAAACATCTCGACACGAAGCGGATTTTAAAAAGAATGAGTCTTTAGAGACGGTATATGCGCACTGGCAACGGAAGTCGTGGAGTTGTACTTGGGAGAGAGCGTCCCGTACTGGGTCTGCGCCGGTTGCACTCGACCCAGTTTTGGCTTATTTTTATTGGTGCTTTTGCACCACTTTTCTTTCCCAACTTCCTTGGGAAAGACAAAAATAGAGAGTATTTTATCCGAGTTAGGGACTTCCACTGTAGTGCAAGCCTGTAGTAAACAATTGTGAGTAGGTTGATAAGAAACAAAATCTCTGTTAAACACCAGATATGTACTCAGGCCGGCACACCGGGTATCTGCAATTTAATGAGTAGTCAATTCAAGGGATTTCCACGACACTCTTGGTATATTTTCAAGAATATGCCTGGGCAAAAACAAAGGTGCTTCCCTCCAAATTGATACATGTCCATGTGAGCTGTGGGAGTTTGTACTCAATATTGTCAATTTTGATGTTATATGCCAATCATGTATACAGTCTGATGAATTATTCCAGGGTTTTGCCACAGCAGAATATTAGGATAAGCAGAGGATATCAAAATTGTTTATTTTAATTATTTTTTTCAAATTTTTAAAAAAGATTTTGACAAAATCTTATCATGTAACATCTCATTCAAATGAGGGGTCACGTGATATGGTTTTGTGGAAATTTTAGAAAAAAAAGAAAAAAAAGAAGTATTAAATTAAACTTTGATATCATGCATTGAGTAAAAACACTTTGGCAGGCGATTGTCTATCTCCGTGATCAAAAGCTCTTGGCGTGAAACGTCAGAAGGAACTGGGGTTGGAATCAGCCCTGTGACAGAGAGGGGTGCGTGCCATCCAAAAGATATTGCATGTGACCTCAGCCCAAAGGTCTGCAAACTCTGATATCCTTCCTCCAACCTGGGACAAATTGAGGTGAGGGCCTTCATTTTGAGCACCGCTGAGGCCTGCAAGAGGAGAAACCACCTCCTCTACTAGCAGAAGGGTCACGAGACCTCCCTCTGTTCTGACAATGCTTACCCTTACTGCGTGAGTAAGAGGAAGAAGCAGGGGCAGTAGGATCAGCCCTTGGCTTCACAGCAGATGAAGCAGAAGGGTACTTGTTAGGCTTGGAACGTCCCCAACATCCAACAGAAGGAAGATCAAGATGGCGAAGCAGCAGCTATCATTGGAAAGACGCAGGACGCCATCCTGGACCATCCCCACAGAATCAAGAAACAGACACAAGCCCATCAAAGAAGTGGATCGAAGAGCAGTAAGCCGCACTTCAGGAAGGGAACCGGTAATGCCCAGTACTGTGTCTCGGTGAACTAATTCCAGATTAGCCATTACAGGCATGCGTGTGAGTTAAGGTGTCTAAGCACATTGGAAAGCACATGCAAGGAAGCCTGTATGTCGTCAAACTTATCTGGAGGCAGATAAGGTGCTAAAGCAGAGATGACATGATCCGTGAGAGATAGCATGACCAGCATCTCTCTGGATAAGCCCAACATGGACTCCAAAGTCACCATAGGAACAACGGCCGACTTGGGCTTGGGAAGCCTGAGGGAGGAGGAGTCTGATCTATGACCATCAAAGTCTGGCATACAGACGGATTAGCGGAATCATAAGAATGATAACGCACAGGGGGAAAAAGGGTATAAGCCCTTGTGAAGAACGTCTTCATAGCCTTGGAACTCAGCTTAGAGTACAATGCTGCAAAAGCCTCGACCACTTGTACCGACTGCCATGGTAGAAGTAGCCCAGAAGCAGGTTGCTCCACAGGCTGTAGGCATGCGACTGACGATCGTGACCTGGCTGAAACCTCTGGTTGGTCTGATGGTTTTAAGCTCCGGAAGGAAATCAAAACCAAAGTCGAGAGCTGCCCCCAAGTCAGAAGACTGATGGCTCTCAAGTGTATTGGACCCAAAACCTGAGTCGGAAGACACATAGCCCATCTCCGGCATACCAGCCCAAGCCTCCATGGTGTAGGAACACCAGCGTGATCAAAAAGCGGCCTGCATCCAATCCCGGGAGGCTGTGGTGCACCTGGAAACCACTAGTAGCCTCACTGGAGGCAACGGGAAGGCCCTTGTAAAGAACCTGCGCAAGCAAGGAGAGGGCCTCCTCAAGCTCACAACCCGAATCTGCCTATCTGATGTGGGAAGGACCAGGCAAAGTGGCTTCATTGTCTGACCCTTTTAACTAGCAAAGGGTCACGATCCTCAAAAAAACCTGATGCCAAATGACGGGTGGCAGCCGAAGCATCTGCAGGCAGATGAGGATATGGGGTATGAAATACCCCGAGGATCTGAAGTGTGACCCCACCATGGACATCTGAATCCAAATCAAGACCTGCTTGGTCCAACGGCTGGGAGATGAAGCAGAAGGACCAGCCAGCAACCCCTTCTGGCTTCACCGAGTTGAAACCAGGGAAGGTTGAGGCTGATATCCCATGTCCAAAGAAGCAGAAACCCCTGCAGGGATAAGCCAAGATCAGCTGAAACGGAGACCGAAGATGTTGCCGATCGAGCAGCAGCAGGAGTGGAAACATCGGTAGCTGTTGACAATGGTGGAAAAGTGGAGACAGCAACTGAGCTCAGCTCCAAAGGAGGAGTCACAACCCTAGTGACAGCCTCAGATGTTGACTGGAGGGGGGCAACAGACCCAGAACCAGGCATTTCTTTGTCAGAAATGTCAGCAGCGACCATGGTATCCACCACCAGAAAAGAATTCAAATCCCCCACGGAGGAGGTAGAACTCTTTCCAGACAAGGTTGTATCTGGTGGTGCCAAATGGCAGCATTCCCCTTTCCCGTGGGCATGGGAGGAACAGTCACAAACATGCATTACACGGTTTATTGAAGCCCATAAGGTGGAAGACCAAGAACCACACAGCTCACCTGGTCTTTCAGCCGAACACCAACTGCACATGGAGCATGAAGCATGGGAGTCAACATGCTTAGGAAACAAACATTGCCCACAAGGAACCATCCTAGGCATATCTGGGGAGAGCAATGTAGATTGGAAGGTGAGCCTAAAGAAAAAACAAATCAGGACAACCCCAACTACCAGAGGAAGGTGGAAGGAAACTAAGGCCCGACAGGAACACAAAAGTACCCCAACAACCAAAAAGGGCAAAACAGGCAGAAATTCGACCCTCAATGCAGGGGAGAAACACTGCCACAACAGCAACCCCACCTAACTCCAATATAAGCAGTACCCAGGATAGTATACATAACAGAGATCGAACAACATGGAACGCAAAATTCGCGTGCAAAATCGGCAGAGAAAACATTTCACGAAAAAATACAGTGAATAAAATGAGAGAATATACAAAACACAGCCCTGTATAACTGAATGGTGGAGCTAATGCTTATGAATCCATCATAATACAGCACAGGAATATTGTCAATATCCAGTGAATAGTTATCACTGATGAGAGCAAAATCAAATGCATCTCCAGAAGATGACGGAAGAAAAAAGAATGACACGTTGGTTATATGTCTGCACACTGGTCCTGGAAGCTGTGGATTGGTACAAAGAAAAGTGTCCCCAACTGGGTGTGCTCCGGTCGCACTTGACCCATTTTTATTTTTTCTTGGTGCTTTTGCACCATTTATTCTTTCCTAAATTGCTTGGGAAAGAACAAAAATAGAGAATATACATCCGAGGTATGGACTTCCACTTAGTGCAAGCCTGTTGTAAACAATTGTGAGGTAAGCTGATAAGAAATTAAAGAACATGTTCTCCTAGTTTCTGTTCTGTTATTACCCTATGACACCTGACTGAATGTTTCTGCACCTGTGAATAGATGTTTAGGCACAAGGTGCAAAAACATTCAGACTCAGGGTCTAAAACATCCAAATCCACTTCTCAAACAACCAAAAAAAGTCTGCATCAAAGTCCATTTGTCAATACATATAGGTTATTACCACCATGTGGGTTTCTGAGATGGTGTATTGAAGTCAAGACCTCATCTCTGGTCATATATATCGACAAGTCTGTTACCTAGAGGCTAGGTCGAGACTTCAATGCACCATCTCAGAAACCCACTTTGTGGTAATAACCAACTTAACGTACAATATTCCTTTCTTTCTAAACTTGTTTGAATATATGTTAACAATTATTCAGCATCTATGAGTTGATTTTCTACAAATGATGATGATGACATCATGGCACAGCGATCTTGCGCTGTACATGATGTAATCCTCATTCATTGTTCTACCTGTAGTATAACCACTGAAGTTTGTAGTAGTGTTTTAACTATGTGTTTCTTTATTTTATTTTTCTTGTTTAATACATGGTAGGCCTGTGTATAAATATTATCATGGCAAAAAATGATCCAGTTAAATTTATTTCATTGAGCTGGTGATTTATTTATTATTTAATTACTGTTATTAAAAATGGTGGCCTCGACATGTGTAACAAGGGCAACGCAAAGCATGTGCCACTACCCCCGACACGTATACAAGTTCGAAGTAGCCTTGAAGGTATTGCGGGACAGAAAAATTTTCTATGTAGAAAGAGTGAAACAGACAAATTTTCTATGTTGAAAAAGGGCCATAACTCTGGAAAACATTATTGGATGGAACCCGCTCCTTGTGCATATCCATTCCCACATGCAGGTTTATGAGCATACCAAAGGAGAGCCAAATCCGAGCGATGGCTTTGAAATTACAATGCAAAATGTTTGTACGGACAGATGGAAGGACGGATGGAGGACTTCACTAGATACCCCCCCCCCCCCCACCCCCCCAGGTCCAGTTTGCATTTGTTGTGTACTATCACTATACAATTTCCATTAAATCACTCTAGCATTATGCTCATATTGCAACAAGAAGAGTTTCTTGCTCAAAGACATAGCACAAGTAACTGCTGAAATTAACAACTTCTCAATAAGCCAAATACACTAATGTGCAGGGCCTTAAAATCTTCGTCGATAAGAAGGGAATCAGAAAGTGTCATCAACAGCTCAAATGCTTTGCCTCGTCTGGTGGTCGTCTGGAAGACTATCTGTAATCCATAATTTTCTGTTCAAAAGACAAGATATATCATAATATGAACAGTAATGAAACAAAGCTTTATTTTTTTTAACCGTTTGAGTGCTAGAAACCACTATCATGGCTCCTTTGAAAAGTGCCAAGATCCACTTTAGTTGTTTTACACTGTATACATTAGCTTGCTGCTTACTCAGCAGCAGAAAAAAACTATTATTTAACATTGTTTTTAGAGCTGGTCGGTTTTGAAATTTTTCCTTGGTTCGGTTTTGAATGAAAAAAATTGGTTTTGGGTTTTTGTAACACAATACACATTTTCCATATCTTAAGTATTAAACTGGGACAGGATAGTACTAAAATATGTTAAATAACAAAAAAGTGAATTTAAAATGAAGTAAAACTGTATTTCAATTGTTTCCTGTAAATTTAATGAACAAAAAATTATATCTGCAATCTGCATACGCCTTCAAAAAAAGTCATTCAAGCCCAAGGGCATAGATACGGGAGTCTGGAGTGTGTGTCGAAGGGGAGAGGAGGGGCTCAAACAGTTGGTCACAAAGTTGCTGTTTGAGACAGAAACTTTATGATTCCACCATCCTGTCAGATTTGTTTTTCATTTCCATTCACAGCACTGACATGTTGCCTGACATGAAAATAAGTGAAAGAGGTCAGAATTTGAGAAAGCAACTGTCCAATTTCAAGGAGAAGTTGTGAACTTTAGAATACGCCATTTACTTTCAGTAAAACAGATACCCATTTCACAATCTAACTAACTTAACAAGTTGACATTTGTATCCAAAAGGAGCAAACTCTAAATCACAGAATCAGTCATTTACAAAGCACTGAAGAGGTTATGCAAATTACTGACAAGATCGTTACCTGACCTGATTACCATGTCCATTCTTCCTTTCAGTTTGCATTGAATTATCATTGTCAGAGAGTCACGTGCATTTTGCACGTACAAGTGTATTTTGGATTTTTACTTTCATTCTATTCAAATTTCCAATTGACACTTTGTATGACAGGTATGTGCAGCTAACGTTTTATTAATATTAATTTAACCCCTTTCCTGCAAAAAGGGGTTCAACATCAACTGAGCTTTGAGCGGACTGATATTTTGCAGGTGTCACAGTCTATTCTTTTTCAATAACATTGTTGTACTCTTCAGTGTGATGATTCTGTATGTGGCGATGAAGGTTGGAGGTATTTACGTACTGGGCGATGACTGACTTATTGCATAATTGGGATTTGGTATTTCTATCGTCATTTGTTATTGATATGCTACAATGTGTTTTAGGCGACATTTTGCTGATTATACAAAGTCTATGGCGCGCTAAATGTGAATATTCAAAAGTTAAGCAAAACCGAAAATATACAGTTTTTAATCTCTTTTTTGGTTTGGTTTCGGTTTTCACTAAAAAAACGAGTTTCAGTTTCAGTTCGGTTAAACCAAACAGCTCTAATTGTTTTGTTACTATTTATTGGAGAGCACTTATAGGCACTTTCCAATAAATAGTATCAAATCAGTTACCATATTGATGAACTAAACTAAGTTTCTTTGATAAAAATAATCATGTTACAAATGACATTTGAAAAATAATTTATCACTTAACAAGTTAAAAGTTTGCCTGACAAACCAAAAATTGGACAGATTATTATCATATGGAATTCTAGTATGCTGAATGATGCCCTCCAGAATGTGGTGAAATCGCAGTCTGCCCCAGCTCTGTGTGTGAACAAACCCTAAGTTAGAAAACTCTGTTTTAGATAGCCACATCAGCAATGCAATGATAAAAGCCATGGCCATCAACACAGTTTTTACCATGACACTGCTGACTGCCAGGCCTGAAAATAAGCAGTCCGACATTAAGAATGAGGTCCCCAGAGGGTGAATTTGATGATGCTATCCCATACAGTGGGCCAATTTATCCTCTGGGTACCTCTTTTTGTTTAGTTTTGAGACCCTGATTCAGATTGAGGTTCACAGAGGGTAAATGTAGTGATGCTACCCTGCTGTGCACTCAATTCACCCTCTGGGGACCTCACCCCCACCCTCTGGGGACCTCATTTTGCAGATGACAGTCTGCTTATTTTCTGGCTTGCTGACTGCATGGATAATTTTAGTGTTTGTACACTCACTGTCTGAGTAACTTACCAAGAATCATAGGTATGTGTTTGTATGTGTTCATTAAAATCATCAAGCTACCTCATGTTATATGGTTGGGCAAACATGGGGCACACACCACCAATATATGAGGACAGTTATGGACATACCAATGAGCTGCTAAACCTCCTAGCCCTCCCACTTCAGCCTTCCATTTCATTTCAAGTTAATGTTACTTTAAACTAAACTACTGAACATCCAGGCATAGATTCAGTTTTATTCATGACATAGGAGAAATATCAATAATTCTGTGCAGTCTCTACAACTTTCCAATTCTGTTGAAACTGCAAATGGAACAATTTATTTGCCACAAAAAAAATGTACTTCTGATAAAATTTATTTATGCAGATGCATGATATAACAACACTGATTGCTTTGATCCAACACACACGATATCAAATTAATTATTTGAATTATTCTTTTAAAAAATGTTTAAAAAATTTCCAACAAAACTGCATCATGTAACCCCTCATTGGAATGAGCTTATACCAATGAGAGGTCACATAATATGGTTTTGTTGAAATTTAAAATTTTCTTTTTTTTTTTAACTACTGAATTTGTAAATTCTGTGGGAAGAAGTGGTCGATTCATTAGGTAAAGGGTTAATCTTTTACCTGAAGTTACTTACAGATGATAAATACATTATTTTTTCACAATTATGGTACATGTGTACTACTGTGATCACAAACACAGCTTTTTTCTCAATCAAATCACAATCCAACAGCAGCACACTTTTACCAGTGGGTTGAGATTTTGTAATTAAAATATTGCGAAATTAGGACACATCAAGAAAAAGAAATGAGAACAGCATGTCAGAATCAATGCTCTCGCATTTCTTTTTTGACAGGAAAGATTCTAGTGTTGCTGGGCCAGAAGCAGTCAAAGAATTTAGACTGCATTGTGACCAAGTCGCAATCCATTCAAAATTCTCTATGCAGTCTTAACAAGATATTTATTGAAAATAGAATATGTTTTCATTTTTGGAATTCACTGAAAAAACCTTTCCACCATCCATCCAATGAGGGGACCATAATCAGAGTTTAAATACTTCTTGAGAATATTACTGGCTGGTTTCATTATGTTAAAGAGTTGCTATAGATGAAATTTACACTGAGGCTGTACAGTGCACAAGGTTAGTTACTCAGTTAATAATGAAAATTATTTATAACCAGAATTTAAGTGTGACTCACCCTAGTGCACAGGGTTAATAAGTCACACTTTCTAGTAATAAACTAGAGGATGGCCACCAAAGGGTGGCTGATTCCCCCGAAAAAAGCCTTGATAGCCATTCCAACCTTATTCGCGACACACCCTCTGGTTGTGGGCAATAATAATACCAAGTATCATTAATATCCTTGAAGGCTGTAAGAAGTTATGGAGCGGACACGAATTCCGTCTACGCCCGGATGGACAGACGGATGACGTCACGGCTAGATTCCCCTGAATTTTTTTCGGGGGAATAAAAATTGGTAACTCCCATATCAGACACTACATGATAGTGATGTGTGGTGTAGCAAGTTTTTGGTATAGTTTTGGTATTATGGAGATACTGAAAACTGTACCAAAACCAAACCAAAATATCGATTATTTTGGTATTTATATTTTTCTGCGAAATTGACAGAAAGTCAACTGATCAAGGTGGATCATAAATCTAAAAGCCTGTGGGCAGCATATTTTGATTGAATTTATTTGAAAACATGCAAATGCAAACTTTGTAGAAAACCGGTAGCAGCAGACGCTGCAAATACATCAGAGAAAGAAATAAATGAAAGTGTCAATGACACTGTAGCTCAACTTGACAAACTTGAACTTGGTAAGTTATAAATGAAATGGCAAAATTGAAGATCATTGGTACCAATGTCATTTTTTTTGCCAGTGGCAACATTTTTTGACAGAAACCGAAGAAAATTGATAGCTCCCATCTAGAGGCCTCCCCAAACAAGCATGCCAGGTTTCAAAGCAATCTGATCATAAATGTGCCCTGTAGGGTGTATAAAAGGGAAATATTGTGGTCTGACTAGACTAAATTCTAAGAACGTTGGCCATGGCAACATTTTTTGACGGAAATGGAAAAAAAATCGATAGCTCCCATCTAGAGGTCACCGTAAATAAGCATACCAGGTTTCAAAGCAATCTAATCATAAATGTTCCCTGTAGGGTGAGCCAAAGGTAAATATTGTGGTCTGACTAAAACTAAGTTCTAAGAATGTTGGCTGCGGCAACATTTTTTGATGGAAATTGAAGAAAATCGATAGCTCCCATCTGGAGGTCACCCCAAACAAGCTTGAAAGGTTTCAAAGCAATCCGATCATAAATGTGCCCTGTAGGGTGTGCCAAAGGGTAATATTGAGTCTTCTGCCTAAACTAAGTTCTAAGAACATTGGCCGCGGCAACATTTTTTGACGGAAATTGAAGAAAATCGATAGCTCCCATCTAGAGGTCTCCCCAAACAAGCATACCAGGTTTCAAAGCAATCAAATCTTAAATGTGCTCTGTAGAGTGTGCCAAAGGGAAATATTGTGGTCTGACTAAACCGAGTTCTAAAAACATTGGCCGTGGCAACATTTTTTGACGGAAATTAAAGAAAATCGATAGCTCCCATCTAGAGGTCACCCCAAACAAGCATGCCAGGTTTCAAAGCAATCCGGTCATAAATGTACCCTGTAGGGTGTGCCAAAGGGAAATATTGAGTCTTCTGACTAAACTAAGTTCTAAGAACTTTGACCGCGGCAACATTTTTTGACAGAAATTGCAGAAAATCGATAGCACCCATCTAGAGGTCTCCCCAAACAAGCATACCAGGTTTCAAAGCAATCTGATCATAAATGGGCCCTGTAGGGTGTGCCAAAGGAAAATATTGAGGTCTGACTAAACTAAGTTCTACGAACGTTGGCCGTGGCAACATTTTTTGACGAAAATTGAAGAAAATCGATAGCTCCTATCTAGAGGTCACCCTAAATAAGCATACCAGGTTTCCAAGCAATCAAATCATAAATGTGCCCTGTAGGGTGTGCCAAAGGGAAATATTGTGGTTTGACTAAACTAAGTTCTAAGAACGTTGGCCACAGCAACATTTTTTGCTGGAAATTGAAGAAAATCGATAGCTCCCATCTAGATGTCACCCCAAATAAGCATGCCAGGTTTCAAAGCAATCCGATCATAAATGTACCCTGTAGGGTGTGCCAAAGGGAAATATTGAGTCTTCTGACTAAACTAAGTTCTAAGAACGTTGGCCGCAGCAACATTTTTTGACAGAAATTGAAGAAAATCGATAACACCCATCTAGAGGTCTCCCCAAACAAGCATACCAGGTTTCAAAGCAATCTGATCATAAATGTGCCCTGTAGGGTGTGCCAAAGAGAAATATTGAGGTCTGACTAAACTAAGTTCTACGAACGTTGGCCGTGGCAGCATTTTTTGCCGGAAATTGAAGAAAATCGAAAGCTCCCATCTAGAGGTCACCCTAAATAAGCATACCAGGTTTCAAAGCAATCAAATCATAAATGTGCCCTGTAGGGTGTGCCAAAGGGAAATATTGTGGTTTGACTAAACTAAGTTTTAAGAACGTTGGCCGCGGCAACATTTTTTGCCGGAAATTGAAGAAAATCGATAGCTCCCATCTAGAGGTCACCCCAAACAAGCATGCCAAGTTTTAAAGTAATCTGATCATAAATGCGACCTGTGAGGTGTGCCAAAGGAAATTGTGGACGTACGTACTAACGTACTAACGTACTAACATACGTACGTACGCCGACGGACGAGACGTGATGGCAATAGCTCAGCTTGACTTTGTCAAGTTGAGCTAAAAAGCGATGGCAGAAAAACATAAAATGGCAAGTTGTTAACTTGAATCCTGGACTTTTCACCGAAAGTACATTTTGCCAGAAAAGACAGTTCGCCGAAACATCAAATTTTGAAAAAGACACTTCGCCAAAGTTTTTTTTTTAAAGTAACAAAATGTAACTTTATCTTACCACCCTGCAAATATCCTAATAACTTTTGACTGACAATCACAATATTTTTGCAAAATTGTGCTATGGAATCAAGACTTCTGGTCGGTTTAAGCATCTCATATTATAGTTCAGTGCAGAATGGGGTATTCATTATTTCAATTATATTAAATTTTATTTTTTGCCATAACAGAATTGCTGGGGACAGCAGTCTTTTTATCTAGAAAACAGCTGAAATGTCTAAACCTATGGTTACATGAAATGTACTAATACAAACCGATTCATAACATAACAATTATCTGAGTAATTGGTTATTTTGAGTAAAATTATTGCTTCCTGTGCAATTACCAGCAAGTAAAATGAAAATGACCGTGAAGTGTAAATCCTGTATTATTGTATCAGTATTACAATAGCAGCACAATTCACAATAAATGATCTTGGGAAACCAGTCGTTGGGCGCCAGTGAAACAGACCAGGTCCTGAGGTACTTCCTATTTGGGTACCAAGTCCATAGGGGTTGTGCCACAACTAACTCGGTTAACTGTTGGTAACCATTTATTTACATCACATCACAAAATATGAGTATGAGGGAGTCTGAAATACAAAATAATATGCAATATTGTATGATTTGTTTATTAAAATCACACTGAACATCAATTGGAAAGAAGCAGTAATTATTTCATCAATCATTATGCATAACAAAGTACACAGATCTCTATATCAGAGAAACAGATTGGCATTTAAATTGGCCTAGGAGCCTAGTCCTCTTAATTCTACAAATACTGAAGAACAGTGCTGAATATCATATGGAGCAGACTGGGTGTCCGCCTTGCCTGCACCTCGTGGGTAATGAGGTCCAGGGAAGGTGGAGGTCCAGAATGCCCATAATAACTAAAAGTGATTAACTCCATTTTCAGTACTATGGCTATAAACATAATACATCCAGCTTCATTGACTCCACGCTATTTAAAATAATTCACCATCCTTTTTAAAACAAATAAAACAACAAATAAATTAATTTAAACCCTTTATACACACAGACACACACAGACAAAACAAAACATAAACATCCTGTTCTTACCAGATTGTGGATCTGAGTCCCACTCTATAAATTCCAGATTTCACCAGTTCATCTCACAACTCATCCATTTCATTGTGCATAGAAGTGAGCTACAAAATACAAACCCAAAACCATTCATGCAAACTGTTGTGTACATCGTTGGTGTTATTAGTTAGTGAATCGACGAAAATGCGAATATTTGATACACGATTCAAAGAAAGCAAGAAATAATGTCCAGAATACAAAATCGAGCTAATAAATAAGTGAGATGCGACCAGTACTAACCAAAATACCCAAAATCGATGTACAATAACAAGAAGACTTAATCAAAGATTCTTTCACCATCAAACCCTTAACTGATGTTTTCAAAATTCAAAACAAACCAATCCAAAATCTCCATCCTATCACGTGACCTGAAAACTACCCTAAAACTATGGATGCATGCAATGGCAACTCGTCAAATTTATCTGTGTCATACCACAAAATCACAACACATAGGGTCCTGTAAATTGAAATACAAATAAAACATTATCTAACAAAATGGCTAAAAATCTCATCTGCTACATGTACTTGAATGGTGATTAAGGCTGCTTTTACTATACTTAGTCAAAAAAGAAAGTATAATAGAGACAAATGTGAAAAAATAGCATAAAGGATGAAATATAATAGTTCTAATGTTGCATGTTTGTGGACAAGATGTCGTGCAAAGAGTTTAATGACATGTTCTTGTTGTCCACCCAACCATATACAATTTTGCAATTTCTTCAAAATAGCACGTGCTACCTGAGAATGTCAAATTGAATGGGTGACCGACGATTTTCTTTGTGTTATGTTGTGCTAGAGAGCCTGGGTTATTGAGAAAAAACTCTAGTTTTCGTCTTCCGACATTTTAAATGAAAGTGTCAATGACACTGTAGCTGAACTTGTTAAGACATGTACATGTATAGTATGTGACACAGCAATGACAAACATCTAGGTGATGACTTGATAACAAAGGTACATATAAAGTATTGTAACGTTCTGTACATAAATACTGACCATAGCCTGTAACAAATGTATAGGTAAAGTATTGTAAAGGTGGATGACAGTCAGATACTAAACTAGAAAAGAAATCTTTGAGTCCCAGAGTGGGTCTGACTGAACCCCAAAATATTTGTTCTCATAGCACAGTGATAACAAAGGCACCCGAAAACACTCGTTCCTGTCCCAAGGTGATAACAAAGGTACCCAAGAAGTTTCGTGAAGATCAGTTCATAAATACGAGCCGTATAGAAGTTGTTACAAAAAACTGATTGGACCTAATTTCAGTACAAAATGGCCACTGGCAGCCATCTTGAATTTTGGACCGCACCCAGAAACACTCGTTCTCGTCCCAAGGTGATAACAAAGGTACCCAAGAATTTTCATGAAGATCGGTTCATAAATACAGCCTTTGGCCCGACCAGTATTGACATGTGCACATACTGTGTACAAGTTGCACTGAATAAATCAAAGTTCATCTAATTTGCATAATTTCTGCACGAGAAAAACACCCGTACTATATTTGATGTATTCCATGTTACTAAACATTCATACAAAAATGTATTCAAATCAGAACTTTCATATAGAAGTTCTGTACAAAAAACTGATTGCACTAATTTTGGTACAAAATGGCTGCTGGTGGCCATCTTGAATTTTGGACCACACCCCAAAACATTCGTTCTCATCCCACGGTGATAACAAAGGTACCCAAGAAGTTTCGTAAAGATCGGTTCATAAATACGGCCTCTAGCCTGAGCCGTATAGAAGTTGTGTACAAAAAACTGATTAGACCCAATTTCGGTACAAAATGGCCACTGGCAGCCATCTTGAATTTTGGACTGCACCCAGAAACACTCGTTCTCGTCCCAAGGTGATAACAAAGGTACCCAAGACGTTTCGTGAAGATCGGTTCATAAATACACACTCATGACGTATTGACATGTGTACTTACTGCGTGTAAGTAGTACTGAAAAAATCAAAGTTAATCTAATTTGCATAATTTCTGCACGAGAAAAAAACCTGTATTATATGTGATGTATCCCATGGTACTAAATATTCACACAAAAAATTATTCAAATCAGCGCTTTCATATGGAAGTTCTGCGCAAAAATCTGATTGCACCTAATTTTGTACAAAATGGCTGTCATCGACCATCTTGAACTTCGGACCGGACCCAAAAACACTCGTTCTCGTCCCACGGTGATACCAAAGGTATCCAAGAAGTTTCGTAAAGACCGGTTCATAAATACAGGCTCTAGCCCGAGCTGTATTGGCATTTGCACTTACAGTGCTGAAAGTAACACTACATACATCAAAATTAGTCTAATTTGCATAATTTACACACAAGAAAAAACCTTTATTATATGTGATGTATCCCATGGTACTAAACATTCATACAAAAAATTATTCAAATCAGAGCTTTCATATGGAAGTTCTGCGCAAAAATCTGATTGCACCTAATTTTGTACAATATGGCTGTCAGCGGCCAACTTGAATTTTGGATTGGACCCAAAAACACTCATTCTCGCCCCACGGTCATAACAAAAGTACCCAATAAGTTTTGTAAAGATCGGTTCATAAATACGGCCTCTAGCCCGAGCTGTATTGAATTGTTGACGGACAGACGGATGACTGGCCATGGCATAAGCTCAAATTTGACTTACGTCCAAGTTGAGCTAAAAATGCCAAGGTTAACCGAAAATCAGAGGGTGTGTGCCATTGGTATGCATGAGCCTGGGATACCTCCTGCTGAGCTCGCAGCTGAGTTTGGAGTCACAGTGGCCACTATTTACTGTCTCATTGGAAGGTATAGAACCATTGGATCTACTGCCGACTGACTGTGTTCAGGTCGACCAAGAGTTATGACCCCTGCACAAGACTGACACATCAGGACGTCTCACTTGCGGGATCACTTCCTTCCACTGACGAGGACAGCAGCAATTACTCCTGGTAGAACTAACAATAGAATCAGTGCACAAACTGTTCGCAACAGTCTCGCTGAACACGGCATCCTAAGTAGTAAGTGCTGGTTGGATGGTTGGACGTCCCTGACGATTAGATTTCTGGGTAATGCAGGCTGGAATTGGAACACACCCCGTAGAAATGTCATCACCAATGGGTGGGTTCCAATAGTTTTTCCCTCATTTGTTATCAAAAAGGTTGAAAATGCACTACAGGCAGTGTTGATATCAGTATATTGCAGGCAGTGGTCAAAAATGGTTGTGAGAAATTCCAAGACCATACCTATAGGTGGTGATAGTGTATTAACACCCCTTTCACCACAAAACTTTTGCCACTGAAGGATGTAAGTTTTGTATTGTTTCTTCATCGACTGTCGCCATGACAACATGAGGATGTCAGCAGCCTGAGTCGAAATTTTCTGGCTTTGGAGGGTGTTCCTGACAATCTGCAGGCCATCAAGTGTGACTTCATCAATTCTGCCACACTCTGAATAGTGGCATGATTTTTGTGACTCAGCTGTATGCACAGTGTTCATACCACATGTGCTTTCTCTGGCGCAAGTGAGACTGTCATAGTTGTGGAGTCTAAAATGAAGCCCAAATAATAAGTTAGGGTGTGGGAAGGTTCCAAAATAGATTTTTCAGGGTGAATTATAAAACCGGCCTCAAGGTCTAGATTAACTGTGTCCCTAATGTTATTGCAACAGTCTTCAAAATCCTCACCAACTAAAAACGAATCATCTATGTAAGAAGCATTTAAATGTCCCATGGTCAGTAAATGGCCATGAAAAGCATTTGAAATCTTGGTGAATATTTGGGGGCCCAAAGAAAGCCCATTGGAGAGTACACAGAACTGATATTTCACCACCTCCCAATAAAACCCCAAATATTTTTGTTAAGACTCTTTTATTGGAATTGAATAATAGGCATCTTTCCAATCTACTGATGCCATGAAATAATATGGTGTCATTAGGTTCAGGGCAGACTGTAGGCTTTGCATATTGAAAATTTTTTTTTCAACATTTTCATTGAAAAGTTTCAGATTGAAAATGAGCCTAAATGTCCCATCTTTTTTCGGACGGACAAGAACTACCCCTTTTTCCACTAATTTGAATATTTCATTGGAAATAACCTGATGTTCTTGTTTATTAAACGTAATTGTACATGGTGGAGACATTTGCAAAGGTTTAGATAGAAATTCAATGTGAATACCAGTGAGTGAGGGTATTTAATATCCAACTGTCAGCTGTGATCTTTCTCCAATTGTGGACATGAAATTGCAGCTGTCCTGCCCTGAAATTATTCACGAGGCAGTGTAATTTTGACCGAAGGTTTTGAATGTATGAAGTCCAGGATAAGAAAGAATTGCTTACCTGATATTGCCTGTCCTGCGCGACAGTGGTGTGAGTTGTCCGTGCGGCGGTCGTGGTCGTCATTGGTGAGGAAGAACTGGTCGGATCCCCCACTAGAAGCGTTTGTCTGTCTTGTGGTAGGGCTTCTTCCTGTTGGTGTTGTTTCCGGCCTTCCAAAAAAATGACTTTTTCCTTTGCCGGCAAACTTGCTGCTTCCTTTAAAATGATGACTATTTCCTTTGGGATAGTAACCATACTGACTGGTGACATCACTTCCAACTTTATCAGTCTCATTTATATCCTTGATCGATTTAGCCAGATCTACACCAAAAAGAATAGTCGAGTGATTTTTGCTTGCAGAACAAAGAGGTGCATACCGGTTGTTCAAGTCAGGTTTGAAGAGCTCTTTCCGGTGCATGGAGATGTCATGGTGTGCTGGGACTGAAAGACTCACCGAGTCAATGAGTGTCTTGATGCTGGCTTCCATGTCCACAGGTGTATTCCGAGACTGCCTCTTCACCAGGTTGTCAAGTACTTGTAACTTGGCATAGGTGCCCTGCGTTAATTTTATCTAGGCCCTCTGAAGTTTTACATCTCTGGACTGGGAGGATAATTTGACTTTGCCCCATATCTCCTTGTTCACTTTGGGGACAACAAGATTCTGGATGTTTTGAGGCCGAGCGTATAGCTGCTGGACCGTTTTCAGATGTTCCTCACTAAGGCCTTTGTTGGTCAAACTATTGGTGATATGTGCCAGTTGGTCATTCAGAGCCAGTCCCGCCTCCTCTTCAAATTCCATTTCCTTGTAAATGGATGATAAGTAACTGTCCCGGTCATCCCGGTGTTCCTCCTGTCGGTCCAAACTACTATGCCAGCACCGTTTTGTGACATTTGTTGAATGCAGCAACTCGTTGATGCGGTCCTCTGACAAGCTTTCGTCATCCGACACTACGTCCGTACTCAGTTCTGCCTCCCTGTCTCCATGTCACGATGGTGCCGACGGATGAGGCGCAACGATTGCGGCAGCCAGACTTTCAAACTTCGAGATGAATGTGTGCTGGAGTCCCGTTATGGCTTGAGTGAGCTGACTCAAAATGGCGTCGTGGGGAAGTTCCTTTGTGTTCGACCCAGGTGCAGCACCTCTTGCATTATCTGCGCAAGAAGACGTGTGCCCATCAGACACTTGGATCCTGCCTTCCCAATCATCCACCGTCAGTGATAAAATGTTGTGTTCACCCGATTGCGGGATATCGAACACAGAAACAGTCTTCGAAACTAGTTTCACCGACAATGGCGACATTCCCGATTGCAGGGTGGTGGAACCACTCGCCAAACTCCTTGTTCCGACCAATTCTCCCGAATAGTTAAATCCTTCCATTTTCTGCTGGTATAAAAGTGTTTTCCAAAATGCGTAAGCCAAGATTCGTGAAAAAAATAACTTAAAAAGAGAGATTATGCTTGATTTGATCGATGACCTGAATCTTTTGTGTGCGTTGAGAACAAAGGTGAACTAATACATGACCTTTTGGTGAACTTGCGCAATCTCATGGAATCCCGTACGGAGACGAGAGAAGACAGAATCTGGTTTGGATTACCTCTGCTGGTGATGGCCAGCTGTTTCAATGAGTTTGATGGCATCAGTAGCAACTTGGTCAGAGCTGTGAAAATGAGGTGTTAATGACCTGACATGACAAACCAGAAGGTCTGTAGTCACTGTTTCTTTACAAGATTCACTTATATCCAAGTGAAGAATGAACAGCTTACATAGAATTTAAAAACCTTCTTCTTCAGGTAGATCCGAAGAAGATTTTTAAAGAAATTTTCTCATATTGCACTAAGTTAAGGACTCAATTTGAACAAACATGAATCTGACCCCCCCCCCCCCCCCCCTCGAGATGTTGTATACCAAATATGAAAGGATTCTGACTGGTGGATCTGAAGAAGATTTTTAAAGAAATTTCCTCTTTTTGCACAGAGTTAAAATTTGGGCTACCATAGTGAGTCCAAATATAAACCCAGAGACTCAATTTGAACAAACATGAATCTGACCTCCCTAGAGATGTTGTATACAAAATATGAAAGGATTCTGACTGGTAGATTTGAAGAAGAAGAAGATTAATAAAAAAATTTCCTCATATTGCACTAAGTTAAAATTCAGCCCAAATATAAATCCAGGGACTCGATTTGAACAAAAATAAATCTGCATCTGCCCCCCCCCCCCCCCCCCCCCCCCCCCCCCCCCCGAGATGTTGTATACCAAATATGAAAGGATTGTGACCGGCAGATCTGAAGAAGATTTTTAAAGAAATTTCCTCATATTGCACTAAGTTAAAATTCATAGGGAGCCTAAATATAAACCCAGGGACTCGAGTTGAACAAACATGAATCTGCCCCCACCCCCCACCCCTACCCCTAGAGATGTTGTACACCAAACATGAAAGGATTCTGACTGGTGGATCTGAAGAAGAAGCTTTTTAATTTCCTCATATTGCACTAAGTTAAAATTTGGCCCCCATAGGAAGCTCAAATATTAACTGAGAGACTTGATTCGAACAAACTTTGAATCTGACCCTTGGAACAATGATGTTTACCCACTATTGAAACATTCTGACCAGTGGTTCTGAAGAAGAAAATTTTCAAAGCTTATTTCCCATATTGCCCTAAGCTAAGATTTGGGCTCCTGTATTTAGCCCAAATATGAACCACAGGGCTTAAATTGAACACACTTGTATCTGGGATGCTGTGTGCCAAATATAAGAAGATTCTGATCTGTGGTTCTGGAGAAGAAAATTTTGTTAATATTTGCAAATATGCTGACTCAGCATTTTTTTGATGCCCTCTACAGAGCACCCTAACATAACCGAAGACAATTTTTTTAATCAATCGATTCTACTGGTTCTAAGGATCCTTCATACCAGATAATAAGAGTTCTCTGTTCCATGTGGTTTGGGAAAGATGGGAGTTTGAAAATATTTTCTATTTTTAGTTCCTGGGTTTCCCGTGGAGAACATGGGGAATTTTTTTTTAGCATGAATCAAGTACTTTTGACTCAATAATACCAAATTTCGTTCAAATCGGACCATTGGTTCAGAAAATAGAAATTTTGTTTGGGGCCAAAAATCTTGCCCCTCCCATTACGAAGGCAAATATTGCTCCACGAACTTCGTTTGAACAAACCTGATACTAACACCTCAGAAGTAAACTCCATACCAAATATCAAGTACCTGCTGGTTGAGAAGAAGATTTTTCTAGAATTTTGGAGCATTTTCCCCCACCCCCTCCCTGTTGAGCGTGGCAACATTATTTGAACAAACATTAATTGACATATGATGAGGAATATGCACACCAAATTTGGTTCAATTTGGTCCAGGAGTTTGTGAGGAGAAGTCGATAATGTAAAGTTTATGCTGCACAGACGTCGACAGATGGATGACAGACGGAAAGTGACTAGTAAAGCTACCCTTGAGCTTCGCTCCCCTTGAGCTTCACTCAGGAGAGTTAAAAACAATGTACGGAAGCCAGCAGGTGACATCAGATTTAGCATTATCGATGTTCATTTGATCGATTGAGGTGCAGCAAATGCTTTGAAAATGATTTGCTGCTATTAGTAAATCACTGATTTGTACATTTTTTTTCTCATGGAAAATCGTGGATTCTCTGGAATTTTCAGAAACGTGTATGAAGCCAGGGACCATAAGTGAACACTGATAGGGTGAATCCACTCAAAATACTGTATAATTTCAATTAGATGAATGTCATAAAACATGTTATTTCACTTGTTTATCAAGGATGAACCCAAACAATAAAAGGTGGGTAACACCATGTGACTGACGCACTCCATAATTGGTAATGGATGCACAATGTTTTCACAACTGGGATTATCATAGAGAGATCAATTACAGTTGCATTACTTCAATTTACTTGCATATTTGTGCGGATATTGGACACTGGATTCACTGGACAGTGGACATTAATCCTGTTGCCACTTTGAAAGATAAGGGGGGTGGGGGTGGGGGGGGGGGGGGGGACTGACCAAGTGTTACCACTAGTGACAACTTACTGAAAGGCCTTGAAGTTGAAGAACATATATGTTTCTTCAACCTGATTAATTGAGGGGGAGGGGAGGGGGGGGGTGACTACTTGGGGGAGGGGCATGGCACAAAGGATATAGAGGCCAACTGATTAGCTTAGCAAGTTATTTAATGAATTACTTGATTCAGTGTGAATCATCACACTGAATCAGATGATTCATTAAATAACTTGTCAGACTAATCATTCATTTATTAGGCTTTTCCCTCTGGAAAAGACTATTGTTTTTCTACGGATTATTTTTTTTTTTTTTTTTTTTTTTTTTTTTTTTTAGGCTTTGGGTTTTTTTTTTTTTTTTTTTCCACACATTTTGTCCGTACGATTCAGAAGCCATTTTCGAACCGATTTTCACGAAATTTTGCACGCGCATAGAGGGGCACAAAATCTAAAAATGTACCGAAGCGGAATTTTCGATTTAACCCTTATTTCGCCAGAATTGGCAAAAAACTGCCAAAATTGGGGTTTATCGGCACTTTCTCGAAACACGTCTTTAGGATTTTTTTTATACATTCGTCATTGCTAGACCTGTCTGTGACACGCCCTTTGATACACACGACATATCAGGCGATGCATATGGTAACCCTCCATAGGCTGCCAAACATCGAAATTTTGATGAAATAGGCCGGTTTCAGGCCCCCACCGCACCCAAACAATACACGAGAGATAAATATAACTTCCTTTACTGGGAGTGGAATTTACCGAGGATCATTTTTGTCAGTAATAAGGGTGTTCAAAAAACCAAGCGTTAACCCGTTTTGGGCTGGTTAAACAGCAATACCCCCATAAAGCTCAAAAAATTGTATTTTCCGTGGATTTCTTTAAACGAGTCTTGTAGATTTTCAAGAAAAATTTGTCACTCCCAGGCCTTGGTGTGACAATAGAAGTTGCATGGGCAAAATACTGCGGTGAGCATTTGTTAACCCTCCACGGGCTGCTAAAAGTCAAAATTGTGATAAAATGGGCTGTATTTGGACGCCAACAGCACCCAAAGGGTACGCCTCAAAGAAACGTGCCTTCTTTTATCGAGCGCACAATCTATTCGCAAACATTTTTGTAAGTAGTAAGGGTATTCAAAAGTCGAAGTCTTAACCCATTTTGGCCAGGCTAAATAGAGAGACCCCTTAAAATCTTAAAATTCCCATTTTCTGTGGATTTCTCCAAAAACATCATGCAGGTTTTCAAGAAAAATTGTCTACTCGCAGGTCTTTGTGTGATATTACAAGTTGCATGGACAAAATATTCCGGTGAGCATTTATTAACCCTCTACAGAGAGCCGATCATCGTAATTCTATTGAAATGGGCTGTTTTCAGACACGCACAGCACCCAACGTGTACCTGAGAAATAAACATAATCTCCTTTGTTGGAAGTGGAATTCACAGAGGACCATTTTTGTAAGTAATAAGGGTATTCAAAAAACCAAGCGTTAACCCCTTTTGTGTTTGTTAATTGTGATACCCATCAAAAGCTTAAAAATTTATGTTTTCCCTGGATTTCTTTACAAACATCTGGTAGGGTTTTCAAGAGGAAATGGTCGTTGATAGGTCTTGGTGTCACATTACCAGCTGATTGAATAAATTATTGCGGTAAGCATTTGTTAACCCTCCATGGGCTGCTAAATGTCAAAATTTTGAAAAAAATAGTCTGTTTTCGAACACCAACAACATCAAATGGGAATGCAACAGAGAAAGGTACCTTCTTTTACCGGACGCAAAACTGAGAGGGAAACATTTTTGTAAGTAGTAAGTGTATTCAAAAATCGAGGTCTTAACCCATTTTTGACCAGTTAAGGAGATATACCCCTTAAAAGTTTAAAATTTCAGTTTTCTGTGGATTTTTCAACAAACAAATTCAAGAGCAATTGACCCTTCGCAGGTCTTCAGAGTGGCATTACAAATTGCATGAACAAAATGTTTCGGTAACCATTTGTTAACCCCCAGAGGATGCCAAGCATTGACATTTGGAGAAAATGGGCTGTTCTTGGGCAACCATAACACCAAATGTGTACCTACGAGATAAACATAACCTCCTTCATTGGAAGTGGAATTCACCGTCGATCATTTTTGTAAGTAATGAAGATATTCACAAAACCAAGCATTAACCCTTTAGAGCTGGTTAAAGAGAGATACCCTTCAAAAGGTTAAAAAGTCATGTTATCTGAGGATTTCTTTAAAAACATCCCGTAGATTTTCAGGAAAAAATGGCCATTCTCATATCTTAGCGTGACATTACAAGTTGCATGTACAAAATATTCCTGTAAGCATTTGTTAACCCTATGCAGGTTCTCAAACATCAAAATGTTGATAAAATAGGCTGTGTTTGTGTACCCACAGCACCTGAAGTTGGGAGGAGAGATCAAAATAAGTGGAAGTAGAATTCACTGAGAATTATTTTTGGAAGTAATAAGAGTATTCCAAAAACAACACTTAACCCGTTTTGGGTTGGAAAAACAATGATACCCATCAAAAGCTTAAAATTCCTGTTCTCCCTGGATTTCTCTGAAAACATCTTGTAGATTTTAAAGAAAAAATGGCCATTCACAGTTCTTGGTGTGACATTACAAGTTGCATGAATAAATATTCCTGTTGGCACTTGTTAACCCTCCACAAGCTGCCAGACATCAATATTTTGGATACATTTGGGATAAAATGGGCCATTTTTAAATTGGCACAGCACTCAGTAAGTATGTGTCAAACAAACATAACTCCTTTTGTCGGTCATTGACTTGTTGGACGACGATATTGACATTAAACCACTCCATCATTAATGATGGTTTTTACCTAAACAATTTTTATCAAACTGTGTCATTTGAGACTACTATCTTCACCTTTCTAACATCAATGAAGGAACTTCAGTGAGACAGTTAAAAACAATTCATCAGACACTGTGGGGTCATGAAAAATCATGGAATCTCATCGGGAAAAGCCATGATTCTCCAGAATCATAAAGTCTAGTTCATTAATTGGTGTTTAAGGCCACATATTTCTGCACAATGGCTAATCATGACCATGACAGTTTTACGGGTGGAGGAAGCTGGTGTACCCAGAGAGAACCACTGAGCAATGGCAAGCAAATGTCAGCTCCCCAACATACTAACTCCACACAATCAGGGTTAGCATTGGTTGAAGACAGGTGCGCCATCAATGTGCAGTACGCCTTAGTACACAGCAGCACGGTGCCCCCATGTGGGCAATGGGGGTGAAGTGTCTTGCCCAAGGACACAACGCAGTTGTCACAGGTGGGATTCGAACTGAGGACCTCTCAGCTTGCAGCCTGCACCTCTACCTACTGAGCCAGCGTGCCCCGTTAGACTAAGCATTTTTTACAGATAAATTAACTTGTCAAGTTCATGAACTGTCAACGCTGAACCTGTTAAGTTACGAAACGGTTGAATGTTGGTAAATTGGGTCAGTTTGAGACTACTTTCAGTGTTCTGTGCACATACCTAATACTGAACAGAAATGGAGGTATTTTCCTGAAAAATACCAATACCAATCCCAAACCTGAAATTTCAATACCCCACAGCACTACTACATGACAATCTACACTTACTTAAACTGTGAAATGCACATGGTTTAGTTGCGTAATAGAGATGATCTTATTTATAACCAGCAATAAAAGAGTGACTAATCCTGTGCATTGCACAGAGTTTGTTAGTAAGCCAACATACATTGTCTGGTTACATGTCACATAGGGTGCAGGATTCGTGGAACTAATGGAAATACTTAAAATGGACTGCAGAAATTTTTTTAATGTGAATTCCAAAAATGAATACATATTATATTTTCAATTAATTGCTTCTTTTTTGTGATCGCTGTTCTGTAAGAAAAAAAAAATTGAGTCACAGTTTTGAACTTATTGAGCAAAAACTGAAAAATTAATGAAATCAGGTAGGCCATTTATGTGCATAATGCTACTTTGTGTTGTAAAGGGTTATATTTACTCAGTATGATAATTTCCTATGCAGATCAATATGTGACTCCCACAAACTATAACTGCAGAAAATTTGTTTGAGAATTGTTAACATATACAAGCTTTATAGTCTCTCTAACATGCAAAGTGATATCTATGGAACTTCAAGCTTTGAAATTTTCAGACAACCGTTTTATTGTGCTGAAAGTTTTCCATCTGCACATCCAGGTGAACACTAGAATATTTACCTGAAAAACAGAATACTTACTGAGAATAAAGCTTTGTGAAAGCCATTGGATATTTTACCTTTTCTTTGTGACCACATACTATTGATAAATTAATAATATTTATTTATATAGCAATAGCAGTTGTTTTTCAATATGATAAGTCAACTCACTTCTCTGCTATTGTCTACGAGGTTTTTCAATGATAGCGTTATATCACATTTGCTTCTGTTTCTCGAGAAACGTCTGCTGTATTGCGTCACTTCTTAAGTTCTGCAAACTTCAATGGCTGAGATCTGGCGAGATCTTGTTTATCATCCAATCAGATGGATTCGGCCAACATCGGTTCTTCTTGCCCGACAAGACAATGGCAACACAAGTCAGGCGTAATCTCAATACTCAATCTCACAACAATACCTTGGAATGTAATTACATGAGCTTTAATATTGATTATTACCACTTTAGCGGGCATTCTCTAGTATATTAACAGAGTTCAGCGGGGACAGTAAAACACAGTAATGCATACGGAAAAGGGCAGCAAGTGTTAATGAAAACAAAATTCATTAACAGCCTGCCGCCGCCAGCTTCCAGTCATGGAAATAACAGTAATAACATGATTTTGTCGGGATTCCCAGTTGATTAACAGCCCTTGGGGACTGAAAAACAGCCCTCTGGATTATTAACGGCCCTCAATTTCGTCTTGGGCCGGTAATAAACCTTTGGACGTTATTCATTCCTCTTGGGTCATTAATAAACCCTAATGCCCCCACACTCATGTTATTGTTATATTGTTAAACTGAGTGATGACATGTGTAAAAGGAAATAGATTTGCCTGCCTGAAGCTTTGAAAACTAGAACTATCACAGAAATAATCAATACCCCCACTTCGTGCTTTCAGAATGCACCTCAAGTTGTGAAGCTTTCTACGTTTAAGGGGATATCACTTGGTTAAAATTGTCGAAGATTGAAAATTCTTGACAATGCGTATTTTCATTTGTTAGTGGTCATGTTTGAGAAGTTTCATTCAATTCATAAAAGTACAAGTAGTTGCTTCAACAAGAATCTGATATGGAATTTATGGAAATTTATATTAAATATTCAAAACATTCAACATTCATCACATGTACAGTCCATTAAAGACCCGGTTTCCATCACCACTGATTTCTAGTGCTAAATTAGGGGTGACGAACCCGGTTTGCGTTACTATCTATAGCACTGGGAAAATACCAAGTGTAACCAATTAACCATGCTATCAGTATGGTCTGACAAAAAAATCACACCTCGTGAACTAAATGTCGAACAGGCAGGATTTGAATCAATCAAAATAAAACTATTTTGTTTGAAAATGCATAACCATAAGAAAATTATTAATTTGACAGGCCTTCGTGTCAACAATACATTTCAATCTGCAGAGTGCTATTCTGTTTTTGACACACTGACATAACCCTAATCCTGCCCATTAATTATTACCAACCAATGAGGTGCCGGCACATATATGTGTGACATCCCACCAATGCTCCCTGCATTCTGTAAGGAAAAAAATTTGTAGAACATCTCAGTGCAGATCCACGGTGGTTTGCATTCGCAGCACAAATGTGTATCTTTAAAAACATTAATTGGTTGTGTTTGTGTTCAATGCCGTTCATTTAAATTCATTCATGCTTCTATTTTTATTAAACCTGTGGAAAAATATACAAGTGTGAACAGTAAACTTTATCGAGGGGTCGGCAGCACTCATTAGAATTTAAGCCCACCAGGTGAAAATTTGATAAAAGTCGTTGTAAATGACACATTCACGCAAATGAATATGGGAATACTGGTACTCTAAGTGTATAGCGGCAAGCTAAAATTTAATAGAAATAAGGTTTAAAAACAAAAGATGAGGCCTGTTACTGGTACACGTTATGGCCTATATATAATTTGTACGGATCTGTGCTTGTGATATATTGACATCCTGTTTGGTTTCGTTAACTGGAATCAAATAATTACATTTTCCAACAATAACCCACACCACCCCACCCCCAAAAAGAAAGACCATGAGCAATTTTAATTATTAATTCGCCATAATATTGTTGAATAAGGCAATTGTTTTAACTTAATTTAAAGTCAAAACACAGCCTGCAAGATCAACGTAGACCTTACATATCAAAGTCGTTGCTCATCATGTGCATTTTAGTTTGATTACCACTAAATCATTGTGTGGGGGTGGGGGGGAGGGGCAACAATTATTTATAAGTTTAATAGATTAGCAGAAAGGCTAGCCATCTTTCAATGGTTGTGGGTGGCTCCTAAGATTTTATCCAGAAATGTTAAGAATTAGTTGTCACAAACAGTGACGTGGAACACCATCCCACTGCCCCACCCCTGACCCCCCCCCCCCCCAAAAAAAAAAAGAAAAAAAGAAATTACCACACTCTCGTGACTTTCATCGCTCCCTCCCCACCTCCATTGTTGATTTTTTCTGAAGTTGTGAACAAAAGAAGCTTTACACAATAACAAGTAGTAGTTCGATTATATCACTGCCTGCTAATACCCCTGTCGTGACTGTCTTATTAAAAGATTACTGCCACAGGTTTTAATTACTGAACAAACTATTGTAATCTTCTTTACCTTTGCAAGTTTAAGAGACTTTGTGAGGTGTGACTTCTGTATCCACAGTCGATTTTTACTGGGTGTTTGTGACAAATTTGTTACATTCTTGGTTTTTATGACTCTATTGAAAGGTTAATAATTTGTCTTCAATACGTTGAATGAGATGATGGATGGCATGGGTTAATTATGATGCGTACACTCAGAGTGGAGTTTCCCCTCGCACAGTTTCTGATTTTAGTTCAGAAGTCTCTTTACTAACTCTTTTTAAAATATTTTTTTTTCCAGTTTCACACTGAACTTGATTTATTATCTGGGTTGAATTTATGCTCAGTCGGTGTTTTCAAATCTGTCCTATACGGCATTGTACTCTGCAGAGTTTGCACCAGGCTACAGCCACCGTCCAAAAATAGGTAGTCCATACATATAATATGACGTTTGATTCGATTTAACTGTTGTAAAGAAAAGATTTTAAAAATAGTACTGACTTATGGATGTCCAAGGTAGAGCTACAAATTTAAAATTTAATTATATTAGTTCCTAGTCAATTTGCAGTGTTGAGGATAACATACTTATTACAAGGGGGTGACAGGTAGACAGCCAATCTGGCTATGTCACCTCCGTGCAGTGTATACATCTGATTTATGTTATGTAACAATAACTCTGTAATGAACTCTGTAAAACATGTATATTTATACTGCAAAATAAAAATCTGAATCTGAAACCTGAATCTGCATGGGGAGGTCTGCATTGGAGCGAAATGTACTTGCACTAAACAGCTAAATGTCTGGATTCTCGTGCATGTGTTCGACATGACTGTGCGAAACACTTTGCTGTCATGAAAAAATAGAGTCTACTCGATGTTATTGCTGAATAAAAAGTTGTAATTTTCATTTCATGTTTTCTGTCCTACAGATATACACCTTCCTTTATAACTATTTATGCGATTATCAGAATGTCGAATAACCCCAAAGGACCGTCTTTCTGATGATTGGGCGTACAAACACAGATTGACTGATTGACTATTGCCTGATTGGTGTCCGTCTGATTTTTTGCTTTAGGGATAAAACGCATATTTTTGTTCGTGTAGGCAAACAGTTAAACACCAGAACCACAGAACTGGTGGAAATGGCTTTTTCAAAATGGATTTATCTTCTTTAATTCTTGCTTGATAACTTCTCGATCACAGCAGTGAGACGGTGATATGCAGAAATGGAGGGGTCGGGGTGCTGGGAGGGGAAACAACCTCACCAGGTTCCATATCTCCCCCTCCAACACACTGTTCAACACAATGTTTTTTTGTGTTTGTTTGTTTATTTATTGTTTAAAATTGTTCAACACTTGCCTTTCGTACATGTAAATGGAAAACTGTGTACAATCACTTGTAGGTATGGCCTGAACAAATTTACAAAATACATGAATTTTTTTTTTGCCCGAAGAACATAGGCTGTTACTCATAGACAAAGGCTTATTCCAGTGTGGAGTCACAATCCATACTTTTGAGGGAAGAAGTTTAACAATAATTAACTATAGTTAATTAAGTTTACGGCAGATATAGGCCTCAATATGTGAATGAATCTTATTGAATGCAGGGCTGAGGTTGGATTCTCAAATAAGGGAAGGGGGGGGGGGGGGCTCAGCAATATTAAGCGGTAGCATGGCATAACATGTCTTAGTCATGTCCCAAAACCCAGTCTGCTGAGCAGGCGGTAGGCCTGGGAGAGGGAGTGCCCCTCCCTGGAGTAGGTTTTCAGAGGCCCTTGATTTATTCTACAAATTATGCCTGTCTAGTTTATTTTCCTTGAACTTGTATATACCTGTCATGTTTCTAAGGTCTATATTTGATAATGTACATAGTTGTTTTAATTACTGCAATACAAAAAGATAAATTAATGTAAATGACAGGTTTGTGTTATGTTATAATACCCTCAACAATCCCTGTTTTCTCTCTGATATAAATAATTAACATTTCCTCACTCATTTCAACAGGGACAGCCAGCCTGTTTATGACCATGGAGACTGAAATAGTTCCATTGCAGTCAATGATTGACAGAATCTATTTATAGGCTGATTGATCTTAATTACCCTTGATTAATAGGACTCAGAGATTTTTAATGCACTGTACACGCATTACCGCATTACGTGTACACTCCATATAAAAAAATTATCCCAACATCGACTGAGTGTGTTATATATGATTATATAACAGCAAGTATTTACTCACTAATCAGTGCTGATTGGAAAACACCTCACAATTTACATAATAAGTTCTCTTCACTAAATCCTTTTTCTGTGCCTGAAATATTTTGAGGGGAATTTTCTGTATCAAAAAAATCCTTTAAATGTGAAAATCGGTCCAATAATTCTTCACGTTTTGTGTTCTAATAAATCTTGAAAAAAAATGCGAATTTTGATGATCCCATGAAGCAGTGTGGCTCTTCCATCTATTGGATTAACATGACATAAAATAGTCTGAACTCGCTTAATCAAGGTCAATGTTGTTGCAAAAAACATTCTGATTCTCAACCGAAACGGATGGGTACAGATAACTACATACTGGCAATTTATCTGCTTTTCGCCCGAGATATAACATCATATCTGCCCAAATGTTAAATTAAAACAGATTTATTATTCTATCTGATAGCCGCTATTTAACCCCAGGCACGGAGGAGATTATCTTCAAAACATGGATCAGATCCAATTCAGGTAAAACCGGTCCACACTTCTCTTATTTTTTTCCCGGAGCTACTTTAAAACACGGTATCAAAATTCAACTCGGGACCATTCCGATCGATGAAGTGTGTCCCCACGGGAACAAAATGATGCCACCCAGGAATACATTGCTTCAGTTTATGGTCACCAGAACACCATTGTGACATCTTATTCAACCCAGGGAATCGGTCATATCAGCGGTGACTGATATAGGTGATAAAACGAGTTTTGGCTCCCATTCTTTTTTTTTTGGGAGGGGGGGAGGGGGGGGGGGGGGGATTTTGAAAAGATCAAGACCAAAATGCATGCTCTATTAAATTCAGCCAAACTCAAACCGTTCTCGCCCTAACTCAGTGATAATGTTGCGGCATCATACTATGATGTGGATAATTAATGCTACTACCCCCCCCGCCCCCCCCCCTTCTTTTTTTAAAGAACTTCATGGACTGCAACTGCGGGAAACCACAGGATCATGTCCCTTAACCCAACGTGGACCCCACAGGTGACACTTACAAAATAAATTCTAGGATTACAACTACCAATTTCCAATTTTGTCTCTAAACATAGCTTGTTTGTGGCCCCTCATTGGAATGACTCGTGATTTATTTACTTATTTACCAGTAAAACAGCGAATCGCGATTAGCAAGCTCATTCTGACGAGGGTCATAAGTTATGGTTTTTTTTAAAGAAATATTGGAAGTGTAATAAAATTTGAATGGAGACTTTTGTAAAAAGTGCGGGACGGATTTTATCCTTGACGTTGGCTAAAGGGCAAACAGAAATTCTAAAATTGTCAGTTAAATGATACTTGCAGTACTTTGTTCTCTCCGTACTTGGGAGGATGTGCAGCTGCAATGTGCCTCAACAGTGACATGGATGAAGTTTGGAAAAGCTGACCAATTATAACACTGCTGGTTTCAGTGACGGGAATTGGAAATGGAATTGGTGTTCAGACATGAAGGAGTGAATATTTCGAGTAACAAGAATGATATTTATCTTTCACTGAAGTTTATTTAGCAAATAAAAACAATAATACTTCTCGCACACAAACATAGCACATGTTATCTTAGCACAATATCTTAACATGAATATTTATACATATATTTACAGTCGTATGTAAAAAACATTTAAACAAAACAGTCATATAGCACATTTTGGAACATAAATGGAGAGGACTGGTGTGTGCAAGAGGGATGGGTGGTGGTGGTGGTGGTGGTGGTCTGAGAGTACTTGCAACCAATACCACCCAAACCGTCCCCTGGCCAAACCGTCCCCAAACTATTTTACCCAAACAGTCCCCAACTATTTTACCCAAACCGTCACCCGGGCCTGTGATGCTCCAGTTGACTGGTGGAACCCGAACCGTCTCCACTATTTTAGTGAGATACTGCACGTCGCAAGTAGTCATAAAAAGTACAGACTATAGTACTAATAAAACTAGTTCAAACTTGGACCCAAATTCCGTAATATAATTTGGGGATTTTGGTAATCTAGTCCAAACTTTGACCCAAATTCCATAAATTCCATAATATAATTAAAACAATTGTTGTTCAGCACAAGATTGAGATTGGCCCGCCTATAACAATAATTTCATGCCCAAAAGTGCATCAAATGTACTTTGCCGGCAAAAAATATATAAATTCTTTTTAAATGTCAATTTTGGCGTAGGCTTTGTGAATTAACAACAAACAAAGGATTTAATTTAACACGCCACTGAACAGAAATAACTAATGGAGCTTAATTGTATTCTGGTATGTCATATCTTCAACACCTTTTCCAAGGCTAATTTACTTATTAATCTGTCAAAGGGCCGAAGCATTTGACGCATCTATTGAAAAGAAACCCATGCTGGCTGGGGAGAATAATTATTACCAAAACACCAACATAGAGACGACAGCGTCTGGCCAAAATGTTATCAGTCTACCCAGTTTCCAGCCACGAAAATAAACATACTATTTTCAAGAAAAAACATACCAAATGCTAGGAAGATAAACCCGGTGATCCATTAGTCTCCATCGGCCTACAGGACCAGGTGGCACTTGCAAGATAAATTCTTTAATAACAACTAAAAATTTGAAATGTTTTGTCTCAAAACAGAGCTTGGGACCCCTCAATGGAACGACACAATATCCATTAGCTCGTTCCAATGAAGGGTCATAAGCTATGCTTTTGAAACAAAAACTTAAACTAATAAAATTTGAATTCAGATTTTTGTATAGCCTGAGTGCTGGCCAAATTCGGCCATTGGCGTTGGATGTATGGCTATAGTGAATTTCCATATTTTGTCTCAGTCACATAGTTTATGGCCCCTCACTGGAATGCTCCCCCTCCCCCGTCAATGAGGGCCACAAGCTGTAAAAACAGGTCCGACTTCTCATTGACTCTGAACCCCTAGCAATGAGAGCAGGTTCAACAGTTTGTTGACACCAGACTCTCCCCCCCCCCCCCTCCCCCGTGGTTATGCCATTGGTTCTTCCTCTCACTGACGCGAACCTACCTATGAAGTTTCATAAACGTGGATCGAACCATTATCAAGTTATCATCCGGAAACCAAATGTTTTGATTTACTATGTTCAGGGTCACTGGATCTTGACCTAGTGAATCCAAAATAAATAGAGTTCTTCCTCTCACAAAGGCCAACCTACATATGAAGTTTCATGAATGTGGGTTGAACCATAGTCAATTTATCATCCGGAAACCAACTGTTTATGATTTACTTTGTTCAAGGTCACTGTGACCTTCAGCTTCGATCTAGCAAGTCCAAAATAAATAGGTTTCTTCCTCTCACCGATGCCAACCTACCTATGAAGTTTCATGAACGTGGGTCAAACCATTATCAAGTTATCATCCAGAAACCAACTGTTTACACCCGCCCGCCATTCATCAAATTATAAGTCGAGTTTGACTTTGTCACTAAAAATAAGCCAAAACTGGGCCAAGTGTGACCGGCACATGCCTAGTAGGGTTGCTCCTCTCTGTTCCAATACCACGGCTAGTGCACAGTCATATAACCAACATGTCATCATATTACAATATATTGGAATTACGTGACTAGCTGGAGGGAAAGCATAGCTGATGAGTTCGTTCCAATCGAGCGACAGAGCATCCATGGCAGAAGCCAGATTCGGGACAGGGGGACCCAAAAGTGTCCATCTGATGGTTCCAGCAGGTCATGAACAGATCGATGTGGGGACAACACCAGAGACTGCAAAGTGACAAGAACACTGCTCTGTGAAGCATCCAGTCGGTGGGAATGACCTTGCCCCAATGGAACAAGGAGTCGGGAATGTGATGAAGCACCACACCGGAGAAGATGTCCCAATCAAGCAGTAAAAGATCCTGAGCCAGTTCATACATTGGAACAGAGCATGTGCCACCCTGGTTCAGACTGTAAGCTACCACTGTCAAGTTGTCATATAAGAGGAGGACCTGATGATTTGAGAGGTGGAGAATCCACTGCCAGCAACTCAGAAGAAGAGCAAGAAGCTCCTTCTGGTTAATGTAAAGAGCTGCCGGATCCTGGTTTTAAAACACTGGGAATGTAAAAAACCTAGAGAATCCAACATCGCTGGCATCTGCCGTCAAAACACGATCGGAAGTGGGCAAATCCAACAGAACTCTCCGCATAATACACTGAACGTCCGTGCAGGGGAGAAGGTGACGACTGAGAGATGCCAGCAACAGTAGCACTGAATCCAAATTATCTACATTTGGTCTCCACAACTTAGCAAGAAGTGTTGGAGAGGTCTGACATGCAGCTGACCTAAAGGAATGATCTGTCACCGAACCACAGAGACCAAGCAGCCGAAGAATACTTCGAGCTGTCAGGGACGTGGAATGGATCAGAGTTGGGGCGAAAGCAGAGAGAATCATTGCACTCGCCTGAGGAACTGCCACAACCGTATTCAGATGAGTACGGAAGTCCATCCCCAGATGACGAAATGACTGAGAAGGAACAAGGTCCGACTTCTCATTGACTCTGAACCCTAGCAATGAGAGCAGGTTCAGCAGTTTGTTGACACCAGACTTCAGAAGAAGAGCATTGGAGCATCTCTGGAGGATGTCGTCCAGACAAGCCAAAGTGGACAATACAGACTGTGTGCGATGGAAAGCCAGCACATGTGACGTCAGCCGGGTGAAGGCCTAAGGAGCCAGATTTATGCCAAAGGGGACGGCCTGGAACTGGTAAACTTGTCCCAGAAAAGCAAACCGAAGGTACTTTCGCGATGCTCGGCAAATCGGCACATGAAAGTAAGCATCCCTCAGATCGATGATGGAAGCAAGGTCTCCCTGGAGAATGGCGCGGCGAACAGACCTAAAAGTCTCCATGCTGAACTTGTGAGCAATGATAAAACCTGTTCAGGATGCCCAGATCGATAACTAGTCTGAGCCTGTTGTCTTACTTCAGCAACAAGATCAGGTGAGAATGAAAACCCACAGAAGGAATGTTCTTTACGACCTAGATCACCCTCTTTGATAGATTCTCAATCTCCGCGATCAAAAGTTCCTGACGTGAAACACCTGAAGGAACAGGGGTTGAAAACGGCACCTGTAATAACAGGGAAGGGTGCCTCCAAAAAGATACCCTCAGACCGGAGCGAACAATGTATAACACCATGGTTCAGATGTGATCTTGGCCCAATGGTCTGCAAACTCGGATATTCTTCCTCCAACCTGGGATGAATCGAGGTGAGGACCTTCATTTAGAAACTTGGTGAGGCCTGAGAGAGGAACCCACCTCTGTTCTGCCTATGCATACCCATACTGGGTGGGTAAGAGGAAGTAGTAGAGGCAGGAGGATCAGTCTTCAGCTTCGCAGCGGACCAGGCAGAAGGGCGCTTGTTGGGCTTGGTATGGCCACGACCTCCAACAGAATGGGGATCAAGCTGGCATAGCAACAGCTCATCTTTAGAATGTTGCAGAACATTATCCCGACCATCCCCATGGAATCATGGAACAGATGCAGACCCACCAAAGAAGTGGATAGAAGAGCAGCATGCTGCATCTCAGGAAGAGATCTGCTAGTGTCGAGCACAGCATCCCGGTGAACCAGTTCTAGATCAGCCGTGTTACAGGCATGTGAGTAAGGTGCATAAGAGCCTTGGAAAGAACACGCAAACAGAGCCAGTACATTGTCAAACTTATCTGGAGGCAGATAAGCTGCAAAGGCAGAGATGACATGATCCCAGAGAGATAGCATGCCCACCATCTCTCTGGATAAGCTCAACATGGACTCCAAAGTTGTCATAGGAACAACGGCAGACTTGGGCTTGGATAGCCCGAGGGAGGAGTCCTGATCCCAAACCGTCAAAACCTGGCAGACTGACAGGTTAGTGGAATCGTGAGAATGATAACCTAAGGGGCAAAAAGGTAACAGCCCTAGTGAAGAACGATGTCTTCATAGCCTTGGAACTCAACTTAGAGTCCAAGGTCGCAAAAGCTTCGATCACTTGCACTGACTGGTATGGTCGAAGGAGCCCAGAAGCACTTTGCTCCAAAGGCATGTGACAGATGATCGTGGCCTCGCTGAAACCTCCAGAAGGAACTCAAAGACAAAGTCGAGAGCCACCTCCAAGTCAGTAGACTGATGTCCCTCGTCGTCAGGTGTTTCGGACCCAGATCCTGAGTCAGAAGACACAAAGCCCATCTCAGGCATACCAGCCAAAGCTTCACATGGTGTAAGAACACCAGCCTGATCGGAAAGCAGCCAACGTCCAATCTTGGGAGGTGGCACTGCCGTTGGTGCCTGGAAACCACTAGTAGCCTCAATGGAGGCAACAGGAAGGCTCTTGGCAAGAACCTGCTTAAACAAGGAGAAGGCCTCTCGAAGCTCAAAACCCAAATCTGCTGGTCCGATGTGGGAAGGACCCGGCAAAGTGGTTTCATGTCTGACCCTCTTCACCATGGAAGGGTCATGAACCTCTGAGGGATAGAAGGTCCATGTGGCACAGATTGCGACAGTCCCACTAAACTGGCGCTACCATGAACATCTGGATCCATAGCAAGGTCTGCTTGATCCGACATCTAAGAGACTGAAGCAGAAGAATGACTGGCTACCCCTTCCGTCTTCGCCGAGTTGAAGTCAGGGAATGCTGAGGCCGATACCCTACGTCCAAAGGAGCAGAAAGGCCTGCAGGGACAAGCCAACGCTGGCTGAAACAGACACTGTAGAAGACGGAGACTGTAGAAGACAGCACCGACTGAGATGCTGCATTGGATACACCGGTAGCTGTTGACAATGGCAGAAAAGCGGAGGGAGCAACTGAGCTCGGCTCCAGTCAGAGACATACCTGGTGAGAGCAAAATAGGTCGGAAGGTGAGCCCAAAGATAAAACAGGAGGCCTGCATCACAAAGCGCTGCTAATGCCTCCGACAGAAAAACATTTGCTAAGTCGAAAGATTGAAAAAGGGCCATAACTCTTGAAAAAATGTGTGGAAGAAACTCACACTACACAGGCATCGTTTCTCCAGGATGCTCTATCACAACACCAAATATCATTCAAAATGTTGGCACAGATGGAAGAACAGATGGCAAAATGGACAGACAGAGGTCCCCAACTAGATAATAATAATAATAATAAATAATAATTTATTTTCTAGAGCGTAAAACCACAAATAGTGCTCTAAAACGCTTGACAGAAATAAATACACTTTTCTGAAATAAAGTGTCACATCTGTTTTAGTTGCGTCTTACAGAGGTTCAGGAGAATGCTTCAGTGAATAGTAAAGTTTTAAGATTTCTTTTGAAGACATCGAGAGTTTCTGAAATTCTGACACTAATTGGCAAGGAATTCCACAATCTGGGACCCACGATGGAGAACACATGCTCATGAGCCTAATTAGATCTGCTGAAAGGTACAACTAGTTGAATTTGGTTTTTAGATCTGAGACTGTTTGATGGTTTATATACAGTGAGGAGGTCTTGCAGCCAGTTTGTGGATACATTTGAATACTGAGATCAATATTTTGAAATCAATTCTCTGTTTAACTGGAAGCCAATGTAGTTGTCTTAAAACAGCGTTCAGAGCGTTTGGTACCAGTAATTATCCTAGCAGCAGTATTCTGAACTTTCTGAAACTTCTGAATCAGGCACTGGGACAGCCCCACTAACACTGAATTACAATAGTCTAGTTGTGAGGTGATGAAGGAGTGCACAAGTTTTTCAAGTGCTGACTGGTTAAGATAAGGTCGCAGTCTTCCAACATTATGAAGCTGCCAGTAGCATTTTTGGCATATTTTATTGATATGGATGTCTAGTTTTAAATTTGAGTCCATAATCAGTCCAATATTCCTGGCCAATTCACTTTTCACAGTGATGTTGTTTCCAACCAGAATTGATGTAACATGGGGTGTAGGCATGCGAACCCCGGATATCACTAAGAATTTGGTTTTAGAGTCATTCATTTTCAGTTTAAAGTCTATCATCCATTCCCGCACAAGATTTATGCAAGTTTCCATGTTATGGACTGTGGTGAATGAGTCACTTGGAACAGATGGGTTGAATGTGATGTACAGTTGGGTGTCGTCTGCGTACAGATGATATGATATGCCATGCTTTTTAAGAAGGCGACCCAGAGAAGAAGTGTACAGAAGTGTACAGAGTAAACAAGAGTGGTCCAAGAACTGAGCCCTGAGGAACACCACACTTTAACGTCCTACTTTCTAAACCGATCTTATTGATATATATTTGTTGACTGCGACCTTCTACACATGATGCAAACCACGATAAGACAGTTCCACATATGCCATGCTGTGTCAATGTCTGCATGAGAATTCCATGGTCAACTGTGTTGAATGCTGCTGACAAATCCAAGAGAACGAGCAATACAGCCTTACCCTCAGACACTGATTTAACAATGTCATTGTTGACTCGAAGTAAGGCTGTTTCTGTACTGTGGTTGGCTTTATATGCAGACTAGAAGGGCTCTAAAAGATCATTTTCATGCAGATGATTTTTTAGTTGTAAAGCAACAACCCTTTCCAACAATTTAGACAGGAAAGAGAGGTTCGATACTGGTCGATAATTCTTCAGGTTGTCAGGATCAAGAGATGGTTTCTTTGATCAATTGTCTCTTTCAAAAGGAATGTTGGAATTTGATCTAGATCATTGGATTTATTGGATGATGATAAAATCATTTTTCGAATGCTGTCTTCTGAGATAGAGTGAAAATTAGAAAAATCACTTTTCATGTCAAGATGATGATTTTCCTTATGAAATAATCGCTGAATTTTTCCAGAATATCTTCAGTATTTAGAGAATTTGGGAGAATGACTTTTTGTTCTTTACCAAGGAGACTATTGGTTAGCGAGAACAGCACCCTTGTATCAGATGACTCCTCTATAAGTGAATTGTTGTACTCCCTCTTCGCCTTTTTGATGATCTTATTAGTTGTATTTCTTTGGTGGCAGAACATCTGCCAGTGAACCTCAAGCTTCGTTTTATTGTAAAGACGCTCAAGTCTCCGATGCTGTTGTTTAGCAGCTCTAACATCTTCTGTAAACCACTCCACTTTTTCCCCTATGAGTTATAATTTTTGACTTGGGTGGTGCATGTTCAGCCATGATGCCCTTAAGAGTTTCTTCAAATAAAGATAGCAGTTGCTCAGATGATTCATGACTACTACAAAAATAGTTCGAATGCAGAATTGATGAACTGATATCCATTTTCAAGGCATCAGTATTTATGGATTTATATTTTCGAGAAGTAATTTTCTTGGGAGGAATTTTTGAAGTTGCTAGCGTCAATTCGGCCAAGACTGCATAGTGATCAGACAATGCTGGATCTGCGACATGGACATTTTGTACTGACGTGCTGTTACTTTGACGAACAAGAATTAGATCCAAGGTGTGTCCTCTCTTGTGGGTAGGTTTTGAGACCAGTTGTGAATAGCCAAATGATTCAAACAAATTTGTGAATTGCTTGGCAAAAGTGTCATTTAAATTGTCAACATGAATGTTGATATCACCAGCAATAGCTATATCACATCCATACAAGGCATAGAAGGACAGACGTTCTGAAAATTCATTCAGAAACTGTGCTGATGTAAGTTTGTTCCTTTTTGATGGTGGCGGTCGATAAACTACAAGTAATTGAAGTGAATGGTTGCTCAACATGAGGCAGTCTATCATTTCAAAAGATGGCGGAGATTTGTATAAATCAGGATGCTGTTTTATGTTTAACCCTTTACCTAACATGAAAAGCAGACGACACTTGCAAAAAAAATTCTTGAATAACTAAATTTTTTCATTTTTTGTCTCAAAAACATAGGTTATGACCCCTCGTTGGAACGAGCTCGACGAGCTCGTTCCAACGAGGGGTCATAACCTATGTTTTTGAGACAAAAAATGAAAATATTTTGAAAATTAATTGGCGATTTTTGAGAATAGCGCTGGCCGGTTTTGGCCGTTACGTTGGGTAAAGGGTTAAGGCATCACTGTGGATGACTGCTACACACTGGTAATAGTTGTCCAACGGAAAAACTGTCACTATCATTTTCTTTCAACCACGTTTCAGTTAGAGCCAAAACACTGAGATTGTTATCTAGTATGTATGAAGTCCTTTAGATCATGTTCCTTCCCAGAAACAGATCTTGTATTAAGTAATCCAACGTTCAAATCAGGTACTCTGTTCCTCACAGATCTGGCATTGACCGCTGAAAGTATTATATTGGAGGTAGTTTTGTAATGAACTGTATCTTTGTGGATTAAACTTATGTTACTGAAATTCACACCAGAATTAGTGTGTCTTTTGACAGCCTGTCTGTGTTGTAATTTGACAGTTTCTATTTGGTATACTTTGTGTGATCTGTTGATGGGATGACAAAACTCTGGTTTCAATATTCTTTCTTTTTTCAAGGTTTTGAAAACACTAGCTTTGAGTCTATGCTTAATATGGTTCATTGTTTTGTTGATGGAATTGAGATCATCTGAGGTGGACTGATCGAACACATTTTGATTGTCCACAATTTAGAACATCAGTCTCTTGTAACATCAGGTGTGAAAAAACTATTTCCAATTAGCAGTGAATTAGGTGTGAAATGAATCTAGCAGTCCAAGCTAAAGTGGAACAATGGGTTAGATAATCCTGGGTTAGATAATCCTGGGTTAGATAATCCTGGCTAACTAGTGCACTGAATTTTGAAACAAGATTGGAAAAATCTTCAACATGTTTCAAGATTTTTTCTCATAAAAGTACAGAAGTTGTTAACAAATTCCTTTAAAAGTCATATCAAAAGAGTCCACAACAGGTACAGAAAAGCTGGAACAAATTTCAACAAATAAATCCAGAGATATCCACTTGAAAACTGTGAAAAAGCAGGAGCTCAGAAATGTGTGACCACACATGGTGGCAAAACAAAATTTTCAAGTCAGGGGCATAAGAATACAAAAAGGATGAACCCAGCTACCAGAGGAAGGTAGTGGGAAACTGTCACCCGACAGGAACACAAAAGCACCCCAACAGCCAAAAGGGGTAAAACGGACTCTCAACAGAGGGGAGAAATGCTTTCACAACAGCCCCCCCCCCCCACTCTAATAAAAGACTCCAAAGGGTTACCATCAATGAAAGACCGAAAAAGCACAGGATGCCAAAAATGTGAATGAAATCAGTACAGAGAATTATATTATGCAAAAACAAGAAGAATGTTACTAAGGTGAAACATGCCCCCCCACCCCCCCCCACACCCTTGTGACCTTCACCTTGAGGTGCGGTGGAAACTATTATATGCGACACACCTTCTGACTGTCCTTAACATTTGTAAAAAGTTTAACAATTGTACTATGATTCGTTTCTGAGTTATGGCTGAGACACGAATATTGACCAATTTTTAGTGTGATCTTGAAATGTGACCTTGACCTTGAAGGTATGAACCTGGCTATGGTGTGTGACACATCCTCCCATGGTCCTTTATAATTGTGTAAAGTTTGATGACTGTGGCCCTAACCGTTTTCGAGTTATTGGCTCGGACACTCACATGGACGGATGGACACACGGACACACGGATGGATGGACGGACACATGCACACTTCAATCACTATATGCCACCCGACCTAAGTCGGGGGCATAAAAAAATGGTGAATAATTCGAGAGAGAATATAAAACCAGAGACTCAAGTGAGCCTAAAACGCTCACCTGGCTTGTCAAAAGAGATGAGTGTATCAGTAAGCAATTTTTTGATTTGCTTTGACACAATCAAAGGCCACTTTTTTGGCCATTCAATTCTGCTGGTCTTAGGAAAGCTTTCTAGCAAGCTCTGAACTGTTCTGCGAAGTATTAAAAAACAACAACCGAATGAAATTTTTGTTTTGTTTTCAACTACTATGGTTCTCTTTACCCCCCAAGCCCACCCCCCCCCCCACCCCCAAATTAAAAATTCCAGCATAAATTAAATACTTATAACCCAGTTATATACTACATGAGAAATATGGTTCACATCTGCCGATTGAATCTGAAAATAAAAATTTTGAGTGTAGCCCAAAATTTGGGAGCCCAAATTTTGACTTACTGTGTTTCTTTGAAAAAAATCTGCATCACTAAAGTAAGTTCCAAACAAGAAATCTAGGCATTATTGTAAGTGGCTTATAAAAAGAGGATTTTAAATGCATATTAGGCTTATGGAGCATTAACGCCACCCTAAAGGATATAGTAATTTGGAGGGAAAAATCAGAAGAGTAAATTCCACCAGCCTGAAGATGGTAGCAGCTTCATTTGAATAAAAGAAAAAAGGTTTACTCCAAAGATGGTCTGTGCCATAAATGAATGAATTTGGCCCAGTGGTTTTAAAGAATAAGAAAGGTTTCAAACTAGAGAAACAGAATTGTACTGCCACCAGTAAATTCAAGTCTGTGTGAAAATGATTAAAACATCAAAAAAACCTTGAATCACACCTCCCTAAGAATGATATACACCAAATATCAAAAGATTCTGACTGCTGGATCTGAACAAAGAGATTTTTAAAGAATATTCTTCATATTGAACAAAGTTACAATTTGTGTTAACCCTAATAATTTTGGATACTAAATATAATTTTTTAGAGTTCTATGATTTGAGAATAAATGGGGAATGCGAAGGCTATGGGTATTTGAATTTGTTTATATTTTTTTGCTCCTGGGGTTCCCACTGGGCACAAGAAAATGCCCTCATACAAACTTAAATCACACCTCCCTAAGGATGATATACACCAAATATCAAAAGATTCTGACTGCTGGATCTGAAGAAAGAGATTTTTAAAGAATATTCCTCATATTGAACAAAGTTACAATTTGGGCTCCCATAGGGAGCCCAAATATGAACCCAGGGACTTGGCTTGAACAAACCTGAATCTCCCTTCCCTAAGGATGCTGTATACCAAATATCAAAAGATTCGGACTGTTGTATCTGGAGTAGAAGATTTTTAAAGAATATCCTTCATATTGCACTAATTTGAACATTTGAGCTCCTGTTGAGTGCCCAAATATGGACCCAGGGGTTAAATTTCAACGACCATGTGAATCAATTTTCCATATATGTTATATGTGAAATATGAAAGCTTTTGGAGCAGTGGTTGGGGAGAAAAAGATTATTTTATATTTTTCCCATTACCTTCAGTGACTTACCTTCGTATTTTTCCCATTACCTTCAGTGACTCAGCAATTTTTCTAAGTCTTGAAACTGTACCTTAGGACAAAACCGATAGCGATTTCTTTTCACCATTCCTTTCTATTGGTCCTAAGGAAGCTTCACACCAAATAAAAAGTTTCAATGCCGTGCATTTTGGAGATATGGGCATTTGAATATTTTTCTATTTTTAGCTCCTGAGGTTCCCACGGGGCAGCAGGAAAATTTGTTTTGGCATGAATCAAGTACTTAGGACCCAATAATACCTCATAGCAAATTTGGTTCAAATCGGCCTCTTGGTTCGGAAAATAGAAATTTTGGGCGGGGCACAAAATGGGGATCCTCCCGTAGCAAGCCCAAATATTGACAAAGAAAATTTCTTTGAACAAACTTGAATCTTGAGTACCAAAGGAACTTACATACCAAATATCACAGCATTCTGATTGGTGGTTCATAAGAAGAAGATTTCAGGAGAAATTGATGCTTTTGAGGCATCACCCCCACCCCAGTGGGGGCACCGAGTTCATTTTAACAAACTGGAAAGAGGATATCCCCAAAATTTGTTTGGGTTAGTGGTTTTGAAGAAGGAGACCAAGTCGCGAAAGTTAACGGACGACGGTCGACAGATGCCAAGTGATGGCAAAAGCTCACACTGACTTTCAGTCAGATGAGCTAAAAACACAGCCCCCCTGTATGTCTGGAAGTGAAGCAGCAGCTTAAGGACTCTATAATACAGAGTACACTCATCTTCAATAATGCGCCTTCAATAAAGGTATCATTGATGAGAGCAATCACAAAAGGCATCTTGACAAAAGAATGACACGTTGGTTATAAGTCTGCGCAATATGCTATGTTGTTGTGTAACTCACTGCTGGAAATGGTCCAGAGATCACTTGCCAGTGGCGTGTTGCAGAGCAACATGGCATCTGGTCCTTCCACTAGTGCATGATGAGTTAAGGGCAAAGATATACCAGCAACACCTTTGCTTTTTGATACTATTTATGATCAAGAGGGTAATGCAGTCAGGTGGTTGAGTATGTTTTCGCACGGCACAATGAGTATTCATCATGTTGGAAATGTACACGCCATGGTGGACTGATGGGTGACTCGATTAAATGCTTTGAACTTCACTGTCTAGAAATTTAGTTTTCCATTAATTGCACATTATGTTTTGGGAACCTGATATTTTGTAGTGTTCAACCGATTACCAAAAATGGTCGCTGACAGATTACCGGTTATTTGAACTCACAATTCTGATTGTAATACCGTGCACTGCTAGACAAGTTGAGGCTTAAAAGAACTACATTAAACTGAACATTTTTCACAGTGTTAAACTTCGTTGATTGGGGACATGGAAAAATTATCAGGCGCGTACAGTTGGGCAGTAAACGTGGCTCCCAGAGCCATGTTTACCACCCAAGGGAGTGCGACTGGTAATTTTACTGTGACCTGAGTCAATGGAGTGAAACCTTCACTTTTCCGGTATGAACTGGCAATTGCCGCAAGTATGCTCAATTGTAAGCTTTACATGTCGTTTAACTTGTATATCTCATAAAGGGGCATCTAGACAAATTAAGAATACACTTTGTGGTTGTTTCTCAACTCTAATGAATGGCATCGTTGACATCATTTACATAAACAACTGAACAATTGCAGAAGATAATAAAATGCGGTTAATGAATCATCACAAAATGCTTGGCAACAATTGGTTGAACCGATGTTCCAGGAGCCGTTGCCATTGTTATCCAATTGCCCACATTTGGCTGATTGTGGTGGCCGGTTCCGATCATCAGTTGAACACTAGTCCTTGGGCAAGGCACTTCACCTCCAATGCCAATGTGGGGGAATGGTGGTGTTGTGTACTAAGATGTACTGCACATCGATGCTGCACTTGTCTTTGGCCACTGCTAACCCTGCTTGTGTGGAGTTAGTATGTTGGGTAGCTGACAGTTGCTCACCACTGCTCAGTTGTTCTCTCCAGCTTCCTCCACCCATAAAACTGTCGTGGTCATGATTAGCCATTGCGCAGAAATATGTGACCTTAAACACCAATAAATGAATAAATTGTACAAATTGAAAGTTAAATTGACCTGAAGAAGGTTACTTTATCTTTTTTCAGCTTACTTTTTTCAGTAATGTTTAGGCAAGAAAAAAAAGTTATGTAATGCTCCAATCTGTGTTAGTACAAAGGCAAAGCTCTGAAACGTAGTAAACTTCAGCTCAGTTTTTGACTTTCTTTCAACAAGAAAATAGTGCAATGCAAAAACTTCACACAGACAGTTTTTCTTAGTCTAAAAAGGGGATAACTGTGGTAAATATGCATGGACATACCCCGCAATATGCAGAAATCCTTTCCCCCACGATGGTCTATCACCATACCAAGGGACATCAAAATCCAACAACCAATGCCGGAGTTATAATGAAAATGTTTGTACATAAACTTTTATATTATAAGTGTAACAAGGGCCATAATTCTGGTCTGTATGCATGAACGAAACCCTCAATATGTGGATGTTTTCTTCCCCATGATAGTCTCTCACCATACCGATCGACATCAAAATCCGCACACAAATGACTGACTTATAATGCAAATCATTCATACAGAGTTTTTCTAAGTGTAACAAGGGCCATAACTATGGTAGAAATATACAGACGAAAGCTGCAATATGTGGATATCATATCTCCCATTCTGCTCTATCAGTATACTAAAGGACAGTAAAGTCTGACAACCTATGCCAGAGTTATAATGCAAAAAGTTCATTTTACTATTTTTTAAGTCCTACAAGGGCCATAACTCTGGTATGAATGTGTGGACAAAACTTGCGATTTGTGAATTTCATTTCCCCCTGTTGGTCTATCACCATACCAAAGGACATCAAAATTCAACAACCAATACGAAAGTTATAACAAACAAGAGGCCCCAAGAGGCCTTAATTGCTCACCTGTATCACCATACCAAAGGACATCAAAATTCAACAACCAATACGAAAGTTATAACAAACAAGAGGCCCCAAGAGGCCTTAATCGCTCACCTGGCAAAGTGCTTCAAAGAAGTATCTTGGGTCACATGCAATTAGTCATGCTTCATCAACACTACAAAGGAATGAAGTCATGGAATTATTCATAACTCTAGTGACCATGTCAGATATTTATTATCATAGGTCTTTCTGACTGCTTCCAATTCTATCAGCTGTAGACAAGCACTGCCAAACTTCCAAGGGATGTTATGTCACTGAAGTCACACTGCAACCCCCCCTCCCACCCCCACCCCAATTGAGAGCCCATATATTAACCCAGGAACTTGATTTGAACAAACTTGAATCTCCCCCCCCCCCCCAATGATTACAATTGTGTATATTTGAATCATAATGTTTCCTCTCCTGTCGTCCCCATCTCTCTCTCCCTCCCCTTTCTCTCCCCCTCTTTCTCTCTCTCTCCTCCATTATTTGTACTAATGTTACTTAGTGTTGTATTGTGTATCGTTATATGCAAAAGTTTATTGCAATGTTTCCCCATCTCTCTCTCTTCTCCATCTCTCGCCTCCTCTCTCAATCTCCTTCTCACTTCTAGTACTGTACCGATGTTTATATACGTTGTATTGTATATCGTTATATGTTTATTTGTATTGCAATGCTTTCTCTGTTCAATTCATATGTTAGCAACAGAAACCAAACAGTCATTGTTAACAACAATGCATTTCAAGTGGAACTGTATATAGTTATTGAGAAGACACAGTACTTCTCTCCAGATATACATGGAAAGACACTGGTTGGAATGCATACAACAGTGCTTAAAACCACACTTACAGTTTCATATTTCCATCCAGCTCGCTCAATAGATTAGTCTGTACACTAACAGTACTTACACTGTCTATACGAGTATAGTAGCCACCACCTTGAAAAACCTATACTGCACCATGTTTACGATTAATTAATGCTCTTCTCTACGATTTGATCATTTCCTACCCAACCCGACCACCTTCATGCCATCCACTATGGATATTGACACACATAGACTAAATGTGCATTATTTATTGGGAAAACAACAATTGTAACTGTTTCGACTTTGTGCAATGCACTCATAAATCCTACCAATTAAGGATGACTGAGTGGTATTCAAACAAAGATGTCCCTCAATCCATAATGGATAACATCAAACTTTAGGAGATTCGGACAGATAGCAAATATAGCTTCAACTCCTTGCTACAAGACAACGACCATGATGATGGAAGCAACCACTCTTCATTAATAAATTTAGTAGAAGAATGTAAACATTACTCCCCTGATGAATTTAGAATGTCTGAGCTGAAAAAGCTAACCCCTTATCAGTATTTCATGTTAACTGCCAAATCCTATATGCTCACTGGGATGATCTAAAAAAAACCTCTGTGAGCTGAACAATAAGAAAAATACATTTTAAGCTATAGGACTCACTGAAATATTCAGCTCACCAGAAACCTTATCATATGAAATAAATGGATACCACGCCTTAATATACAAAACTCGCCCAAATCCAAAAGATATCAGAGGTGGGGTTGGTCACTTCATTAGTATCTCTTTAAACTATAAAATTTGAGAAGATTTATCTGTTTTTATCCCACACGTATTCGCTCTTTGTCGAATCGCCTATAAAAAGCATAATACCATTGTTGGCATCATCTACCAGCCTAATACTCCCCTTAAAGCAGGTGTAAACTGATTTATCGAAACATTTATAAGCACTACTAATCTAACCAGAACGGTGTCATTTGTGTGCAAAGCACTCGAAGGTGTATCTCTGCATTTTCAGTATGCCATCACGATGGTTTCAATTCACATTCTCTGACAACAAAAGTGGCACTACTGGTGGCAAACTCCGGGCATCATGCCTTTTCTTCAGTTGATCATAATGTAAACTCCAAACATTTATACACATATAGAGACCCTACCGGAACATATGAACACACTTTCAATATTTCAAATTAAAACCCCCTAGGAGCCTTTCGCCGGAAACTGAATCTCTAACAACAAAAGTGGTGCTAGGGGTGCTGAAACCTTTATGCACATCTTGTGACCCTACCGGAACATATGAAAACACTTTCAACATTTCGAATTAAAACCCCTAGGAGCCTTAATAGGCGAGAAATTAACTCTGTTCAAGTTATTACTTCCTAAATAAGCCGATTTGACGTGCATTTACTATGAAGTCTGTCATTTTGGACAAATGACTAAATTATTTATTTATTTCATAAAATTTTTTGCTCTTTCTGGTAATTTTATGAAATGATGAATAATTTAGTCATTTCATGAAATGACTGATTTCATAGTCAGACTGTAATATATTATATACATCTTACCGTACTAAAATTATATAATATTACCTGTTATATAAAAATTTACTAAAATCCTGTTGAATGTGACACAGAGTCCAAATAGTCTAATAGTCCTATATCACCTTCCCTAGTCTTTTAAAATGTTCAATAGAATTGTCTATTTTTCTATATTTCTTCCTCCTTGGGTCAACTTTTCCTCCACTGATCTGAAGTATTGTTGCTTCATGAAACAACTGTTCAGATTTGATAAAGTCAATCATTTTGAAAATATTTGGATGAGAGCCTGCTATGAATAAACTTAACATGCGATGCCACCCTTCTATGTGATTTGTTGACCGTGGACCTATGGTTTCATGATGGTTCCATAGTTGCAAGCCATAGCTTCCTTCCACCCAATTTTCGGTCACATACTCCATGAACTTCTCAATTGCAGGACTCACTGGAGAGTCTTCTAATGTGTGCCACCAAGCATCACTCACCATTGAAATGGGCACAATTGGAAAAGCTATGGCCCATCTGACCAATATATTTACATCCTCATTGTCCGTATATTGTACTTGCAACCCACACTTTTGAACATTTTTCCACATGGCCTGTCCATAAAGAAAAAAACACCCCTTAACCATTGTGTTCGGAAAATTTAAATTTTATAGTAAATTTCCTTTCTTATTATACCTACCACAATTGTTTACTACAGGCTTGCACTACAGTGGAAGACCCTCAGAAAATATACTATTTTGATCTTTCCCAAGTGATTTGGGAAAAAAAAGTGGTGTAAAGCACCAAGAAAAAATAAGCCAAAAATGAGTCGAGCGCCATTGGCACACACCCAGTAGGGACGCTCTTCTCTTAATACAATTCCACGACTTCCAGAACCAGTGCGCAGACAGTCACTAATGAATTATTCTTTTGATTCCGCCAACATAGGAGTTATGTAATCAGCGGGGAGGAAGGATTCTTACCCGAATAAGAAGACTGGAGGGCCTCCATGTAAACAATTGCGGTAGGTATAATAAGAAATGAAATTTACTATAAAATTTCAATTTCTCATCAACCTACCTTACAATTGTTTACTACAGACTGAATAGACAATAGGATGGAGGGAATCACATAACCAACCCCCACATAACCCAATTGCACTGGAACCGTGGACAGAGGAAGAGGTCCCTAGGCCTATCAAACCATAGCATCACAAACATTAGTAAAAGACAATGAGAGATGAGGCATATGGTTCTGTGTGACACACAGACAGAAAGGGCAGTAACAGCACAGAGCTGGAACTGACCTTGTAAGAAGCCGAATGGCTAGGGTAGACAACAGCCTGAGCAGAAAAAAGAGGGTCCATAGTACAAAGGTCCTCTGCCTGCTCCTGCAACTGATGCAGATAGGTGGAGAAAATAGCATTTCTCCAGTAGGCTGCCTGCATAACATCCGACAACATGACAGAGTTAGTATGAGCCCAAGAGGTAGACAATGCACGCACCTCGTGGGCAGAAATAATATTGGTAATACAATCGCCAGTCGCTAGACGAGCGTAAGCCGCGTGAATAGCAAGACAAATCCATCGAGAAATGGATTGAGGAGATATCTTCAGTCGACCAGGAATAAGAGACAGAAAAAATTGTTTCCTGCCCTTCCTAATGAACTGCGTCCGATTGAGATAAATGCGAATTGCACGAACCGGACAGAGCAAAGGGCGGTTACCCTCAACAGAAGGAAGAGCCCTGATGCTGATAGGAGGTGGAGTCATTTCTGGTATTGGATACTTGGCCAGAAAGGAGAAATCAGTTGTAAATGTAACACCATTGGGAGAGCTCCTGAAAAAGGCCGGGTCAACCGAGAGGGTGTGAAGCTCACTAACCCATCTGACTGATGCAAAAGCCATCAGAAAAGCCATCTTGTATGTGAGAAAACGCATATCCACCTGGAATAAAGGTTCGAACGGCACCTCCCTCGCCCCCCCCCCCCCCCCCCCCAAAAGCAAAGCAGCACCCAAGAAAGATTCCATCTTGGGATAAGCTGCAAAGTCCTAGGCCTTTTCAAGGAAATGTGCCGAACAAACTTGGAGAGGTAATGGATTAGTGCCGATACGACACTGTCCCACATACGAAAAGGTCTCCGAAAGCATGGACCTGTACCCTTTGATGGTAACATGCTGGAGACCCGAGAATCAAACAGATATACCAGAAAACTCCACAATCTGTGAAATCGAACTATTGGCATAATCAACAGAGTGATCAGCACACCATCGACAGAAGACCCTCCACTTAGCCATATAGGCTAAACCAGTGGAGTGCCTCCTTGAAGAAGAAATGCACTCCACTGCTCGTCTCGAAAAAACCTCTATGGAGGAGACAGGACCTGACAAAAAAATGTGTGAAGGCAAAATGAAGTTGGGTCGACATGAAACCTCCTTGGGTGACCTTGGAAAAGAAGGTTGTGACGTAGAGGGAGACATGCCGGAGCTGCCGCCAACAGAGAGCGAAGCAGATTGATCCACATCCACTGAGGCAACAGGGGAGCGATCAAAATGATTCGACAACTGCAGGTTCGTATCTTGGTTAGAATCTGAGGCAGAATCGGAAACAGCGGGAAGGCGTAGCCGACAAGACTGCTCCAATCGAGTAACAGAGCATTCATGGCGAAAGCCAGAGAATCTGGACATGGGGACACAAAAGTGTCCACCTGATGGTTCCAACGAGGTGCAAAGAGATCAATGTGGGGACAACCCCAGAGATCGCAAAGCGACTGGAACACTGCCCTGTGGAGCATCCACTCGGTGAAAATGACCCTGCCCCGTCGGGACAGGGAGTCGGCTAGGATGTTCAGACGACCGGGAATGTGACGAACCACCACTCCAGCGATGACATCCTGAGCGAGCAGTAGAAGATCCCGAGCCAATTCGTACATGGGAACAGAGTGCGTGCCGCCCTGGTTCCGAATGTAAGCAACCACTGTCGATTTGTTGGACAACCCAGTATGGACCTGACGATTCGAAAGGTGGGGGATCCACTGCCGGACTTGGGCTTGGAAAGCCCGAGGGAGGTGGAGTCCTGATCCAAGACAGTCAAAGTCTGGCAGACTGACGGATTGGCGGAATCGTAGGAACGATAATGCACTGGAGGCAAAAAAGTGTCAACCCTGGTGAAGAACGAAGTCTTCATAGCCTTGGAACTCAGCTTAGAGTCCAAAGCTGAAAACGCTTCAACCACCCATACCGACTGGCACAGTCAAAGGCACCCAGAAGCAGGTTGCTCCACAGGCTGTAGGCACGCGACCGATGATCGCATCCTGGCTGACACTGTCGGCTGGTTTGAAGGTTTGAGATCTGGAAGGAACCCAAACAGAAAGTCAAGAGCTGCCCCCAAGTCAGAAGACTGTTGGCTCTCGACGTCTCGGTATGTGGGACTCATCATCTGAGTTGGAAGACACATAGCTAGCCCATCATGGACAAACCAGCCGATGCCTCCCATGGTGTGGGCACACCTGAGGGATCAGAAAGTGGCCGGCTTCTGATCCCGGGTGAAGAACCTGAGTGAGCAAGGAGAGGGCCTCCCTAAGCTCACAGCCCGTGTCAGTCGGTTCGACGTGGGAACGAACAGGCAAAGTGGCTTCACTCCTGACCCTTCTAACAATGAAAGGTCACAATCTTCAAATACACCCGACGCAGAGCGACGGTGGCAGCCGAAACACCTGAAGGCAGATGTGTATAGGGGTATGACATACCCAAAGGATCTACAGAGTGGAAACTCAGGAGAGTTTCCGCGGACCTCTAAGGGACAGAAGGTCCAGGTTGCACAAAAGGTGTTGGTCCCGCAAAACTGGCCTTGGGACCAGAGTGCATGGACGGAAATGCCACGGAGTTCATGGTGGCCCCACCATGAACATCTGAATCCAATGAGAAAACTGCGGTGCTCAACGGCTGAGAGACCACAGCAGAGGGTTCGGCCGGCAGCCCTTTCCAAATTCGCCGAGTTGAAGTCAGGGAAGGCTGAGGCCTAGACCCCACGTCTACACTACCAGACATCTCTGCAGACCCCTGCACTGGTAAAACTGCTGTGCTCAACGGCTGAGAGGCCACAGCAGAGGGTTCGGTCAGCAGCCCCTTCCGACTTTGCAGAGTTGAAGTCAGGGAAGGCTGAGGCTGATACCCCACGTCTACACTACCAGACATCTCTGCAGACCCCTGCAGGTATAAAACTGCTGTGCTCAATGGCAGAGAGGCCACAGCAGACGGTTCGGTTGGCAGCCACTTCCGACTTCGCTGAGTTGAAGTCATGGAAGACTGAGGCCAATACCCCACATCCACACTACTAGACATCGCTGCAGACCCCAGCAAGGATAAGCCAAGGCCGGCTGAAACGGTGATCGAGGATGTTGCAGACGGAACAGCAGTAGCAGCAGATAAGACGGGAGCTGCTGAAACTGGTGGGAAAGGGGAGAGAGCAACCAAGCTCGGCCTCCAAAGGAGGAGTCACAACCCTAGTGACAGCCTCAGATGTCGACTGGAGAGGGACCATAGTCCCGGAACCAGGCATCTCTTCACCAGACAACTCAACAGCTCCTGCAGTATCCACCACGGTAAAAAACTGCACATCCCCCATGGAGGGGGTATAACTGTCACCAGATGTGGTCGTGTCGGGAGGACTCGAACGCCAGTGTTCCCCCCCCCCCCCCCCCCCACCCGCAGATGTGGGATGAATGGCCATGAGAATGCACCATAAGCTAGGGCAAAAGGCATTGCCCTAAAGAAACAGTACTGGACACAACAGAGGTGAGAGTAGTAGAAGAAAAAGGTGAACTCAACAGATGTAGAAAGTAGAAGAACACCCCAAACTACGAGAGAAAGGTGGCAGAAAAAGGACCGGCGGGAAAACAACTGAACCCAGACGGCTGGCAGGGACCCAAACAAAACAGAAATTCTGCCCTCAACAGAGAGGAGAAATCCTGTCCATACAGTCCCCCATTGACACCTAACTCCAATAATAATAATAAAATTTATCAACTGAAAAAGTTTATGTCCGAACTGCACGGGACACGAAAGTCACGCGCGACACGGAAAATATATAAAATACAATGAAAATGTGGTTGAAAATAATAACGAGAATATATAAAACACAGTCCTGTTATTATACGCTCCTCAGATCAATAATTCCAGTCACAGGTAACCATTATCAACGAGTTGAATTATCACTGTTTCTGAATGCAAAATGGACGTCCTGCCACATGGGCGGACGAAAAAAGAATGATTTATTAGTGACTGCCTGTGCAGTTCCGGAAGTCGTGGAATTGTACTAAGAGAAGTGCGTCCCCTACTGGGTGTGTGCCGATGGCGCTCGACCCAGTTTTGACTTACTTTTTCTTGGTGCTTTTGCACCACTTTTCTTTCCCAAATCACTTGGGAAAGATCAAAATAGAGAGTATATTTTCCGAGTTAGGGTCTTCCACTGTAGTGCAAGCCTGTAGTAAACAATTGTAAGGTAGGTTGATAAGAAATTGCTGTGCGGCAGTCTCAAAGTCTGTGAAAACAGTTGGCGGCTCCAAACGAATATTTAGTCCACTACATTTATCTGACACTAAATGAAAGAAGTGTCCGTATGTTGTCTATTTCATATCTGGAATCCATAAACAAGGGGGCACATCTTGTGATGTGGCAGACATGGTCTCGTTTTTCCATTAGAACGGTAAAGTGCCACCTTTGCACAGTAAAAAGTTAAAATCTTCTTCACAACATCTGGGTGTGTTTTATCATTACACAGACTTGAAAAAATATCAAGGACAACATCTAATCATTATAATAAACAACAGCGCTCATCTTGAACAGAACACAATATAAACAGAGTCCAAGAATGAGTCTACATTAAGCAATCCATCTCCATAGGATACACTTGAGTCCCTTAGGAGTGACAAAAATAATCCGGGCATCATGCCTTTTCTTCAGCTGATCATAACGTAAAATGTTTAGCTCCCCTATGAAGCCCCTTGATACAACCTATGTGGATTAATCTTAGTTACACACCTCTAGAGGGTACTGAATACAAAATTTTTAATTCTTCAGCAACATGGCCAATTTCAGCTCCCATAGGGAGCCAAAATATTAACCCAGGCTCTCGATTTGAACAAAGTTGAATCTGACTTCCCTAGAGATGTTGTGTACCAAATATGAACGCATTCTGACTATTAGATCTGAAGAAGAGAAATTTTAAAGAAATTTCTTCATATTGAACTAAGTTAAAATTTGAGCTACCATAGCGAGCCCAAAATATTAACCTATGGATCCGATTTGAACAAACTTGAATCTGAACCCCCCCCCCCCCCCCCCCCCCCCCAGAGATGTTGTATACCAAATATGAAAGCATTCTGACTATTGGCTATTGGCTCTGAAGAAGAAGATTTTTGAAGAAATTCCTTCATATTGTACTAAGTTAAATTTCAGGTTCCCATATGGACCCATATGGAGCCCAAATATTAACCCAGGCACTCGAATTGAACAAACTGGAAACTGACCCCCCCACCTCCCCCCCCCCACCCCCCTAGAGATGTTGTATACCAAATATGAAAGCATTCCGACTGGTGGATCTGAAGAAGAAGATTTTTAAAGAAATTTCCTCGTATCGCACTAAGTAAAAATTTGGGCTACAACAGCGAGCCCAAATATATACCTAGGGATTTGATTTAAACAACCTTGAATCTGACACCCCTAGAGATGTTGCATACCAAATATGAAAGCATTCTGACTGGTGGATCTGAAGAAGAAGGTTTTGTAAAATTATCCCCCATATTGAACAAAGTTAAAATTTGGGCTTCTGTAAGAAGCTCAAATATTAACCTAGGGACTTGGTTGGAACAATCTTGAATCTGACCCTCATAACAATGATGTATATCAAACATTAAAAGGTTCTGACTGGTGGTTCTGAAGAAGAAGATTTTTAAAGAATATTCCCCATATTACCCAATGAAAAAATTTGGGCTCCTGTATTGAGCCCAAATATGAACCAATGGGCTTTATTTTAACAAAATTGCATCTGACCCCCCTATGAATGCTGTATACCAAATATTAAAAGATTCTGATGATTGGTTCTGGAGAAAAGATTTTTTAAAATTTTTGCAAATATGTTGACTCAGCATTTTTTCGATGCCCATTACAAAATACCCTAACATAACCGATGGCAATTTTTTTTACCATTCAATTCTTCTGGTCCTAAGGATACTTCATACCAAATATAAGCTCTCTGTTCTGTGTGGTTTGGGAAATATGGGTGTTTGAAAATATTTCTATTTTTAACTCCCAGGGTTCCCATGGGGATGCGGGAATTTTTTTTTTTTTTGTGTGGCTCAAGTACTTATGACCCAATAATACCACATACCAAATTTGGTTTAAACCGGACCATCGGTTCAGAAAATAGAAATTTTGGGTGGGGCCAAAAATCTTTCCCCTCCCGTTACAAAGACAAATATTGCTTCATGAACTTCGTTTGAACAAACTTGATTCTTCACCTCAAAAGGAAGCTCCGTAGCAAATATCAAGTCATTGTACATACTGGTTCATGAGAAGAAGATTTTAAAAATATTTTGAAGCTTTTTCCCCCACTCCCTCCCTATGGGGCTGGGCATGTTGAGTTGAACAAAAATGCAATGCCCCTTTGTTACCATCATTCAAACAAACTTTCACTTGAATTGGCTCAGTGGCTTTGGAGGAGAAGACCAAAACAAGGTGTTGACGTACGACGGACGGACGACAGACGGAGAGCGATGAGATTAGCTCAGCTTGTCTTTGTCAAGATGAGCTAAAAAGAACATGAGGCCCAGACATGGTTGGTTGAATTTAATCCCAATATAACAGAGAGTATGCGTATTTCACGTAAAAGTAATCCCTCTGTCCACCCTCCATTACTTCTTGGTGATACACTGATAACGGAAGTTGCCAACCATAAACACTTAGGAGTGATATTAAACAGTTCATGTATGTGGAATGATCACACTGACCATATACGCTCAAAAGCCTGGCCACGTTTAGACCTACTGAGGAGACACAAATTTAATCTCGACCGTGAAGTATTAGAAAAAATATACTTTGCCTTTATTAGACTTCTCTTCGAAATACGTGGATGCAGTTTGGTATAACTGTTCGATATCCAAAATAGCTGACTTGGAAAAAAACTGCCTGTCTCCCTCATATATTTCCAACAAAGTTCCTCCGCTTATCTCTTCCATGAATCATTCACTTAATCTTCGGTCACATCACAATCATCAAGTTCCATCCTGTCGTACACAACTGGACCAGTCTTCTTTCACTTCCAATGTTACTGACCAGTGGAACAACTTGCCTGTGTCTGTCCGTGAGAACTCTTCATTGAGTAACTTCAAGGCCTTCTTGAATGAAGGCAACCAGCGGCTGCCTTCATTTTATAGTGTTAGCGAATCTCGTGCAGCACAAATTTATCATTGCAGGATGCATTTACATTGTAGTAACTTGAATGCACACCTATATAATAACCATCTTGCACTGACCCCATTATTTCGTTGTAATGAGCAAGAGACACCTGAACATTTTCTGCTGAATTGCCCAATTTAAACAGACGCTTGTCATGTTACGATCGATATCTTTCCATTCAGAACTGATGTATCCATACTTCTTTTTGGTTCTAAATATTTCAAGAACAAAGAAGATCATCTTATTTTCGAGGTCGTACAGCATTTCATTCTATTGAGTAGGAGATTTTGGTGATTGCAACACTCGTGTCATTTAACTAAATACAAGAAACATATTTACCCAGTTTGCAATAGATTCCTGCATTTCCACATCATGTTTCTGCCCAGGTCCCGTTCAACTAAGGCCCCACCTGCCATTCTTATCAGCAGTTGTATACCCAAATAAGCAGCAAACTGCCAGTGTTTTTGTATTCATTTCTAGGATATTGCATTTTGTGTTCAAGCTGACTTTATTTCTTTTCTATACCTTTTTCATCATTCCCTTTATTTCTTCTCTCTTCTTCTACATGGCAAGTTTAAACAGTCTCATGCATTGCCAGCTATGGGGGTTAGACTCTCACTGAACTGCTTTCATATTTGGATAGAGCCAATGTTAGCCTCCCCCCTGCCCCTTCTCCCATTCAATATGGATTGTGCGCTTCTGCGTTAGTGATTACTTGTGTGCGTGTTAAAACGTATTGCCTCAAATCTGTCAGGGAAATAGCATCCACCCGTCTGACCGTGAGTTAACATGGCCTCATGTCTGGTGACTGCTTGCGTGGTGGATGCGATGCCTTTGTTCAGTGAGGGACAGTTGGTAATCGATCTAGTTAGGCAGACTGCATACTAAATTTCATCTGCCTCCAAGGTGACGATGCGTGAGCCTAGCTATTTATCCTAACCATCTTCTTGTGTCAGCATATTCAAGAGTTAGGGAGATGACCCAAATAAGCTCTAAGCTTTCTGTCGAATCCCTCCTTTAAAATGTATCTTCTCAATTCTTGTGCTGCGTAATATTGTATAATACTGAGTTTTGTACAAGTATTCCATTTTGTATACTGCAAATGTAATATGTTCCAATAAATATTGTTTAAACTAAAAGTAAATAACATTTGTCAGCAACAAACAAAAACTGTTACTAATTAGTAATCATACTGTTTTAACTTTATTAAACTGATCAATGATATGTTTATGTTACTAAAAAGAAATAAGATGTTAAAGTTTGCCGGTGGAGTGAGCATTAACACTAAAATAACACTTGCCAGCAACTCCAGTGATGAATGTGAATAGATTGTTAATTAGTCTGAAACAGACTACAGCCATGTCTCACACCTTCATAAAATGTTCCTTGCCGGACAAATGAGAACAACCCTAATTCAGTCCTTACAAGGATGAAAGGCAAGCTTTTGTTTTCTTATTGGCGATGACAGGTCGAAGATTCAAAGGTTCATTTAATTTAGAGTTGGTTAAATTGAATTCATCTTTTAATATTTTTGCTATTTTGATATTCATTCTGTTGCATGTTAAAGTGAAAGGAATGATGGACCTCCTTTCGCATTCTCCCTCTGATATGTTCATACCAAATGGCCAGAGGGTTTGAAGCGTATTGATCCAAAAAGCTTCACGTTTCTTCCTAAATTCATCCGTTTCTTCTAATGGGTCTTTAATTGGTGGTTGTTCAATAGGATGGATTTCGAAATTCTCCAAAGAATGGCCTGGAAGGTGAAAATGTTGTGCTACTGGGGCATCAGCATTATGTTTTATATCCTGTTTGTGTCTAGTAGCAAGTTCTCGGAATGGATTTTGACTTTGACTAACTTACTGCTTCCAACAGCATTTACAAGTGATAAGGTAAATAATATTTGGTGAATCACAATGAAGAGAGTTTCAGATCTGATAATGATTTTTCATTTGTTCAGAGGAAAATTCCTCTTTCTGATCAGGCATAAAAGTATGCAATCTACAATGAGGCTTTTTACAATTCATTACCACACCATTACAATTCTGGAACAGTCTGCTGTGTTCAATTTTCAGTGGTTCGAAATTAGTAAATTCTGCTAGACTTTCGAGCTTTTTCAGAGTTTGAGATTTCAGGCTTGGCAAAAACCGCAGTGAGTACCCCCTCGATCTGAGGGCACCAAATAGAGTAGAAAAAGCCTCGTTGAAATTTACCTTATCACTTGAATTGCGGTGGAAATGAATGAGCTGTGATTTGATGATACCTTTAAATGTATGTTGAGGATGAAATGATTTTGTGTGCAACAATTGATGTGAATCAGTGGGTTTAAAATACACTTTATAATCTAAATGACTGGATGCCTGGAATTGCTTGCCTTTACACATGGTCTCATTGAGAAATTCAACAGAATTTTTCACTGATAAGTAGCTTTTAATTTAATGTTTGGATCATGATTGTTCAAAATTTCTAAAAACTCATCAAAATCTTCTTTTGAATGTTCCCAAATAATAAAAATGTCATCTAAATATCTGAGATATACGAGTTGATGTTTTCCACATTTGCTTAAGGCACTTTCCACCCATTCCGCTACATAATTGCTTGCAAAGTTAGGACTGAATCTTTTGCCCATAGGACAACCCATTATTAGTAAAAAATATTCTCCATTGAATTGAGAGTCATTACCTTTTAAACTCATCTCTAAAAGATCCAAAATTTGTTCATCCGGGCATTTTGCGTCCTGATATTTTTCAAATGCATTTTTAACCGATTTAACAAATTTATCAATATGAATGTTCGTATACATACTGTCGATATCCAAAGTAGCCAGGATTGCATTTTTTGATATTTTCAAGTTAGAAATTTTGGACAGGAAATCCTGTGTATTTTTGAGATAGGTCGGATGTTTATTTGCTATAGGTTTCAGATGATAATCAATTAGTTCTGAGATCGCATAAGATTCCGAGTTACAATCTGATACAATTGGCCTCCCGGGTGGAGTTAAGCCATCCGTCCATGAAGAACTGTCCTTGTGGCTCTTTGGTAGGATGTACAATTGTCTTGAGCACTGAGCTTGGTGGTTAAATATTGCAATTGTTTTTAGCTCCTCTGACTGAAAGTCAAGGTGAGCTATTGTGATCACTCACCGTCCGTCAACTGTTGTCCATGAACATGGTGTTTGCATCTTCTCCTCCAAAACTGCTGAAGCAATTTAAGTGAAATTTGAGATGGTTGTTTGTTATGACATCACATTTTGATTTTGTTCAAATCAAGTTGCTCTGCCACTCAGTAAGGCCACACCCAAAAAGTGTGCCTAAATCTTAAAAAATCTTCTTCTCATGAACCAGCAGTAGCAGAGACTTGATATTTGGTGTGCAGCTTCCTTTTGCGTTGCAGGCTCAGATTTGTTCAAGAGAAGTTCGTGGGGCTATATTTGCCATTGTTATGGGAGGGGCAAGAATTTTCACCCCACCCAAAATTTATATTTTCCAAACCAAGAGGCTGATTTGAACCAAATTTGATATGAGGACTTATTGTACTTAATGCCAAAAAAAATGTTCCCGTCGTCCCATGGGAACCGCAGGAGATAAAAATAGAAACTAGAGGGGTGTCATTTGTGTGCAAAGCACACTATAGTAAATCCCCGCATTCACATTTGTGATTATTGTTGGGGCCGAATCAAAAATCCAAAACCTTTACATGCACATCTACAGACGCTATTGATTAACATGAACACACTTTTAGTGTTTTGAATTGATACCCCTAGGAGTTTTTCTCTGGAAACCATTCCTCTAACAACAAAAATGGTGCCCCTTGCACCCGTCGGGGCCAAATAAAAAATCCAAAACCTTTATGCACATCTACAGATCCTATTGATTAACATGAACACACTTTCAGTGTTTTCAATTGAAACCCCTAGGAGTTTTTCTCTGGAAACCATTCCTCTAATGACAAAAATGGTGTCCCTTGTGCCCCTCGGGGCCGAATCAAAAATCCAAAGCCTTTATGCACATCTACAGACCCTATGAATGAACATGAACACACTTTCAATGTTTCGAATTGAAACCCCTAGGAGTTTTTCGCCGGAAATCATTCCTCTAATGACAAAAGTGGTGCCCCTTGCACCCCTCGGGGCCGAATCAAAAATCCAAAACCTTTATGCACATCTACAGACCCTATTGATTAACATGAACACACTTTTAGTGTTTCGAATTGAAACCCCTAGGAGTTTTTGTCTGGAAACCATTCCTCTAACGACAAAAATGGTGCCCCTTGTGCCCCTCGGGGCCGAATCAAAAATCCAAAATGTTTATGCACATCTACAGACCCTACTAATGAACATGAACATACTTTCAGTGTTTCGAATTGAAACCCCTAGGAGTTTTTCGCCGGAAACCATTCCTCTAATGACAAAAGTGGTGCCCCTTATGCTCCCGAGGGCCGAATCAAAAATCCAAAACCTTTATGCACATCTACAGACCCTATGAATGAACATGAACACACTTTCAATGTTTTGAATTGAAACCCCTAGGAGTTTTTCGCCGGAAACCATTCCTCTAATGACAAAACTGGTGCCACTTACGCCCCCGAGGGCCGAATCAAAAATCCAAAACCTTTATGCACATCTACAGACCCTATGAATGAACATGAACACACTTTCAATGTTTCGAATTGAAACCCCTAGGAGTTTTTCACCGGAAACCATTCCTCTAACGACAAAAGTGGTGCCCCTTACGCCCCCGAGGGCCGAATCAAAAATCCAAAACCTTTATGCACATCTACAAACCCTATTGATTAACATGAACACACTTTTAGTGTTTCGAATTGAAACCCCTAGGAGTTTTTCTCCGGAAACCATTCCTCTAACGACAAAAATGGTGCCCCTTGCGAACCCGACGGCCAAATAAAAAATCCAAAACCTTTATGCACATCTACAGACCCTATGAATGAACATGAACACACTTTCAATGTTTTGAATTGAAACCCCTAGGAGTTTTTCGCCGGAAACCATTCCTCTAACGACAAAAGTGGTGCCCCTTACGGCCCCGAGGGCCAAATCAAAAATCCAAAACGTTTATGCACATCTACAGACCCTATGAATGAACATGAACACACTTTCGATGTTTCGAATTGAAACCCCTAGGATTTTTTCACCAGAAACCATTCCTCCAACGACAAAAGTGGTGCCCCTTATGCCCCCGAGGGCCGAATCAAAAATCCAAAACCTTTATGCATATTTACAGACCCTATGAATGAACATGAACACACTTTCAATGTTTCGAATTGAAACCCCTAGGAGTTTTTCGCCGGAAACCATTCCTCTAACGACAAAAGTGGTACCCCTTGCGCCCCTCGGGGCCGAATAAAAAATCCAAAACGTTTATGCACATCTACAGACCCTACTAATGAACATGAACACACTTTTAGTGTTTCAAATTGAAACCCCTAGGAGTTTTTCGCCGAAAACCATTCCTCTAATGACAAAAGTGGTGCCCCTTATGTCCCCGAGGGCCGAATCAAAAATCCAAAACCTTTATGCACATCTACAGACCCTATGAATGAACATGAACACACTTTCAATGTTTTGAATTGAAACCCCTAGGAGTTTTTCGCCGGAAACCATTCCTCTAACGACAAAAGTGGTGCCCCTTACGCCCCCGAGGGCCGAATCCAAAATCCAAAACCTTTATGCACATCTACAGACCCTATGAATGAACATGAACACATTTTCAATGTTTCGAATTGAAACCCCAAGGAGTTTTTCGCCGGAAACCATTCCTCTAACGACAAAAGTGGTGCCCTTACGGCCCCGAGGGCCAAATCAAAAATCCAAAACGTTTATGCACATCTACAGACCCTATGAATGAACATGAACACACTTTTGATGTTTCGAATTGAAACCCCTAGGATTTTTTCACCAGAAACCATTCCTCTAACGACAAAAGTGGTGCCCCTCATGCCCCCGAGGGCCGAATCAAAAATCCAAAACCTTTATGGACATCTACAAACCCTATTAACATGAACACACTTTCAGTGTTTCGAATTGAAACCCCTAGGAGTTTTTCTCCGGAAACCATTCCTCTAACGACAAAAATGGTGCCCCTTGCGCCCCCGATGGCCGAATAAAAAATCCCAAACCTTTATGCACATCTACAGTCCCTATGAATGAACATGAACACACTTTCAATGTTTCGAATTGAAACCCCTAGGAGTTTTTCGCCGGAAACCATTCCTCTAACGACAAAAGTGGTGCCCCTTACGCCCCCGAGGGCCAAATCAAAAATCCAAAACATTTATGCACATCTACAGACCCTATGAATGAACATGAACACACTTTCAATGTTTCGAATTGAAACCCCTAGGAGTTTTTCGCCGGAAACCATTCCTCTAACGACAAAAGTGATGCCCCTTATGCCCCCGAGGGCCGAATCAAAAATCCAAAACCTTTATGCACATTTACAGACCCTATGAATGAACATGAACACACTTTCAATGTTTCGAATTGAAACCCGTAGGAGTTTTTCGCCAGAAACCATTCCTCTAACGACAAAAGTGGTGCCCCTTACACCCCCTCGAGGGCCGAATCAAAAATTCAAAACCTTTATGGACATCTACAAACCCTATTGATTAACATGAACACACTTTTAGTGTTTCGAATTGAAACCCCTAGGAGTTTTTCTCCGGAAACCATTCCTCTAACGACAAAAATGGTGCCCCTTGCGCCCCCGATGGCCAAATAAAAAATCCGAAACCTTTATGCACATCTACAGACCCTATGAATGAACATGAACACACTTTCAATGTTTCGAATTGAAACCCCTAGGAGTTTTTCGCCGGAAACCATTCCTCTAACGACAAAAGTGATGCCCCTTGCGCCCCCGATGGCCAAATAAAAAATCCCAAACCTTTATGCACATCTACAGACCCTATGAATGAACATGAACACACTTTCAATGTTTCGAATTGAAACCCGTAGGAGTTTTTCGCCAGAAACCATTCCTCTAACGACAAAAGTGGTGCCCCTTACACCCCCTCGAGGGTCGAATCAAAAATTCAAAACCTTTATGGACATCTACAAACCCTATTGATTAACATGAACACACTTTTAGTGTTTTGAATTGAAACCCCTAGGAGTTTTTCTCCGGAAACCATTCCTCTAACGACAAAAATGGTGCCCCTTGCGCCCCCGATGGCCAAATAAAAAATCCCAAACCTTTATGCACATCTACAGACCCTATGAATGAACATGAACACACTTTCAATGTTTCGAATTGAAACCCCTAGGAGTTTTTCGCCGGAAACCATTCCTCTAACGACAAAAGTGATGCCCCTTATGCCCCCGAGGGCCGAATCAAAAATCCAAAACCTTTATGCACATTTACAGACCCTATGAATGAACATGAACACACTTTCAATGTTTCGAATTGAAACCCGTAGGAGTTTTTCGCCAGAAACCATTCCTCTAACGACAAAAGTGGTGCCCCTTACACCCCCTCGAGGGCCGAATCAAAAATTCAAAACCTTTATGGACATCTACAAACCCTATTGATTAACATGAACACACTTTTAGTGTTTCGAATTGAAACCCCTAGGAGTTTTTCTCCGGAAACCATTCCTCTAACGACAAAAATGGTGCCCCTTGCGCCCCCGATGGCCAAATAAAAAATCCCAAACCTTTATGCACATCTACAGACCCTATGAATGAACATGAACACACTTTCAATGTTTCGAATTGAAACCCCTAGGAGTTTTTCGCCAGAAACCATTCCTCTAACGACAAAAGTGGTGCCCCTTACGCCTCCGAGGCCCAAATCAAAAATCCAAAACCTTTATGCACATCTACAGACCCTATGAATGAACATGAACACACTTTCAATGTTTTGAATTGAAACCCCTAGGAGTTTTTCGCCGGAAACCATTCCTCTAACGACAAAAGTGGTGCCCCTTATGCCCCCGAGGGCCGAATAAAAAATCCCAAACCTTTATGCACATTTACAGACCCTATGAATGAACATGAACACACTTTCAATGTTTCGAATTGAAACCCCTAGGAGTTTTTTGCCGGAAACCATTCCTCTAACGACAAAAGTGGTGCCCCTTATGCCCCGAGGGTCGAATCAAAAATCCAAAACCTTTATGCACATCTACAGACCCTATGAATGAACATGAACACACTTTCAATGTTTCGAATTGAAACCCCTAGGAGTTTTTTGCCGGAAACCATTCCTCTAATGACAAAAGTGGTACCCCTTATGCCCCCCGAGGACCGAATCAAAAATCCAAAACCTTTATGCACATCTACAGACCTTATGAATGAACATGAACACACTTTCAATGTTTCGAATTGAAACCCCTAGGAGTTTTTCGCCGAAAACCATTCCTCTAACAACAAAAGTGGTGTCCCTTACGCCCCCGAGGGCCGAATCAAAAATCCAAAACCTTTATGCACATCTACAGACCCTATGAATGAACATGAACACACTTTCAATGTTTCGAATTGAAACCCCTAGGAGTTTTTCGCCGGAAACCATTCCTCTAACGACAAAAGTGGTGCCCCTTACGCCCCCGAGGGCCGAATTAAAATCCAAAACCTTTATGCACATCTACAGACCCTATGAATGAACATGAACACACTTTCAATGTTTTGAATTGAAACCCCTGGGAGTTTTTCGCCGGAAACCATTCCTCTAACGACAAAAGTGGTGCCCCTTACGCCCCCGAGGGCCGAATCAAAAATCCAAAACTTTATGCACATCTACAGACCCTATGAATGAACATGAACACACTTTCAATGTTTCGAATTGAAAGCCCTAGGAGTTTTTTGCCAGAAACCATTCCTCTAACGACAAAAGTGGTGCCCCTTACGCCCCCGAGGGCCGAATCAAAAATCCAAAAGCTTTATGCACATCTACAGACCCTATGAATGAACATGAACACACTTTCAATGTTTCGAATTGAAACCCCTAGGAGTTTTTCGCCGGAAACCATTCCTCTAACGACAAAAGTGGTGCCCCTTACGCCCCCCCCCCGAGGGCCGAATCAAAAATCCAAAACCTTTATGCACATCTACAGACCCTATGAATGAACATGAACACACTTTCAATGTTTCGAATTGAAACCCCTAGGAGTTTTTCGCCGGAAACCATTCCCGGATGTACGTACGGACGGACGGACGAAGATGACCAATATATCCTCGCATTTTTTCAAATGCGGGGATAAAAATCTAAAATGCCCATATCTCCAAAACTACACAGCACTGACAATTCTTATTTGGTGTGCAGCTTCCTTAGGACCAAGAGAATGGAATGGTCCAAACAAATTGCTATCGCTTTTATCATAGGGTACTTTTTCGGGACTTTGAAAAAATGCTGAGTCAGCATTTTTTAACACTGTGAGTAATGGGGAAAACATTTAAGACTCTTGTTCTCCCAAACCACTGCCCCAAAAGCTTTCAAATTTCACATATAACATCTTTGGAAGATTGTTTCACATGTTTATTGAAATCCCTGGGTCCATATTTGGGTTCTCTGTGGGAGCCCAAATGTTTAAATTAGTGTAATATGAGAAATATTCTTCTTCTTCAGATCCACCAATCAGAATCTTTTGATATTTGGTATACAGCATCCTTTTGGGGGTGAGTTTCAAGTTTGTTCAAGTCAAGTCACTGTGGGAGCCCGAATTATAACTTAGTTCAAAATGAGGAATTTTCTTTAAAAATCTTCTTCTTCAGATCCAGCAGTCGGAATGTTTTGATATTTGGTTTGCAGCATCCTTAGGGGGCTGAGATTCAAGTTTGTTCAAGCCAAGTCCCTGAGTTTATATTTGGGCTCCCTGTGGGAGCCTAAATTATAACTTAGTTCAATAGGAGGAATATTCTTCAAAAATCTTCTTCCACATCCACCAGTTGGAATCTTTTGATATTTGGTATGCAGTATACTTAGGGAGGTGAGATATAATTTTGTTAAAGCCAAGTCCCTGGGTTCATATTTGGGCTTCCTGTGGGAGCCCGAATTCTACCAAAATTTCTATTTTCTGAACTGAGAGGCCATTTTGAATCAAATTTGATATGAGGGCTTACTGGGTCATAAGTACCTAATTTATGCACCTCATGGGAACCGCAGGAGCTAAAAATAGAAAAAATTTAAAATGCCCATATCTCCAAAACTACACGGCACAGAGAATTTTTATTTTGTGTGAAGTTTCCTTAGGAACAGCAGAAAGGAATAGCCCCCAAAAAATTTTGTTGCAATCAGTGTTATCACAGGGTACTTTTCTGGGACTTTGAAAAAATGCCGAGTCATAATTTTTTAACACTTTTGAGTAATGGGAAAAATATTAAAGAATCTTCTTCTCCAATATCACTGCTCCAAAGACTTTCATATTTCACACATAACATCTTTGGATGATTCATTCACATGTTTGTTGAAATCAAATCCCTGGGTCCATATTTGGGCTCTCTATGAGAGCCCAAATGTTCAGATTAGTGCAATATGACGAATATTCTTTAAAAATCTTATTCTTCCGATCCCCCAATCAGAATCTTTTGATATTTGGTATGCAGCATCCTTGGGGGGGGGGGGGGGGGGGGAGGGGGAGGGGGAATTCAAGTTTGTCACGCCAAGTCCGTGGGTTCATATTTAGTTCAATATGAGGAATATTCTTTAAAAATATGTTTTTTCAGATCCAGTAGTCAGAATCTTTTGATATTTGGTATAATATAGCATCCTTAGGGAGGTGAGATTCAAGTTTGTTCAAGCCAAGTCCCTGGGTTCATATTTGGGCTCCCTGTGGGAGCCCGAATTATAACTTCGTTCAATATGAGGAATATTCCTTAAAAATCTTTTTTTTTTCAGATCCAGGGTCAGAATCTTTTTATATTTGGTGTAAGCTTTTCTTAGGAGGGGCAGATGCAACTTGTTCCAAGTCGATTCCCTGGATTGATATTTAGGCTAGGTTTGGTTATGTGACCTTTGCCGGGGTGAAATTCTATTTTCTTATAATGTTTAGTATTGCTGAGTTTTCTCATGGTTTCCTTTATATAATTATCCTGGGATAGAACGACTACCAACCCACCTTTGTCGGCTGGTTTAATAACTAATTTCTTATTTTTTCGAAGTATTGTGAGGGCTCTCCGTTCATCAGCTGTTAAATTGTCTTTATCGGAGAGTATGTTCATGCAGAACACCTTTTGGAGGGTTCATTTGTTAGCCTCCATAATTTTGGAATCTATTTCACTATCTGGAGGTGACCAATCAGATGATCTTGTAAAAGGAAGTTTCCGACTGCTGGAGTTTCCAAAGTGGTCTGCTAATTTCATTTACCTAAGAAAATTACAGTTATACGATGGTATATTTGTCTGATTACCAGTTTTAGGCTTTAAACCTTCTTCCCTGGGTATCGACAGGTATAGTTTCCTTACAACGAAACAAAATAATATTGCATCTGTTTGCACTTTCCCTTCCACCTCTTTCAGCTTATTAATGAAGTCAGTGGTGTCTCAAACATAGCTTGGAGTTTCGATCACAAATTGTTGTAGTTCAAATTCAGCTACCTCTGCTGTTTTCTCTGTCGGCGTGTTTGTTCTGCTGACTATAGTTCCATATGGTTAACCTTTTTTGTGACGCTTTGGGTTTCCTTTTAGCTTACCGGAAGTAGGGTACTTTGGAGTCATGTATTCCTTCAAGTCTCTCGAAATAACATCCTCTTTCTCCATTTTATTTAACAATTTTTTCACTCTTAGTTGATCTATCTGTGGGGTCCTCATCTTCCCGAGAATATGATGAACTGATCGCCATCTTCTCACATAACAGGTTTATATAATGTTCCTTGTCCTGCACAACTATCTCTGACCCCTTATCAGTTAGTCTGATTGTCAAATCCTTGTTGTTCATTAGATCAACTATTCATTTATTTATTCATTTATTGGTGTTTAAGGTCACATATTTCTGCACAATGGCTAATAATGACCACAACAGTTTTACAGGTGGAGGAAACGGAGTACCTGGAGAGAACCACCGAGCCACAGCGAGCAACTGTCAGCTTTCCAACATACTAACTCCACACAAGCAGGGTTAGCACTGGTTGAAGACAGGTGCACCATCGACGTGATGTACGCCTTAGTACACAACGCCACCGTGCCCACACATGGGCAATGAGGATGAAGTGTCTTGCCCAAGGACACAACGCGGTTGCCGCAGGTGGGATTCGAACCGAGGACCTCTCGGCTTGCTGCCGGCACCTTCACTAACTGAGTCACCACGCGCCTAGATCAACTATCGCCTGCTTTTTGTAAATGGTCACATCAGGCATTACATCAGTTTTTACACTTGTCATGATGTCGTTCTTTACCAGTGTAATGTAGTTATCGAGAGCCATGTTCCGACCCACTGGCTGCGTGAACACACTTTCCATTTTGACTTTGAACTTAGATTCCATTCCATCCATTTCGCTCATATCTGAATCGCCTTTCTCGAAAAAATATTCCCTGATTCGCATCCGCCTTTCCCACTCATTGAGGTCTACTGCAAGTTTCACATGATCTATTTTAATTCTTGTTGGGAGGAATTTGAGTCCTTTCGAAGAAGAGACTCCTATGCACCTGTTGGCAGTGGTCTTCATTGTAGGATTCGAATAAATTTGTCCCATAATGCATACAAGAACTTAACCAATTCCATCTTACTTGACAGAGCACACTGAGCTGTGTCAAACAGACTGAATTGGTTAAAATGGTTCAGTTCCTAGTGGAGATAGAGAGATACTTTATTTTGCAGTATACAAGCATTTTGGTTATTCACATATCATATATACATTAATTAGATTAATACATAGCAAATACACCATAGGGAGACGATATAGCCAGATTGGCTGTCTACCTGTTGCCACCCAGAAGTATGAGTCATATAAATTGTATAATATAACGGTGGAAACATGCTGTATAACATTCACTAAGATATCAGTGAGTGAGGATATTGTCGCAGCAGACATTACCTGTGTATGAGGAGAGTAATTTTAACTTGAGTTGTTTTTTGAAAACATTTCTGTTCATTACGGAATGCAATTCAATGTCGAGATCATTCCATATTCTCGGGTGAGTGTTGGTTGGTAAGCTATCAAGAAATTTAGTCCTTGTCCTGTTAACATTGAGAAGGAGGTCTGTTCGTCTACTGGCTCATCCAGTTCGATTAACGAAAGGGTTGAAGAAGTCACCAAATGATGCAGGCAGCATACCGTGGTAGCAATCAAAAACAAACAGACTCGATTGCAGTTTGAAAAGATCATTCACTTTTAAAATTCTATTGTTTAGAAACAAGGGGTCGGTATGTGCATTATATCTCCTGTTATTAATTATTCGGACGGATCGCTTCTGTAAAAGGAACAATTTATTAATAGTTTTGGCATCACCCCAAATATTTATTCCATACGTAAGATGGGAATGCACCAGCGCATAGTAAAGGGTTCTCATAGCGTCTCGGGGAAGTATGGATTTGGCTCTGTTCAAGGCAAAATTCGCTCAGGCAATTTTGGAAGAAATATGGTGTTTGTAAGATAGACTATCATCAATATGTACACCTAAAAATTTGAGGGACTTCTCGGCGTCATTTGTACTTACTCTGTCAATGACATGACCATTGAATGCTATGTTACGCTGGATTATTATCGTTTTCTTAGAAGATGGGTTGATTAACATATATTTTAGTTTTTGTGGCGTTCAGGGAAAGTCGATTTGTACAGCACCATTCGAATATTTTCTGTAATTCGTCGTTGATGTAGCTAACCATTTGTTCTGGATCATTACCTGTGATAAGACCAGTAGTATCATCGGCGAACGATAGGAGATTCAATGATGTTGCCAGAAATATATCGTTAACATATATTAGGAAGAGGATGGGGCCTAGGATCGAGCCCTGCGGAACACCACATGTTATTTCGGCCTGTTTTGATTTAGTATCACAGTAAGTCACATATTGTAATCTGTTCGTTAGGTAGCTTCTAAACCAGTCATTACTTAATCCCCTGAAGCCATATCTATCTAATTTCATCAGTAAGATATTATGGTCTGTAGTATCGAATGCTTTGGAGAGGTCAAGAAATATAGCCAAGGTGCTATTTTTACATGATTTGTTATTTTCATCCGAGATAGTTTTTAACAACTGCATGATAGGGTGTACAGTACTATGCTTTTTTCTGAACCCATACTGGTTTGGATTTAAAACATTGAAGCAGTCTAGGAATTTTGAAATTCTTACAAACATGAGTTTCTCGAGAATTTTGGAGAAGGTGGGCAGTATACTTATCGGTCTGTAATTAGTGAAGGAGTGCTTATCGCCTGCTTTGAATATTGGGATTATTTTACCTATTTTCATTCTTTCTGGGAATGTGCCTTGGGAAAAGGAGCAATTGCAGATATGCGTTAGAGGCGTTACAATGTGGTCAATAGTTTCTTTGATAAGTTTTGAGCTTAGCTCATTACTGTCCTTAGTATTTTTAGACTTCATTGACTTTACAATGTTTTTTACTTCGGGTTCACATGTGGGACTTAAAAAGAAATTATTCTCGTTATTTGGAAGAAACTCACATGGAGATTTATCAGCGTTAGGTATTTTGTCTCTTGTTGATTTCCCAATATTCACAAAATAATTATTGAATTCTTCAGCTATTTTAACTGGGTCATTGATTTCTTTGTTATAGTGGGTGAAGGAGTTTGGTAGGTATCCCATGTCTATACGTTTTTTTATGGCTCCATTTAAAATCTGCCATGTTCTGCAAAGGTTATTTTTATGTTCATTGAGAACAGTTCTAAAGTAATGGGCTTTACTTCTGTTTTTGAGTTTACTGAATATTGTACAATATTTTTTGTAATTATTTATGTTCGGTTCGGTTGGGGACTTTAACTTTTTATTATAGAATTTGTATTTCGTTTTGGATGAAACTATTAATCCTCTGGTCATCCAAGATTGTCGCTGTATGGGTTTCTTTCTTTTACTGACGCATTTGGAGGGGAAAGCCATGTCGAATAGGTTTAGAAAAATATTTAAGAAGTTATTGTAGGCTGTGTTGGGGTCATATGCTTCTATTACTGACAGAAAGTCACATTGAGAGAGAAGCAATTTGAAGTTTAGTGTAGTTTTTGCGTTCATCTTTCGAGTCCATATGTAGGAATCTTCAGTAACTTTAGGTGGGTCGAATTCAATATGGAAGATGCCAAAGTGATCCGATACATCTGTAATAATTATACCAGACACCGAACACGATGTGATTTTGTTGGTAAGTATATGATCAATGAGGGTGGCTGAGTGGGTTGTTAATCGGGTGGGTTTAGTTATAACAGGTACGAATCCCTGATTAAACATTAGGTTAATATAATGTTCTGTTTTGGTATGGGAGTCGTATTTAAGTAGATCGATGTTTATATCACCCATAATATAGGAACTCATTCTTTCATTATTCAATTTATCAAATATTTCATTTAGTTTGGATGAGAAGCAATCAATGTCTGCTTTAGGTGGTGTATTTGGCCGATAAATAACACCCACAACTCTTCGTGACCTTTTCGTCTTGACTTCAATGAACAGGTATTCTATTATGTGGGGAATAAATACCGATAAGTCATCACAAATTTTATAATTTATATTTTTTTCAAGAAATAATCCTACACCCCCTCTCCCATCATCATCATCAGGGCGATTGTATTTAATGAGTTGATGATAGCCTTCGAGGGAGTATGTGATATTTGAGGGAATTTGGAAGATTTCTGTCAGTCCAATGATACCGAAATTGCTTTGTCGTCCTTGGAGATTGAACAAGAGTTCGTTCAGGGAATTCCAGTGGGCATTAATGCTTTGACAATTGATATGGAAGAGTGAAAAGGATGGGGTACCATTGTTGGGAGCATGTAGAAATTGTTCCGGTGTGTAGTAATTACATTCGTGAGTATTGCTGTGAAAGGGTGAGTCTTCAGCCTCGTCGGTATAAGGTAGTGTGTTGTTATAATTGGCTACAAAATCATATTTCAGGTTCGTCTGGACCTCGTCTAATGTTATGTTACCTGCCATATTGAAACGAAGCACTACTGTCACCGACTTTGTTACATTTTTTGATTGACTTTGTTATTATTCTGAGAATGCACACAGGATTTACAAATTTTAATTAAATTGGAGATAATAAAAAACAACAAAATCAAAATAAAGAACTCAAGAAAACGAGAAAGGTTCAACAGCATATCTACAATAACACTGCGCCATAGCGCTGGAAAAATTGTAGTTTTTGTTATGTTTAGTTAACTGTATTTTACTTGGGGGTGATGTCTGGGAGGGGGTTTGCAATGCTATACTAAATATGTAAGGATTATCCAGGGAAATGCGTGCGTGAATCTGAAACCTGATCCGTTTTGGACAAGAAGAATAAATTATGTTATCAGTGAATCATTGATTGTATCATCAGTTATACTTGATACACATGGATTGCTTTGGTACACCTTGCTGACGAGTGCTCCAAATGCTCTCTAAAGTAAATTGAAGTAGAACGAGCTTGAGAGGACAAAAGGAACAAATTATCCCATCGTCTGACATTTTCAGTTAGCGTTCCAAAGGTATTCCACTGTAAACTGTAATAAAACAGGCAGGTGTGGACAAGAGGAAGACAGTATCCTTCCAATAGATCGTTGTCTTTATCAGTTATATTTGATCCACAAGGATTGTTTTAATCCAACTGACTGACGAGTTCTCCAAAGGCACTGATAAATTATCCCATCAGGAGATCATTGGCTTTACAAAAACTTGTTTTATTGAAAATTGCAATAAAACAAGTTTTTGTAGACATAAGGAACATATTATCCCATCAGAAGCTTGTTGACTTTGTCAGTAAAACAGCCTTAAAGAAACTAAATGAACACGTTCTTTTAATCCAACTGGCCGACGAGCGCTCTAAGGGCACTCTACTGCAAATTATTCCAAGATAAGTTTGTGTTGACAAAAGGAACAAATTATCCCATCAGAAGATTGTCGGCTTTATCAGTAAAACAGCTTTATAGAAACTGAGTGTTTTAATCCAATTGACTGAAGAGTGCTCCAAAGGCACTCTACTGCAAATTGTAATAAAACAAGTTTTTATGGACAAAAGGAACAAATTATCCCATCAGAAACTCGTCGGCTTTATCAGTAAAACAGCTTTAAACAAACAAAATAAACCCATTGTTTTAATCCAATTGACTGTCGAGTGCTCCAAAGGCACTCTACTGCTAATTTTAATAAAGCAAGTTTGTGAACAAGAGGAACAAATTATCCCTTTTGAAGCTTGTCGTGCTCCAAAGTCACTCTACTGCAAATTGTAATAAAATAAGTTTGTGTTGATAAATGCAATAAAATTATCTATCTCATCAGAAGATCATTGGCTTTATCAGTAAATCAGCTTTATAGAAACTAAATGAACACATTGTTTTAATCCAATTGACTGCCGAGCGCTCCAGAGACACTCTTCTGCAAATTGTAATAAAACAAGTTTTTGTGGACAAAAGGAACAAAATATCCCATCAGAAGCTTGTTGGTATTATTAGCTTGTTGGCATTATCAATGAAACAGCTTTGTAGAAACTAAATGAAAACGTTGTCTTAATCCAATTGACCGGTGAGAGCTCCAAAGGCACTCTACTGCAAACTGAAATAAAACAAGTTTGTGTTGACAAGAGGAACAAATTATCCCATCAGAAGATCATCGGCTTTATCAGTAAGACAGCTTTATAGAAACTAAATGAACACATTGTTTTAATCCAATTGACTGAAGAGTGCTCCAGAGGCACTCTACTACAAATTGTAATAAAACGAGTTTGTGTGAGATTATCCCATCAGAAGATTGTTGGCTTTATCATTAAGACAGCTTTATAGAAACTAAATGAACACGTTGATTTAATCCAATTGACTGACGAGATCGTCGGCTTCATCAGTAAAACAGCTTTACAGTAACAAAATAAGCACGTTGTTTTAATCCAAATGATGATGAGTGCGCCAAAGGAACTCTACAGCAAATTGTAACAAAACAAGTTAATCCAATTGACTGACAAATTATCCCATCAAAAGATTTTTGGCTTTATCAATAAAACAGCTTTATAGAAACTAAATGAAAATGTTGTCTTAATCCAATTGCCTAATGAGTGCTCCAAAGGTACTCGACTGCAAATTGTAATAAAACAAGTTTGTGTTGACAAGAGGAACAAATTATCCCATCAGAAGATCGTTGGCTTTATCAGTAAAACAGCTAGAAAGAATCTAAATGAACACGTTGTTTTAGTCTGATTGAATGACGAGTGCTCCAAAGGCACTCTACTGCAGATTGTAAGAAAAAACTTTTTGTGGACAAAAGGAACAAATTATCCCATCAGAAGATCGTCAGCTTTATCAGTAAAACAGCTTTATAGAAACTGAATGAACCCATTGCTTTGCTCCAATTGACTGATGAGTGCTCCAAAGGCACTCTTCTGCAAATTGTAATAAAACAAGTTTTTGTTGACAAAAGGAACAAATTTTCCCATCAGAAGATCGTTGGCTTTATCAGTAAAACAGCTTTTTGAATCTAAATAAACTCCTTGTTTTAGTCTGACTGAATGACGAGCGCTTCAATGGCACTCTACTGCAAATTGTGATGAAACAAGTTTTTGTTGACAAAAGGAACAAATTATCCCATCAGAAGATCGTTGACTTTATCTGTAAAACAACTTTATGGAATCTAAATGAATCTAAGGGAAAAATGTGCTGCTTCAAATTTTGGTATTTTGACATCAGCATGCAAAGGGTAAAGTGGGAACCTTCATACTGCTGTACAATCAAGAGATTTCAATTCATTTTAATGTACAAAAAGTTGAGCCAGAAGATCCACACTTATGAAGCATTTACAGATGTTTTGTTATGGTTAAATATTTATAGCATTATGTAAACATTCCTGTGGATGAATGTATCAGTAGGGAATGGAATACAGCCAATTACATGAATGTCAGGAGTAAGGCAGTTCAATGGAACAGACACAATAGAAGCTAATTTCCCCAGTGTCTTCTCTAATCTGCAAAAAATAAAGAATTATATTAATCAGTACACAATGTAATACCATTTCTCAAATTTGGCTGCATGGTGGTGATAATGGTATTACACGGTTTGTGACCTGATGCTGTATATATAGTAAAAGTTACTTCCATATTGGGCAAGTGCAAAGCTGACATCGTACATTCCATATTAGGTCACTAATAATATATTAGGCCTCGAATATATCTTAAACATAAAAAAGTTAAAAATCTGTTTCTCATGCACTCCCACATGGTCATTTGGACTGCCACATGCTCTCTTTTTAAACCCAATGCAAACTTAAAAAATAAAATTAAATGGTTTATGTCTGATATTTTACCCAAGTTAATAAAATTGATAAATTTGTCCCTTGAGTGCAACAAGGCTTTGCAATGCTTTAGCTTTAGCATTGCAAATCCTTCTTGCACTCAAGGGACGAAATACACCACCACCCATGCTATTCTGTAGATTATGAGGTCTAAAACATAAAACAAACCAATAACATGAACTTTTGATGGCAAAGAAATAATTACAAAAATAAAAAATAAAATAAAAAAACGCCTGCCCACCTGCATGCAATTTTACAAAAAATGGTCTGAGAAACAGAAGATCTACTTTTTGGGGCCTTGCTGACTACTTTTCCAATATACCATGCAAGTACAAAGAACATTAGATGGCAGATTTCCTACCTGGGGAGACAACTCTTGTTTGCCATACATAGTTTGAATGGACCATATATAGTATATATAAGCTTGCACATAACATCTTGAACCCATTTTGTATCCCAACTGTGGCAATTTGGATGTGTCTCACCCAAGGACACAATGCAGTTGACGTTGGTCCAGGGACGTAGTTAGGTGGTTATCAATGGGGATGGGGGTGGGGGGTGTAGATCTACAATAATTTGTCATGATCTCATTCTTTACCAGTGTGATGTAGTTATCGAGAGCCATGTTCCGACCCACTGGCTGCGTGAAAACACTTTCCATTTTAACTTTGAACTTATTCCATCCATTTCGCTCATATCTGAATCGCTTTTCTCGAAAAAATTTTCCCTAAATCGCATCTGCCTTTCCCACTCATTGACGTCTACTGCAAGTTTCACATTATCTATTTTAATTCTTGTTGGGATGAATTTGAGACCTTTCGTAAGAAGAGACCACTGTGCACCAGTTGGCAGATTAGACGATAATTATGTTGGTCTTCATTGTAGGATTCGACTAAATTTGTCCCATAATGCATCCAAGAACTTAACCAATTCAATCTTACTTGACAGAGCACATTGAGCTGTGTCAAACAGACTGAATTGGTTAAAATGGTTCAATTCCTAGTGGAGTGGCATTATGGGGAAAATGTGCTGCTTGAAATTTTGGTATTTTGACATCAGCATGCAAAAGGTAAAGTGGGAACCTTCATACTGCTGAACAATTGTACGGACAAAATGTGTGGAAGAACACCCCCCCCCCCCCCAACACACACACACCCCACTCCCCCCACCCTTCCCCCTCCCACCCCCCAAAAAAATTCCAACTAGGGATGGATACCTTATACTTATAGCTGCGAGTTCCTGGACATTGGTAGGGGGCTGTTGGCATTGTCATACGTGCCTGCAAAGCATATCCCAGACATGCTCGACTGGTGAAAGGTCTGCACTTGGTGCTGGCTAAGGCAGTGTAGTGATGTTCTGCTCCCGGAGGAACTCTGTAGCGACACGGGCCCTGTGTGCTTTTGCATTGTCATCTTGGAAAATTAACCGATGGCCATGATGTCGTGCAAATGGCACCACATGAGCTGTTAACATGTTGTCCCGGTAGTAGTGCACTGTGACACGCCCTTGGATGACATGTAATGCTGTTCTGCTTGTCATGGTTATGCCTTCCCACACCATAACTGATCCACCACCAAAATGATTGTGCTGCCTAACGGTTACGTCATGGTATTGTTCATTCCGCCGTTGCCACACTCTGCTTCGCCTGTCGTGGAAGTTGAGAGTGAACCTTGATTCATCGGAAAACATGACGTTGCTCCACCGATGATTGTCCCAGCACTGTCGTGCTCCACACCAATTACAACTTGCAGTGATGTGACGTTCAGTCAAACATGGAATTATTCAAGGTTGTCAAGTGTACAAATTCCAGCTGGGTAGGTGATTTCGGATAGTCTGACCACTGACTCGCACATTTGTCGCTTGGTGCAGCTGCTGTCCAATTTCTGAGGCACTTTGATGGCAGTTACATAATGCGGTGGGTCAGATGAAACGATACTGGTTAGCAGTTGTCACCCTTGGATGCCCTGACCGACATCTGTCATCAACTTTGCCTGTCTGATGGTAGCGTGACCACAGCCTACTAATCACTGATTGAGTAACGGTGAGAATTTGAACCAATGTAGTCTTCTGTTCCTAGCTTCCAACATGCCAACGGAACGTAAACTTTCATCATGTGTCAAAAGTTAGGTTTCGACCATAAACTATTGATGAACAAGTTTATACCAAGAAAAGAACAATGAGACCTCTGAAAAAGCCTGTCCAGTACAAATGAAAATTTCAAACATACCCCACATACATTAACACGGCGCTCGTGTGAAAAACCTGCACAAAGTTTTTGTGGGCCGGTGACATTCAAGATCCACACTAAACTTGGTAACATACTGATGTGTCATGCGTATCCAATACCATTTTCCAAAAAATATCAACATCAGTTTGGATATCACATACTTTTTTGGAATAGTATACATAATTTGAGGTTTTAAGGCAGCACAAAATGACAATTTCTTGTGGAACTGTAGTCTGGAAGCAGGCCATATCTGCCTTCATTAGGCATTGTGTCAGTTGCATGAATGTTCATGTATTGAGTTGTGGAACCTATATTGAAACCTGGCCTGTATTACAAGCTGGAAAATACACATATCAACTTTGGTTGAAATCAAATAATCCAAACTGAAGTTATCACCAATTGTTTACAGACAGATGGATGGACCGACAGATGGACGGACGGAAGTCATGACTATAGCCCTGACTATAAACAGTCAGGCTAAAAAGGCATTTTGTACCAAAGAAAAAATATTTCATGAATGGCCCTGGGTGAGGAGGTGGGGTGGGGGTGAGGGGTTGGGGAGAGTGGGGGTGTGTTAGGGTAGTCCATTATTTTTCCACATGTGGTCAACCTAAATCCTTCAGAATGAATTTTGAGCAGAGAAAAAAAAAATACCTAACTGGCACCATGGGGGTGGGGGTGTTTGTCTGGGCTTTTAACCATAAACTTTAACCAAAACTGTAAAAAAGCATTTTTGACGGAAGAAAAAAAAAAGGTGCCTAATTGGCCCCCTGGGGGTGGGGGTAGGGGGTGGTGGCTTTTGGGGGGGGGGGGGTATTGTTACGTGAGTTTAAAAAAAGGTTCCACATGTAGTGACTGTAAATGTTCAAAATGCAGATTTGAGGAAAGAAAAAAAAAAACCTAATTGGGGGTGGGTGGGATAATTTCTGTCTGGATTTGTAACCATAAACTTTAACCAAAACTCTAAAAAAAGCATTTTTGACAAAAGGAAAAAAAAAATGCATATTAGAGGAAATGAAAAAAAAAACCAATTGGGGGCGGAGGAGGGGGGGGGGGGGATCGGCAGTGGTGTTTGTCTGGGTTTTTAACCAAAACTGTAAACAAGCCTTTTTGACGAAAGAAAAAAAAAGTGCCTAATTGGCTCCTGGCGGGTGGGGCGGCAGGCGGGGTAGTGTTTGTCTGGGTTTTTAACCAAAACTGTAAACAAACATTTTTGACGAAAGAAGAAAAAAAAGTGCCTAATTGGCCCCGGCGGTGGGGCGGCAGGCAGGGTGGGGTGTCTTTAGGGTACATAAGTTTAAAAAAAGGTTCCGCATGCAGTGACTGTAAACAGTTCAAAATGCATATTGGAGAAAAGAAGATAAAAAAAGCCTAATTGGGGTGGGGGGTGGGGGGGGGGGGGGGGGTGTTTGTCTGGGTTTCTAACCACAAACTTGGAGTCATCCTACCAAGCTACAATGCAATCCCTTCATAATTATGGCCGCCTGTGGAATATTCTAAAGGTTTTTGGGCTTTGGGCCTCTGTTGCCATCACAGTTTCCCAAAAGGGGACGTTCTCATCTAGACATTATATGAAGTCAACCTATCAAGTTATAATGAAATCCCTCCATAAATATGACCTGTAGACTGTGCTAAAGGTTTTCGGGCTTCGGGCCCCTGTTGCCGTCACAGTTGCCCAAAAGGGGACGTTCTCATGTAGACATTATATGAAGTCAACCTATCAAGTTACAATGAAATCCCTCCATAAATATGACATGTAGAGTGTGCTAAAGGCTTTCAGGCTTCGGGCTCGGGCAGCCATCATGGTTGAATGATCGCAACCAAAAGGGGACATTCTCATCTGGGCATCATGTGGATTAATCCTATGAAGTTACAATGAAATCCCTTCATAAATATGACCTGTAGACTGTGCTGAAGTTTTTCGGGCTTTGGGAACCTGTAGCCGTCACAGTTGCCCAACCATGTCCAAAAGGGGACTTTCTCATGTAGACATTATATGAAGTCAACCTATCAAGTTACAATGAAACCCTCCATAAATATGTCCTGTAGACTGTGTTAAAGGTTTTCGGGTTTTGGGCTCGGGTAGTCGTGACGGTTGATAGATCACGCCAGAATGGGGAAATTCTCATGCAGACATCATACGAAATCATATCAAGTTACAATGAAATCCCTCCATATTAAACATGACCTGCAGACTGTGCTAAAAGTTTTTGGGTTTTGGGCTTGGGCAGCCATCACGGTTGACAGATCATGCCCAAACGGGGACGTTCTCATCTAGGCATTATATAGAGGCATTCTATGAAGTTGCAATGAAATCCCTTCATAAATACGACCTGTAGACTGTGCTAATGGTTTTCGGGTTTTGGGCTCGGGCAGCCATACCGGTTGACCGATCATGACCAAAAGGGGATGTTCTCATGTAGACATGACCTAAAACCTGCATATGAAATTTTGTGACGATCAGACAAAAACTACCGCGTATAGCTTGTACTTGAAAGTTGAATAAAAAACTTTAACCAAAACTCCAAATGTCAACTGAACAGGAAAAGAAAAAAAAAAAAAAACCCACTTGAACCTTCAGTAAAAAACTTTAACCTCAAACTTTAACCAAAACTCTAAATGTTAACAGACGGACAGACGGACGGATGAACAAAAGTCATTACTATAGCCCTCACTGTAAACAGTCGGGCTAAAAATGATCCTTGGTAAATCCCACTTCCAACGAAGGAAGTTATGTTTATCTCTCATGTACCCTTTGAGTGCTGTGGGGGCCCAAAAACAGCCCATTTCATCAAAATTTCAATGTTTGACAGCCTGTGGAGGGTTAACAAATGCATTGCCTAATATCTCTTGTATATCAATAGTTGTGTCACATTCAGGCCTAACAATGATGAATGTAAAAAAAATCTACAAGACACGTTTTGAGAAAGTGCCGATAAACCCTAATTTTGACAGTTTTTTGCCAGTTCTGGCGAAATAAGGATTAAAAAAAAAAAAATTCAGCTTCGGTACATTTTTAGATTTTGTGCCCCTCTATTACCGCCGCCCCCCCCCCCCCCCCCCCCCCCCACCCAAAAAAAAAAATTTATTACTTAACCATCTCAAATATGAGGTCATGCTGAACAGTGATCACAGTAATCTTATCACACCAACCACTTCCTATGATAGTTACACAGCATACCAGTTATTATTCATGGTATAGTTGCACCCCAAAACCATGTTACTAAGGCAGTAATCACTGGAAAAGTATCATACAAAAGATATTTGTCATTTTAAAGAGTATATATCTCACTCTCCTAAATTCTGTGACAGGATGATCAAGCTTAGTTTCTCTTCCCTCTATCACACTCCGTAACAATTCCATTTCTCCATGCCTAACACAACTGTGGCATGTCTCTGTTTTATTTAGAAATGGATAGGGTGATTTGTGTGGACATGAAACTCATTATTCCATGCCTACACTGTTCTGAAACAAACTATCCAACACAAAATCATAGAATCACTGGATATGATTTGATTAATCAAGATTTAAAAGATGAAAAACACATCATTTCAATTATTGGTAAATAATAAACGGCTTTTACCATACTACCATCACTTTTCACCAGGACCCAAACATACGCTTTCAGCAAGATGGATGGTTTTAGTGCACTGAAGGTTCATAAGCTGGGATGGTGAAGGGCCTCTAAAACATAGCTTGTGAACCCACACTGAAATGAGCTCAGACCTCATTTCAGTCAGAAATCATAATCTATGTTCTGATGCAATAAACAGCTGCACCACGAGCGCATGATACGCCCGTTATTAATTACAAGAGGGAAGCACTCAACAAGTGAAAAATTACCTATATTTTGACGAATAAAGTCCCATAATTCTGGAATGACAAATTGCACAGTGACACAAATTGAAAGGGAGCTTCCTTCCATCAACATATACTTTCCACCAAAAAATCACAAAAATTGCTCGAAGCATTTCCGAGTTATTGTACGATGTGTGGATGGATGGACAGACGGATGGACAGCGGTATACCATAATAAGACCATTTTTTCAAAGCGGGCGTATAAAAATGATATAATGGCCTGTAGCACTAAGTTTGGACAGCTGAGCATGTTGTTGCCTTGAATATTTCAGTATTTCAGGACAAAAATGAAAAATAGTGGGACAAATGGAGGACATGATATATCTAGTCTATCACTTACATCTTTACAACATGCATTATATTGAGAACAATGTGCTGTGGTATCAATAGCCTGTATGTAGTATCTCTGAACTCATTACAGACTTATGGCACAGAGCATCAAAATTTGGGTCCATACTCAGTACCTATAAAACACTGGTGGAGTGTATCTTCCACCAAGATAACAGTCCATATACTGTGATAACGTATAAATGGAGGTAATAGTTGGTGGAGTATGTACGAAACATTCATAAAATCATGAGAAAGAAGGTTAAATTGCACTTCTCATAATAGAAACAAATAAGGCCTAAAAAAGTTTAAAATCTGTTTCTCAGGCCCTACCACATGATCCTTTTGGCTACCGCATGCTCTCTTTTTATAACCAATGCAAATTTAAAAAACTAAAAATTAAATGGTTTATGTCTGATATTTTACCCAAGTTAATAAAACTGATAAACTTGTCCTTTGAGTACAAAAAGGCTGTCCAATGCTTTAGCATTGCAAAGCCTTCTAGCACTCAAGTGGTAAAATACACCACCACCTATGCTATTCTGTAGATTATGAGGCCTAAAGCGCAAAACAAACCAAGAACATGAACTTTTGACAGCAAAGAAATAATTACAATAATAAAGTCCCATAACTCTGGAATGACTAATCGAACGGCGACACTAAGAAAGAGAGCTTCCTTCCATCAACATACACCACCTATCAAAAAATCACAAAAATCTCTCAAAGTGTTCTCGAGTTTTCGTACGACGTGTAAAAAATCAACGATCTTCTAAGTAATAAAGTCCCATAACTCTGGATCGAATAGTGAAACTAACCGAAAGGGAGCTTCCTTCCTTCAACATACACCACCTACCAAAAAATCACAAAAATCTCTCAAAGCATTCTCGAGTTATCGTACGACGTGTAAAAAATCAAAGATTTTCTAAGTAATAAAATCCCATAACTCTGGAATGACTAATCAAATGGTGACACTAACCGAAAGGGAGCTTCCTTCCATTAACATACACCACCTACCCAAAAATCGCGAAAATCTCTCAGACCGTTCTCGAGTTATCATACGACGTGTAAAAAATCAACGATTTTCTAAGTAATAAAGTCCCATAACTCTGGAATGACTAATCAAATGGCGACACCAACTGAAAGGGAGCTTCCTTCCATCAACATAAACCACCTACCAAAAAATCGTGAAAATCTCTCGAAGTGTTCTCGAGTTATCGTACGACGTGTAAAAAATCAACAATTTTCTGAGTAATAAAGTCCCATAACTCTGGAATGACTAACCGAACGGTGACACTAAATGAAAGGGAACATCCCTCCATCGATATACACCACCTACCTAAAAATCACGAAAATCTCACAAAGCGTTCTCGAGTTATCGTAAAACGTGTAAAAAATCAACAATTTTCTAAGTAATAAAATCCCATAACTCTGGAATGACTAATCGAACGACGACACAAGTAATGAAAGGGAGCTTCCCTCCATTGAAATACACCACCTACCCAAAAATCACGAAAATCTCTCAAAGCGTTCTTGAGTTATCGTACAACGTGTAAAAAATCAACAATTTTCTAAGTAATAAAGTCCCATAACTCTGGAATGACTAATCGAACGGTGACACTAAATGAAAGGGAGCATCCCTCCATCGATATACACCACCTACCCAAAAATCACGAAAATCTCTCAAAGCGTTCTCGAGTTATTGTACAACGTGTAAAAAATCAACAATTTTCTAAGTAATAAAGTCCCATAATTCTGGAATGACTAATCGAACGACGACACTAAATGAAAGGGAGCTTCCTTCCATCGATATACACCTCCAACCCAAAAATCATGAAAATCTCTCAAAGTGTTCTTGAGTTATCGTACGACGTGTGACCGGATGGACAGACGGATGGATGGACAGACGGACGCTCCAACATTTCGGGTTTATGGGCTACCAAAAAAACATTTTGTATATCCAAAACCTTATTTTACCCAGAACCCCACCCCCTCCACCCTAGAACTTATATTTAACCCTAACCCCACCCCTCCACCCTAAAACCACACCCTAACCCTAACCCTACCCCACCCTGACCCAAACCCTAAAAGCCCACCCCAGACCCTAACCCCACCCACCCCAGGACCTAACCCCCCCAACCTTAAGCCCTACTCTGGGGCTACCCCTAACCCCACCCCACCCCTGACCCAACCCCACCCTAGCCAAACCAATAGGATTAGGAGCTATTTTTTGGTCTAGGGGCTACTAAAACTAAAACACCACCCCTGACCCCAACCCTACCCCCCCCAGGACCTAACCCTCCCCCAACCTTAAGCCCTACTCTGGGGCTACCCCTAACCCTAACCCCACCGCCAATCCTAACCCTAACACTACCTTAATTTGGAGGTAGCCCCTAATAATAATATTCCCTAAACTCCCAATGTTGGCCCGGACAGATGGACAGCGGTATACCATAATACGACCCATTTTTTCAAAACGGCTTATAAAAAAGGAAAAAGAAAATTGTTGTTCATGAATTTTTTTGCAAGTGTCGTCTTTTTTTTCGTGCCAGGTAAAAGGTTAACAGCATAATTTTCGAATAATACTATAAGGAAATTAACCAATTACATCTTGTTTAATAGAGAGCTCATGGAGCTTATTAGCTCACCTGACTGAAAGTCAGGGTGAGCTATTCTGATCACTTTTCATCCGTCGTCCGTCGTCCGTCGTGAAGGTGGTGTTTGGGCTTTTTCTCCCAAACCACTGGCTGCATATTAATGAAATTTCATGTGAGAAGGGGTTGTGTCTGCGGACACCGATTTTTTGTCAAATTAGGTTTCGGCTCACATTGAGCAGAGGGATGGGGCAAAAATGCTGCAATTCTTAAAAAATCTTCTTCTCAAGAACCAGCAATAGCAGAGACTTGATATTTGGTATGCAGCTTCCTTTTGAGGTGTAGACTCAAGTTTGTTCAAGAGAAGTTGGAGGGGCTATATTTGACGATGTTAAAGGAGGGGCAAAAATTTTGGCCCCGCCCCAAATTTCTATTTTCCAAACCGCGAGGCCGATTTGAACCAAATTTTACATGAGTGCTTATTGGGTCATAAGTACCTAATTTATGGCGAAATTGTTTTCCCCATAGCCCCGTGGGAACCACAGGAGCTAAAAATAGAAAAAAATGAAAACGCTCATATCTCCAAAACTACATGGCACTGAGAATTCTTATTTGTTGTGAAGCTTCCTTAGGACCAACAGAATGGAATGATCCAAAAAAATTGCCATCAGTTTTATGATGGGGTACTTTTTGGGGAGTTTGAAAAAGTGGTGAGTCAGCATTTTTTAACACTGTGGGTAATGGGAAAAACATAAGACTACTTTTCTCCGAAAGCACTGCTCGAAAAGCTTTAAAATTTCACATATAACATCTTTGGAAGATTGTTTCACATGTTTATTGAAATGAATTGCCTGGGTGGATATTTGGGCTCTCTATGGGAGCCCAAATGTTTAAATTAGTGCAGTATGAGGAGTATTTTTGAAAATCTTCTTCTTGAGATCTAGCAATAAGAATGTTTTGATATTTGGTATGCAGCATCCTTAGGGGGGTGAGATTCAAGTTTGTTGAAGCCAAATCCCTGGGTTCATATTTAGGCTGAAAATTTGGGGTCCCGTTGTGGACTTCGAAATTTTGGACCAAAATCCGAAAAAAATTTTTTTTGTTTTTTATGCGTTTTGGTCAATTTTAAGACAAAAAAAAAAAATTTTTTTCCCCCTGAAAATTTGGGGTGCGGGTGGGACTTAGAAAATTTTGGACCAAAATCCTAAAAATTTTTTTTTTGTTTTTTATGCATTTCTGTCAATTTTAAGACAAAAAAAAAAATTATTTTTTTTCCCCTGAAAATTTGGGGTGCGGGTGGGACTTAGAAAATTTTGGACCAAAATCCGAAAAATTTTTTTTTTGTTTTTTATGCATTTCTGTCAATTTTAAGACAAAAAAAAAAGAAAAGTTTTTTCCCCTGAAAATTTTGGGTCCGGGTGGGACTTAGAAAATTTTGGAACAAAATCCGAAAAAAATTTTTTTTTGTTTTTTTCTGCGTTTTGGTCAATTTTAAGACAAAAAAAATTTTTTTTTTTTCCCCTGAAAATTTTGGGTCCGGGTGGGACTTGAAAAATTTTGGACCAAAATCCGAAAAAAAATTTTTTTGTTTTTTCTGCGTTTTGGTCAATTTTAAGACAAAAAAAATTTTTTTTTTTCCCCTGAAAATTTTGGGTTCGGGTGGGATTTAGAAAATTTTGGACCAAAATCCGGAAATTTTTTGTTTGTTTGTTTTTTATGCATTTCTCTCAATTTTTAGACAAAAAAAAAAAAAAAAAAAAAATTTCCCCTGAAAATTTGGGGTCCGGGTGGGACTTAGAAAATTTTGGCCCAAAATCCGAAAAAAATTTTTTTTTTTTTTTTCTGCGTTTTGGTCAATTTTAAGACAAAAAATTTTTTTTTTTTTTTTTTTCACCCTGCTTTTCTTGGGAGGGGGCGTATGCAGCTTATTCAAGTCAAGTCCCTGGTTTGATATTTAGACTACCTTGTCAGGTGAGTGCCCTCAGGCCCCCTGGGGCCTCTTGTTTATTTAGAGATAACTGAAACAGATGATTAATCTTTAACAAACATGGAAATGTCATTGACAAAAATTCAATTATACTGCCATAGTGCTTGGAATTAAAAAAAAAAAGAACACCTGCCCCTTCCCAACATCCCTCCAGCATATAATGTTAGTTGCAAGATTCATATGAAAATCAATTCTCAGTATGTGGGAGAAACCAGCTGTCCTTTAAGAACAAGGGCTACTCAGCATGTATTGGACATTATTCATGAGAAGGGAACACCAGTCTCAGAACACTTCAACGCGCCATGGCACAACATTAGGCAACACTTTAGAATATTCCCCATCGAGAAAATACCACCCCAGGAAAATGAGGAATCCACAAATGAGTTTCGCAAAACACGCGAGGGTTTCTGGATAAAAGAGCTTCAGAATTTGGCACCGCTCGGAATTAATGAACTCCCAGGCTAGCCTTCCCTGTGTGTTTTAATATAATCGTCTATCGGTTCAAATCGGTCGCATGTTCAAGGAAGAGTTCAAAAACCTAAACTCCAGATTAAAATCACCCATTCATGTGCGCCCTCTAATTCCATATTCTAAAAATCGCAGTTTAAAAGATATTCTAGTCAGATCAAAATTAAAACCATTGAGTACAAACTGACATAAGATAATCACAGGTAACACATTCCCGTCTCAGTTTTTTATTTTTTTATTTTTTTTTTTTTTATTTTATTTTATTATTTTATTATTATTTTTTTTTATTTTTTTATTTTGTTTATTTTTTAGGGGGGTTCTGCGATGATTGAATGTCCGAGAGGGGCATATCCATTGGAGGTGTGGTGCGTCGCGTCGCGAGTTTTGGTGTAGACCGTGTTATCGGGGCAAAGAATGCCTTGGTGATGTGATTTGCATGGGGACCTCTGCGTGCCGGGCTTCTGATGGCTGTTTTGTGTCTGCTTCTTGGGAACTGAGTGGAACTTTATTTATTTCCTAATTATTTATTTGGGTGTTTACTATGTTTTAGTTTTATTATTATTGTTTTTTTGTATTTTTTCTTCTATTTTTATTTTTTTAATGGTGGGTAGGTCGATGTTGAACGCAGTCTCCCAGCGCGCTTTACTTCCGACATGCAACGCCGTGTGTGGTTCTTCTGAAACCGCATTCGACGTCGCCTGTCTGAGGGTGACACGCTCTGATGGATGGCCAGTCTCTGGCCAGAAGGTATCGATCATTAATCTTTTTTGACCCAATCAATATCGGCCTATAAAACAAAAGCAAGTCTCGCAAACAGGTTTAGTCAAGAATGTGAATTAATTCATTCACTCTGTGCTAGTGCGTATCTACATATCGAAAATATTCATCCATCCATCCATCCATCCATGTAATCTATCTATCTGTCATTCATGCATCACAGATGGGTTCAGTAACCTGCCTCTATTATCTCTATTATTCCTCAGACAAAACTGGACTGCATCTGTACCTGCTTATTTATATCAAGTCAAATGGATAGAGTGACTGGCATCTTAGTACAAGGGCATCTTTCCATCTTCACTTTAATCACCACCACATCTAAATTGAAAAACTGCTGATGTTTTGGGGGACACAGATAAGAGTAGAAAACTAAAAAGTTGGCAGTCCCATTTATCTTCAATAATCTTAACCCTATCTAGTTGGCAGTCCCATATATCTTCAATAATCTTAACCCTATCTACCCAGTATGCATAAAATTGGTGCAAAAGGAAAATTCGCTGATAACTAATTGATAACTGTGAAATGCTATCCAACAAGTGGAGAGGAGACCTTGTAATCATTTAATCGGCTTTTAGAACTCATTTATGGTTGAACCTCAATAGACAGGATGCCTCTTCAGCTGAGAGCAGCCTGAGACATTGAGTTCTAAGGCTGTTGTAAATGCAGCATCTGCTTTACCTCGCCCTGAGTAGTTCAGATGAGCATATGGCACTGTCAGTATTGGACACACTGTAAAAATGATTAAAATATAATTCTAATCTAATCACTGAAATTAGCACTGACAGCCAACAATGCTATAACCAAGTACCATGGAATGGCTGATTGCAATGACTATTTTTTTGGAAGGAGGTGGAAAGGGAGCTGCAAATCAATAAACAGTGTCTCATTCTTCAAATTCTGTTGATTCTAGTTTTTTCAGAGCAAGAAGGCTGACCTGTTAATGGGTGGTAAATAAGTGACTACACAACCAGTTTAGCCACATTTATAGAGGCAAACTGCACATTACCTTTCAAAATTTTCTGTGTATCCTAGTAATTACTTAATGGTGTTTAAGGTCACTTTCAGCTTCTAAAGTTATATCATGGCTGCAGCACAGGTATGAAGTCAAGCTTAACCAGTCTTTTATTCCTGTGTTTCCCACTTTAGAGGATTTCAAACCAAGCATTGGTTATCAGGTCCTATTTTACCAGTATTTTATTTATTTATTTATTGGTGTTTAACCCTTTCGTGACTCGTCGGCGTGTGCCACGCCAATGGTAAACTGACACTACAAACCCGTTGGCGTGCTGCGAGCCGATGGCATAGTAACGCATCTACTCTCACCTCAGTCCACGTGTGCTATCTCTATCAGTCCAGAGAAGTAATTTCATGCCCGAATGAATTTAGAGTTGTTTCCCTTTAGTTGATTGGCTACAGTTTTAGTGCATATTGCACCTCACAGTAATTCCATGGTTGAAGATGACAATTGATAGCAACGTGGGAAAAAGGATTCTGCGGTACAGTCTGGCTCAAATGAAGCTGACACATATGACACTACCATGAGTGCTGGACGTTCAGATGATGTTGCCAGTAATAATCCAGATAACAGAGTGGAATAGGACTGGCCAGTGGGAGGGGACGTGGCAGAAAAAGAAGTGCTGGTCAGGGACATGGCAGAATACGAGGGTGCTGGCGTGGTCATGGAATTGGTCCAATTTTTCAATGGGAAAAATGCACAGATTTTGTTCCACCAGATATCCCATATTCTGAAGCTGGGAAGATAAATCTTGACTTTCCTGACAATCCAAATGAATGGAACGTTTTATACCTTTATCTAATTATCTAACGGACGAGATGATCCCGAAATTAACCCCAATATCCCAAGTCTGGGGGTCGGATTGGCTGAGTCGCGAAAGGGTTAAGGCCACATACTTCTGTACAATGGCTAATCATGACCGCAACATGAAGATAAAGTCAAGTTCAGTCAATCGTTTAGACCCATATTGCCCACTTTAGAAGACTTCCACCTCAAGCATTGGTGACTGGGTCCTATTTTACCAGTACAACAGAGCTTGTTTACCACAGTAAAATGAAAGTGTCAATGACACTGCAGCTTAACTTGACTGTGTGTAGTGTTAGATAAAAAGGATAATGTTCAATGTTTATGAAAGGATTATGAAATAAGACAAGAATTGTGATAATTGAGAATACGTTAAGTTCTGGACCTACATGCCATGTTTTCAACAAGAATAGTTTGAGGTGTAGACTGTACTAAAGAACTGAGGCCTGGGTTGATGTGGCCCTCACAGTTAATGTATGTCAACCAAAGTTACCTACAGTAAAATCATTCCAAAATGATTTATCCAACCAAGTTACAATGAAATCCCTTCATAAATATGACTTGTAGACTTTGCTAAAGTAATCTAGGTCACATGCCTGTCCAGCAGTCACGGTTTACCAATTGTGACAAAAGTAGGACACTCTCATCTAGATATTATACCGATTTATCCTGCCAAGATACAATGGAATCCCTCCATAAAGATGGCCCGTAGACAGTGCTAAAGGAATCTAGGTCATGTGCCAAAGCGGTGGTAATGTCTGACCGGTCATGACCAAAATAGGACAGTTTCATCTAGACAGCATACCATGTTATCCTACCAAGCTACAATGAAATCGCTTCATAAATGTGAACTGTAGACTGTGCTAAACAAATCTAGGTCACATGCCTGTGCGGCCATCACAGATGACCAATCAAGACCAAAATAGGGCATTCTCATCTAGACATTATATGGAGTCATCCCACCAAGTTACAATGAAACCCCTTCATAAATATAACCCATTGAAGTACTAAATGTTTTCAGGTTTTGGCCCGCGCAACTGTCACAGCTGACCTATCGCGACCAAAATGGGACGTTTTCATTTAGACATAACCTCAAACCTGCAAATGAAATTTAGTGATGATCGGACAAGAACTACGCGATGTAGTCTGTGCTAAAGAAAATGTGAACAGACTCCTCACAGACTAACACGACTCACAGACTTCTCGTCGTGATGGCAATAGGTAATCTTGACTTTGTCAAGTTAAGCTAAAAACAGTTTCATGGGGGTATTTTACCGGTAAAACAGAACTTGTTAACAACAAGTAATGTCAGCTTACCTGGGTACCCCATTGAGGGGGCGAGGAGGTGTATCCTAGAAAGGTTAATCTATTCTTAGCTGACGGTGTGATAGAAGCCACTATAATGGCTCCACCAAAACATACTAAAAGACACTTTAGCGTCTTTTACATTGAATGAATTAGCTAGTTGTTTGCTCAGCAGTAGAAAAAAAAATGTTTATTCGAAATTGTTGTATTTCAACTTATTAGATTGTGCCAACAGATACACAAAAAAATTGTGTAACACTTTTTATAAAAAAAATGGTGCTAAACCAAGGATCTCCTTGCCAGCAACATTGTATCTTTAAAAAAAAATGCTTGTGTTACAAATCATCTTTGAAAAATAATCTAACCCTCTTCCAATTAAGGAAAGAATCTTCTCATTCATTTATAGTGGAGTCAAAGTATGACAGACCTAGAAAAAATTTGTGCAGAAATGGTTTGAACGTTTTCTGATTCTATGAACATCCTTCAATTACAGAAAAAAAATCCATGCTCTAAGTCATGCGCTTTCCCAAAAAATCCAATATGGTTTAAAGATGGCCGCCAGAACACTTTACTCATTTTAGCTCCCTTATTTGACATTATAGTATGATAATATAGGCTTATTTTATGCATGTATCGTGATCTACAGACAAAACTCCATCCTATGATCATATGGTACCAAATCTGACTATATAATATCCAAAGTGACCGACAAAATGTTTTCAGTCGAATTTCATTAAATATTCTATCAGTGTTTTGAAACTTGAAACTTTTATTAAAGCTTGTAACTAACAAAACATGAGTACTATGAATGATGAACATAATTGAGGGACTTTTGAATGATGAGTGATCAAAAATGTCAGTGCTATGTAGTTGAAATCTCAATATATGAACACCGATATATATATATATATACTTAGATAAATAGCATCACACAGGTACATTAATAGACTAACACAAAGATCCAGCGAAAAGTTTAAACTTTAATTTTCGAGTGACACAGCACTCTTCTTCAGAAAACTAAAAACAAATGATTCAAAATAATTTACAAGGGTATTAAATACATTGAAAGGTGTGAAAAGATAAAATCCATAAAATAAACAAGTTATATATATTACAAACGGGATAACCCAAAGGCTGATCAAATAATAATGGGAGTAAATACAAAAGAAAATATCTATTTGGCAACGACGAATTTGGTGACACTGGGTGATGATATGGTTTAGACAAAGCCGCAATACTGAGTCACTGAATGAATGGTAATTGTTTTAAGGAGCTGACTGTATGGGGCGCAATGAAACAGGGTCTTGTTTTTTATTTCTTGCCTTATTCATTCCGATTCTGTGTGGCCCTGAAAATAATTTAGGAAAGATAAGGTGAATGAATGAATGTGAAAGAGGAGAAAAAGGGGAGAAATAAAAGAGAGAGAGAGAGAGAGAGCGAGAGAGAGAGGGGCTTTGGAGGCAACGGTCAAAAGTTTGCTCGATAGGAGGTGGGGGGGGGGGGGGGTTGTTAGATGGTGACAACCGATAGATCTGTCTCAGGATCACATGCGAGAGGTAAACAACACGATTAAACAGAGCAATACCCTGGACTGTAGCATTCCAAGGCCGACCGTCTCCCTTTCCTCGTTAGGAACTTACATTGTATGTCCCTTGCCGATGTCATGTTTTGTGTTGTTTTTCAGGAGTTATTTCTTGGGAGGGATAAGGCTCATATAAAAAACTCCGTAAAGTTGCTTCCTACTAATTTTCTGGCTTCATTTTCAAAACTTAACTTTGGGTTAGGCATCCTCTGAGAGATTTGTCCAAGAATCATATACACAATGTAAGAGTGAGAGGGGGCCCTTCCGCTATCACACTCATTCACTAACCTTCTCTTTATGAAAGAAGGGGTGGGTAAATGAATGAGTGCAAGATAAAGAGAAGGGCAGAGGGCTAGGGACAAAGCGGTCAAAAGTTTTGCTTGAGAGGGGGTGGGGGGTGGGGATTGCCAGATAGTGGATTCAGGAGAGATCTTCTGTCGACCAGGAATAAGAGACAGAAAATCGATCATACCCTTCCAAATGAACAGAGCAAAGAGTGTTTACCCTCAACAGAAGGAAGAGTCCTGATACAGATAGGAGGCGGAGTAGTTTCCGGTATCTGATCTTGGCCAGAAAGGAGCAATCACTGGTAAACATAACACTCGTAGGAGAGCTCCAGAAAAAGTCTGGGTCAACCGAGAGGGAGTGAAGCTCACTAACCCGTCTGGCTGAGGCAAAAGCCACCAGAAAAACTGACTTGTATGTGAGAGCGCATATCCACCTGGGATAAAGACTCGAATGCCTCCCCCACACTGCAAAGTCCTAGGCCTTTTCAAGGAAAAGTGCCGAACAAGCTTGGAGAGGCAAGGATGAGTGCCGATACGACGCTGTCCCACATACGAAAAGGTCTCTGAAGCATGGACCTGCACCCATTGCTGGAGATCCCCAGAATCAAACATATACCAGAAACTCCGCAATCTGTGTGATCGAAGGAGTGACAGAAGCAACAGAGTGATCCACACACCATCGACAGAAGACCTTCCACTTAGCTGCATAGGCTAAACCAGTGGGGTGCCTCTTTGAAGAAGAAAAGCAACTCCACAGCTCTTCTCGAAAAAATGCCACGGAGGAGACAGGACCTGACAAAAGACATGCGCGAAGGCATAATGAAGTCGGGTCGACGTGAAACCTCCTCGGGCGACCTTGGCAAAGAAGATCGCGACGTAGAGGGAGACGTGCCAGAACCGCCGCTAACAGAGTGGAGCAGATTGATCCACACCCACTGAAGCAACAGGGGTGCGATCGAGATGATTTGACAACTGAACTTTCATATCTGGGCTAGTACCTGAGGCAGAATCAGAACCGGCAGGAAGGCGTAGCCGACAAGACCATTCCAAAGGAGGGACAGAGCATCCACGGCGAAAGCTAGAGCATCTGGACATGGGGACACGAAAGTGTCCACCTGATGGTTCCAACGAGTCGCAAAGAGGCCGATGTGGGGATGACCCCAGAGATCGCAAAGAGACTGGAACACCGCCATGTGGAGCATCCACTCGGTGGAAAAGAACCTGCCCCATCGGGACAGGGAGTCGCCTAGGACGTTCAGACAACCGGGAATGTGACGAACCACCACTCCGGCGTTGACATCCTGAACGAGCAGTAGAAGATCCTGAACCAATTCGTACATGGGAACATAGTGCGTGCCGCCCTGGTTCTAAATGTAAACAACCACTGTCGAATTGTCAGGCAACAGAAGGACCTGACAATTCGAAAGGCGGGGGATCCACTGCCGGGAACTCAGAAGAAGAGCAAGAAGATCCTTCTGGCTGACGTGAAGAGCTGCTGGATCCTGGTCCCATGACCTGGGAAGGAAAAGACCGAGAGGATCCAACGTCGCACCCCATCTGAGATTGCTGGCGACTGCCGTCAGAACACGATCAGACGTGGGGAAGTCCAACGGAACTCCTTGCATAATCCACTGAACATCTGTCAGGGGAGCCGGTGACGAGGAAGAGACTCCAGAAACTGAAGCACCAGATCCAGAAGATCGACATTCGGCCTCCAACAACTGACCAGAAAGTGTTGGAGAGGTCTGACATTGCGCCGACCTAGAGGAATGAGATCTATCACCGAACCGCAGAGACCGAGCATCCGGGGAAGACTCCGAGCTGTAGCCAACGTGAACTAGGACAGGGCCAAAAGCTGAGAGAATCAAAGCCCTTGCCCGGGAAACCGCCAATGTATCCAGCTGAGTACGGAAGCCTATCCAAGATGACAAAACGATGGAGAAGGAACCAGGTCCGACTTCTCCCCATTGCCTCTGAACCCTACTGATGTGAGCAGGCTCAACAGTATGTCGACATCCGATTCCAGAAAGGCAGCATTGGAATGCCTCTGGAGGATATCGACTAGCTATGCCGAAGAACATACCCTGGACTGTGTGCGATGTAAGACTAACACATGCGACATCAGACGAGTGAAGGACCAAGGATCCAGGTCGAGGCCGAAGGGCATGGCCCTGAACTGGAAAACTTCCTGGGGAATGGAGCGGGGAACCGACCTGAAAGCCTCCATGCTGAACTTCGGAGCAATGATAGACTGGGTCAGGATTCTCAGATCGATAACCTGTCTCAGGCCAACAGGGACCCAAAAAACAGAAATTCAGCCCTCAACAGAGTGAAGAAATCCTGTCCCTACAGTCCCTCATTGACACCTAACTCCAATAATAATAATAAAATTTATCAACCGAAAAATTTTATGTCCGAACCGCATGGTATGCGAAATTCGCGCCGCGACACAGAAAATATATAAAATATAATGAAAATGTGGTTGAAAATAATAACGAGAATATATAAAACACAGTCCTGTTATTATACGATCCTCAGATCCATAATTCCAATCACAGGAATCCATTATCGACGAGTTGAATTATCACTGTATCGTAATACAAATGGCCGAACGTCATCCCTGGATGTCGGACGAAAAAAAAGAATGGTTTGATGACTTCTTTGCGCACTGGTTATTGTACTAAGAGAAGAGTGTCCCTTACTGGGTGTGCACTGATGGTGCTCGACCCAGTTTGGGCTTATTTTTTCGTGGTGTTTCTACACCACTTTTCTTTCCCAAATCTCTTGGGAAAGATTAAAATAGAGAGTATTTTATCCGAGTTAGGGTCTTCCACTATAGTGCAAGCCTGTAGTAAACAATTGTAAGGTAGGTTGATAAGAAATTTGTGTTCAGGTTCTCGGGGGAAATTTGACGGATGCGCATAGGGGGAGGACTGCTGAGAAGTACATATGGGCATGCAACAGCCTCAATGGAGGCATAAATAGAGACGCTGGTTTTATGTCTGCGTGGCTGTGACTAGCTTCACAATAAACTTTTTCCTTCCATTAATTTCTACTCCGGAATATACCTTATGTCAAACATAATCACTTGAACTGTATTTCCTTTCCATTCTTACCATTTTATCACCGGAAGACCGAGAAGGTCGAAAGCTAGTGTAAATGAAAGTGTTAATAACACTGTAGCTTAACTTGTCTGTGTGTTGTGTTTGATGAAAAGGATAATGTTCAATGTTTATGAAAGGATTATGAAATAAGACAAGAATTGTGATAATTGGGAATATGTTAATGTCTGTTCCCTGTATGCTATGTTTATAATAAAAATAATATGAGGTGTAGACTGTACTAAAGAACTGAGGGGTGGATTAATGTGGCCTTCACAGTTAATGTATGTGGCCGTCACAGTTAAAGTATGTCAACAAAAGTTACCAAGTTACAGTGAAATTATTCCAAAACGAGTCATCCTATCAAGTTGCAATGAAATCCCTTCATAAATATGGCCTGTAGACTGTGCTAAAGGTTTTCGGGCTTCAGGCCTGTGTAGCCATCACGGTTGACCGATTGCAACTAAAAGGGGACGTCATCATCTCGACATTATTCTGAGTCATTCAACCATGTTACAATGAAATCCCTTCACAAACACGACCTGTAGTCTGTACTAAATTTTTTCGGGTGCCATCATGGTTGAATGATCGCAACCAAAAGGGTACAGTCTCATCTGGGCATTATCTGGAGTGATTCTACAAAGTTACAATGAAATCCATTCATAAATATGACTTGTAGACTGTGCTAAAGGTTTTCGGACTTCAGGCCCCTGTAGCCATCACAGTTGACCAATCACAACCAAAAGGAGATGTCATCATCTAGGCATTATATGGAGTCAACCTAAAAAGTTACAATGAAATCCTTCCAAAAATACGACCTGTAAACTGTGCTAAAGGTTTTCAGGTTTTGGCCTCGGGCAGTCGTCAAGGTTGACAGATTGCGACCAAATGGGGAAGTTCTCATCTAGACATCATACGGAGTCATCCTACCAAGTTACAATGAAATCCCTCCATATTAAATATGACCTGCAGACTGTGCTAAACGTTTTTGGGTTTCAGGCTTGGGCAGCCATCATGGTTGACAGATCATGACCAAAAGGGGACGTTCTCATCTAGACATTATATAGAGGCATCCTACCAAATTACAATGAAATCCCTTCATAAATACGATCTGTAGGGAGCGCGGTGGCTCAGTTGGTAGAGGTGCAGGCTGCAAGCCGAGAGGTCCTCGGTTCGAATCACACCTGCGGCAACCGCGTTGTGTCCTTGGGCAAGACACTTCATCTCCATTGCCCGCGTGGGGGCACGATGACGCCGTGTACTAAGGCGTACTGCACGTCGATGGTACGCATGTCTTCAACCAATCTAACCCTGCCTGTGCTGCAGTGCGGAGTTACGATGTTGGGGAGCTGGCAGCTGCTCGTCGTTGCTCGGTGGTTCTCTCCGGGTACTCCGGCTTCCTCCACCCTTAAAACTGTCACGGTCATGATTAGCCATTGTGCATAAATATGTGACCTTAAACATCAATAGATAGATAATACGATCTGTAGACTGTGCTAATGGTTTTCGGGTTTGGGGCTTGGGCAGCCATACCAGTTGACCGATTGCGACCAAAAGGGGACGTTCTCATCTAGACATGACCCCAAACCTGCATATGAAATTTTGTGACGATCAGACAAGAAGTACGGGTTGTAGCCTGTGCTAAAGGAAAATGTGAACACATTTCTTCTGAGGTGCAGTTTGTAGAATTAAGTGCTTAGATGCAACTACCTTATATATATATATATAACTTCGTCAAATTGCCGTCATGCTCGGAAGTTTACTTCCTTCCAAGCGGCTTTCATTTTTGACTAATACTTATTCCGTTACGTTAAGTACCGTACCAATGTGTATCGCGTCATAGGAACGTAAAATTTAGCGTCACGCTGATCCTAATTGTTGAATGGGAAGTATAAAATCAAGAACCCGTCTATAAAATCGCCGATGCATATCTTCCTTGGGTGGCAACAAGTAAAGATATGTTCCGCATTACACGTTGTTCACTGTTTTTAATTGTAAGTTATGGACATACAAGACCGTATCATATCTTCCTTAGGTGGTAACGAGTGGAGATATATTCCGCGTTATTGCGCGCATTTTTTGTTCTCAGCCTAAGAATTAGAAGCATTCAATCATTTATCTCAACCTCGCCCTGGTAACAGAGGCAGAAGCGAGTTCGCAGGCAGTATTCACACATTCAACCATTCCTTGACCCGAATTGTTCAAACGCGTTGTTCTCCATATTCAAGTGTATTGCTTGTAAACCACCGTATCATATCTCCCTTGGGTGGTAAAGATATGTTCCCCGTATCATGTTGTTCCCCGTATCCGAGTCTATTACGCGCAAAATAACTGTATCATATCTTCCTTGGGTGGCAACAAGTAAAGATATGTTCCACGCTTCACTTTGCTTTTTGTATTCAAGTGTAAATTATGAAAAAATACCGTATATCTTCCTTGGGTGGCAACAAGTAAAGATATGTTCCGCGTTATTACGTAAAAAACAAATATGAATTAGACACTATTTCTAAAACCTCGCCCTGGTAACAGAGGCAGAGGCGAGTAAGTTCGTATACCGTATTCACACATCCAACCACTCCTTGGCCCGAATCATTCAATCATTTAAAAGCGCGCCTCCATATCTCCGCCCCAGTACCCAACCCGCGTCAATCAGACATCAATACCGCTGATGGAAAATATAATTTTTTTATATACCCTCCTTGCGTAGTAATAACCCCCTCCCCCCCCCCCCCCCCCCCCCCCCCGGACGATCCTTCCAGGGTGTGTAAATGTCTTGTCCCCACCCACTATTGCAGCATATATATGCCCTCCACCACTGATCTAAGGGCAATCCATCCTATAATGTCTACGCCGACAATCGTAGGCTAGGGTTCCATACTCCCCCCCCCACACCACATACACATGATGTACGCACTGACATATACCAAATGATCATAATCTCACAACATATACACGCTATGTTCAACACCAATGCGTGTTTAGGTGTAATTGCTCTGTACACTAATTTATATCCCCCCCCCCCCCCCAGAGCAATTACACCTAAACACGCATTGGTGTTGAACATAGCGTGTATATGTTGTGAGATTATGATCATTTGGTATATGTCAGTGCGTACATCATGTGTATGTGGTGTGGGGGGGGGGGGGGGGGAGTATGGAACCCTAGCCTACGATTGTCGGTGTAGACATTATAGGAGGGATTGCCCTTAGATCAGTGGTGGAGGGCATATATATGCTGCAATAGTGGGTGGGGACAAGACATTTACACACCCTGGAAGGATCGTCCGGGGGGGGGGGGGGGGGGGGGGAGGGGGTTATTACTATGCAAGGAGGGTATATAAAAAAATTATATTTTCCATCAGCGGTATTGATGTCTGATTGACTCGGGTTGGGTACTGGGGCGGAGATATGGAGGAGCGCTTTTAAATGATTGAATGATTCGGGCCAAGGAGTGGCTGGATGTGTGAATACGGTATACGAACTTACTTGCCTCTGCCTCTGTTACCATGGAGGTGCATGACGTAAATGATAAAGAGTAGGGGGCTGAGTACAGGTCCCTTAGGCATCCTGGCCTTGGGCTGAACCTCCCTGACAATTTCCCGGTTCACTCTGACCTAAATTGATCTGTCTCTCGGGGAGAATAAAATTAACCTCACGAGCTTATTTGAGAACCCAAGTTGGAGGAGTTTGATGATTTATCAATCATGAGGTTTTGTTCATTTGTTTATTAAGGGGTATGGTGTTTTGTCCGTATGGGGTTTTGTCCGGGCTCTTTACATGGCGTTTTGTCCGTGTGGGGGTTTGTCCAATCTGATTTTGTCCGCGCTCCGTACACATGCATTCGTACTCTTTGTTGTCCTGACATTATCCAAGTATACTTTCGGAAAAAAGGAATGCAAGTTCAATTTTGGTAATATAATTTTTTTAGCAGGAGACCAAAGGCAGTAAAATTTGACACACAGCTCTACCTCAGTTTTCTGTATAAAGAGTGTCTTTGGTTAAAATTTGGTCAACCATGACCACGTGAGACAGTATATGCTTTCAACAGATTTTTCGACAAAGCGTGTATCCGGGGCACTTGCTATGGGCTTGAAAAACATACCAAATCGAGGCTTTGAACAGTACAGGTCAATTGTACAACATTTCATTTCAACTCGATTGAATGGCAAAAGGCCACAAATATCCTTAGTTTATAGGGGTAGGACAATTTCTCTAATTAAGCAGGGCTATTCGCCACGTCTTGTCGCCCACCAAATTGGTGTCCTTGAGTGAAAAATAGTTTTTTTCGTCGGGTGTCTAGGAGCCACAGGAAGATTACCTGAGCATCCCCAAACGAAATGTCGCCATGTCAAGATTGAGGCATACGTCTCTCAAACCGTAACCGATTTCAGATGACGACGGAGACGCTGCACCAGGTTGTAGGCACTCATGATTGCAGAATGTGTCCAAGAAAAGTTAGGAATCAGTTGGGGGAGGTCAATTTATGGCCACGGCGACCCTACATTGGTCCGCAACTTACACCCAGATGACGTCAATGCAGAGACGTGGCTAGAGGCTTCCGATTGGGGGGAGGGGGGTAGGGTAGTGGATTTTTAACTGGGGAGGGAATGGGAGGGGGGGTTCCCCCATCCAGATCCCTCCCCCTAGTTGAAACTTCACTACCGAGAAAAAATTAGAAAATGAAGCCATGAAAGGGGGCATGAAATTGGTTTTTAGTAACTGAAATGCCAACATATTTATGATAGAATTATCAGGTTATTATTATTCTGGGAATTGAATATGTGCTAAACAAATGCTCAAGCTGAGAACTTTGAGCGATTCACACTGTCCTTACATTCAATCAGATCCTATGCAGGAATGATCAATTTTTGATGTTTCATCATTTTGTAACTGTGAATGATAGAAGTAACTCAGGATAATGAATTGACATGATGTGATTTTCTTGAAGTGCATTAGAAGGATTTTGTTTTATTACTGTAAGTAAATGTACTATAGAAATATCGTACCGATTGACATCATGCATACTTATGAAGCTCGATATTACGTACACTATAGTTGTAAATAGTACAGTTGGAATTTTTGCTGATTTGAAACTGAGTTGGAATTTTGGGATGTAAAAGAGACATCAGCATCCCGAAGAAGCTCTAAAATCCAGATAGAATAAATTTGCAACTACTCATGACTTGCCATCCGAATTTACAACTATAGGAAATTTTGGCCAGGATTGATGTGGGGGGAGGGGAGGTGACACCCCCCCACCCCCACCACACACACACACACACACACACACACACACACACATCCCGCTGTCGCCACGTCCCTGCATCAACGTCGATTGCAATTGCTGCGGACACACGCACCAAATTCGTTCCCCATGGCCCACTGGAGACACGTGTGTTATTCACTGACGAGTCTCTGTTCACGCTTCACAGGTCAGATGGATGACAATTTTACTATCGACGTCAAGGTGACCATTATTCTGACACGTGCGTTAGAAGCACGTCAATGTCCCAAACAATGCAGGCCCTTTCTGCCGGAGTGGAATAATATCCCACAACTTGCTGGGGTCAATGGTAAGGAGAATTAGAGCAGCGCCTGAAACACACGTTGGGCACACTCGCTATTGATTTTGATCAGGAATTGCCATAGGGTACCCAAGATTGAACGTGATCCATGCAAACGCCCTCTGTGTTAAGACAACAAAACTCATCAAAATTTAATCAGTAATGAAGACATAAAATCAAAATCCAAACAATGAAATAATCATCCATAACACATTGGAAATATTGCCACAGAAAAAAAACGTTTCTTTTTTCCGCTTGTATAGTTAGATGAAATGATCACAATGTGTGCTTCAGGCGGCTGTAAAATTCCCGCGAAAGGCTTTACAACAGCAGCCTCTATGGCATCGGCAATTCCAGGACTACAAATTATTTCTGACCAGACAGTGTGCAACCACCTCTGTGATGCACGTGTCGTAGCCAGACCTGTGGGTTTGACGCTACAACATCATCAAAGGCGACTTCAACATTCAGACCAAGTTTTATGCCTTAAAGTATTCTTCCAATCAATCAGCGGTCCTCGCTAGAAATTGATGGAAGGTGTTTGACATGGTTAATTCATAAAACAAGTTGAAAGCATGCCTTTGTTCTAAAAATAAAACTCGAAAGGCAGATAGGACGCCTCGCACATCATCCATAAATGTGGAACATGAGTCGACTCGACACTGTGATTTTCCCCAAAATGATTTCCAGAAAGAGGACTCCAGCAAAAACACGTCTCTTGTGCCTTCAGATTGCAACTATACTGTTGTTTTGAAAAGTGGCATACAGAGAGTACTCCGTCGTGTGTTTCTGAAAATACCAATGATAGGGTGGGCATACTGAGCAGCGGGCATAGGTGGACAAATAAGTCATGAAGTCTCATTCACGAGAGCAAAATGTTTTTTGTCAGAATAATTTGGAAAATTCTCACTCTTCAATTTCTGATGGCGCTTCTGGCAGTGCGGTTATGTCCTAGGCTTTCTGGTGCATTCGAGGGTACAAGTCCACTCCCCCAATGCTTGATGAACCGTTGAAAGTGATTTTGCCATGATTCGCCATTTTCCAATGCGGTGAATGACAGATTTGAATTGCTGTAATAGAATGCGATCTGATATGAGTATGAGTAGTTATGATGAAGTTGCAGTGATCGCCATTAAGGAATTAGCAACGAAACAAGTTGAAATGAGTTATCACTTTTATGAGTCTCCATGATGTGACATTGGGGGCACTTTTGACGAAATGCGTGATTAATATGTTCCTGTGAATAGACATCGGGAGGACTGGTTAGGATATATGAAATTTAATAATGTTTCTAGAATATAACATTAAGAGGACACCGTGTGAGATATAGAGTAAATTGCTGGACATTCTCCATATTCGTTGTAGGTGAATATGCGTCTAATGAATTGTTTGTTGAATTGATACAGCTGGCTTGTTACTAATTTCATCTGAAGTGACATGAAAGCAGGCCCATGCGAGATCCAGGCTTTATTTTTTTATAACTGTGTTGACTGGCCGTCACATGTCCATCCTTGGTCAATATTGAAACCAAAATATCTGTTCGCCACATGAACCAGGTAATGGGACTTTATTTTGGACATTTTTTTACATTTGGATATACTCATTTCTTCTGAAAACAAAATCCGTGTTTTGAAATCAGTTCAACCAATACTAACCCGTAAAACACGATACGATACTATACGATCAGTCATGATCATATTCTGACGAACACTTGAAAGAAACAAGCGACAAATCGAGATGAAATGGATTGTCACTTTTATATGTCTCCCTAATGTGACATTAGGGAGACTTTTGGTGAAACGCGTGATTGATATGTTCCCGTAATAAGACATTAGGAGGACTTCACAATATAATTGAAATATATATGTGTTATGAATAAAATATTAAGAGGACTGTGTATAAGATATTGTGTACATTGCTGACCGCCTTTCATATATTATTAACTTTTGGTGAAATACACATTTCATAGGTCTTCGTAGATAGACATTAGGAAGACTTGTGACGATATATGAAATGTATATGTCTCCTTAATGTAACATTAGGAGGACTTTGTATGATATATCGTGTAAATTACTGATTGCCCTTCATATACGTTGTAAGTTCACATGTGTCCACGATGTTTTTTATCGAACTGATAGAGTAGGTCTGTAACTATTTTCATCTGGTGTGACAAAAAACTGACCCATACCTAGATTTTGCCTTTATGTTTGATTATTGAGTTGCCGCATGTCCATATTGTTGGGTCGAGAAGATACTTTAATCATAACTTAATCAACCATGATTAAGAAACTCTATTTCTGGTTTGATATAAGTGTTTTTCCTGTCAAACATGCCCAGGCACCCATCCTTTTACAAATTAAGATTGGATCCCAGATATCTGTTGGTCATGTGAACTGGTTAATGGAAATTTATTTTGTGCGTTGTATTTGCACTTTGGATATACTCCTTTCTTGTGAAAACAAAATCGAATTTCGAAATCAGATCAACCATCACTGAACCGTAAAGAACAATGGAATATGACTAATCATGATCATATTCTGACAAACGCTTGAAAAGAACAAACAACAAAAAGAGATGAACGGGATATCACTTTCATATGTCTCCTTAATGTGACATTAGGGAGACTTCTTGTGAAATACGTGATTGATATGTTCATATAGTTAGACACTAGAAGGAGTTCTCAATATATTGCACAAATGTATGTCTTCTGAATATAACATTATGATGATTTTGTATGAGACAGAGTGTAAATTTCATGTATTATTAACTTTTGGTGAAATGCCTAATTGACATGTTCCCTTAATTAGACATTATGAGGGCTTGTGATGATATATCAAATGTATATGTCTCCTAAATGTAACATTAGGAGGACTTCATATGAGATACTGCAGGCCGCCCTCAATAAACGTTGAAAGTGCATATGTGTCTAACGAGTTGTTTGTAGCTGGACCGCTACTATTTTCATTTTGATTGATAAAAAACTGGCCCATACGAGATCCTGCCTTTATTTATTCGCCACGTGAACTGATTAAGGTGAATTAATTTTCTACATTTTTTTGTACTGGATGTGTTTGATTATTGTGAAAGCAAAGTCGTGTTTCGATATCAGTTCAACCAACACTAAACCGTAAAACACAATATGATACTATCAGTGACGATCATATTCTGACGAATGCTTGGAAAGAACAAGCAACAACGCTAGATGAAAATGGTTAACACCCTTATTATGTCTCCTTAATGTGACATTAAGGGGACTTTTGCTTAAACACGTGACTGATATGTTCCCGTAATTAGATATTAGGAGGACTTCGCAATATATTTGAAATATATGTGTCTTATGAATAAAAGGTATGAGATATTGTGTAAATTGCTGGCCACCTTTCATATATCATTAAGTTTTGGTGAAATACGTAATTGATATGTTCCCATAATTAGACTTTAGGGGGACTTGTGAGGGTGCATGAAATGTATATGCCACCTGAATGTAACATTAGGGGGACTTCCTGTGAGATAATGTATAAATTGCTGGCCACCCTTCATATATGTTTTAAGTGCATATGTGTCTACCATGTTGTTTGCTGAACTGATACAGCAGTCCTGTGCCTATTTTTTTTCAACTGTACCATTCTAGATCCCACGTTTATTTTTTATCCCTCCACTGCCTACCACAACTACTGCACATCTTAATGTTCGTGCCTCACAGGTTCACTATCACCACCTGTTCTGCAGTTGACTTCCACGTTGACTCTCATTCTTACCACCCATGATTCCACCATTCAGACGTCTTGCTTCCAGTATAAGTCTTATGCTTGGCTACCAGGACTATTGTCTTTCTGAGATGTGGTTATGAGCAAGTTGTGGGCAAGTCTGCATTTTGCGCACAACACATACATCGCATCGACACATGCCAAAAGTGGTGAGATGTGCTTGTGTCCCAGTGCACAATGGATGCACGCTGCTTGCAGTACATAGGCACATACAGATGTTTTACTCCCAACTCTTAGACCTCCACATGGCTTCTTTGCTCCTAGACTTTTCCCTTTTCGGAGGCTAGCTCCCACATAGTCATAGGCTTTTCGGCTCCCATATCATGTGCATGGCTTCCTGGTTCTCCCGGACTCTCTGAAGACAACTTAATCTGCCCCGAATAACCAAATCTGTGTTTTCGTTATAAGTCGTCAACAATGCTTGGACAATCTTTCTTGAACATGTCAAGTGTGACTGTCAAATGTTAATTTAATACTAAGGAGCAATTCCTAGGCGCAAACGACTCATCAACTTTGCCAACTCTATTATAATTGTCCAAAACTAAATAATTTCAAAATCTCAAAATTTACTTTTTATATTACCGCTGTTGACAATGGGGTGATGTCCTGTGGGTCATAGCCTGTTGGAATGCATGTACCTAGGTAAAATGTCATTGTCTTTTCGTCCCTATTCTTATTGATCCATCTTTTGACCTTGGAAATGACACAATAGTTGCGGTGCATACTATATGTCACATGGATATTTGTGGTATTGCGCATAACCAGCCATGTTGTGAGTATATTCTCTGGTAATGGTGGAGTTTCTCTGCCTATGCAGTGCGTGTTGTAATTTTGATGCATACTTCCATCGATCATTTTCGATAATTGGGGTCACATATTGTTTTCTGTTGTGTTACGTGTTGCTATAGGGGCGGAAGGCTTGCAGTAGTTCGAGGTGTGTTCTGAGTATGTTCGGTTGTAGGGAAGTTACCAGAAATATACCATCAATGACAGACATAGGTAAAACTGAGCATACAAAATCTTTAAATTAGTGTTTTCTCGCATACATTTGGCTAGCAGGTGTTAAGGAAATTCCAACATTTAGCCTACACACAACTGCCTACCACCCATAAATATCCTAGACAATATATCAACAATAGAAGCCTGCCTGTTCGAGACCCTGTTCTGGCTACCAATCTACCAATCACTTGCCGTGTTGTGATGTGTCTAGGGGATGCATGATCATGGACAGTTCTCCCTGCCTCAATGTGATAGAATCAACCAATCAAATCGATCAATCAAGATTAACAAGGCAATCAGCTTTCTGCATTCAACTTATCCCAATGCACCATCCGTCCAAACATATTAATCTTTCTTACCTGATATCAGATGTGTGGTGTCCGACTAGTCGAATGAGATTAAGAGTTGTTAGAACTGTCACATGATTCGAGTGACTTCTCCCTCCTCTGGGTATTTCAGAAACATTTAGCAATAACTCATACGGTAGCCACTGGTTTGAAGCAGATGATGACCACTGGTTGGAGAGGTGTGGGTACTTTTGGGACTGCTGCTTATGGATCAGAATCAAAGAGATCATTATCGAACCGATAGCCCTACTGCTATCAGTGACTACCACCTACTACTACCAGAGTCTCATATCACTGCACTACCGTATAAAACCAATACGGATCTTGCTGTTCATGCCTCACAAGTTCAATGTTAATATAATATGTCCTGTTGTGGATATCAACTAAAACTATTTTAAGTTTTACCACACATAATTCTATCATTCCGATGACTTGGCATCCAGTCTAAGTCTTATGCTTGGCTCCCGGTGCTATTGTCTCTCTGAGATGTGGTTATGTTCAAGTCTGCATTTTCCAGATGACGTATACAACACATATGCACAGGCCAGAAGTACCGACATGTGCTTGTGTACTAGTGCAAAATGGATGTACTTTACTTGTAACACTTGGGAACATATGGATATTTTACTCCTAATTCACAGACCATCACATAGCTTATTGGCTTTTAGCTCGGAGATTATTGTCTTTTTCGAGCCTAGTTCCTACATAATCGTTGTACCATCTCCACTTTGGTGGCAGTATCAACCGCAAGGTAAACAGGTGACTGGCCCAGGTTAGCCGTAGTTGACCTTAACTTATAGTTTAGTGGTGCTTGGGTCATGTCGGAGACGTGAAGCCCTTGATCGGTTACTGGTGGTATGGGGGAGTCATGGCCGGGATTGAGACCCTGACTGTACCTATGGCGAGTAGGGTTTGAGGATGGTTTCTCTAACAGCCCCCACCCCCGGTCCCCTTGAGACCTTTGAGCAGACGCATGCAGGCTACTGCTCTGATGGTTAATTTATGGCAGAAAGGTTTGAGGGTCAGTTTTCTACCAACTGTTATGCCCTGAAATTGTGCTTCCTCGCAACTCGGATACTCTTTCCGAAGAGTTCCCCTGTTATAGGGATTGGCTATTCACGTTTGTTGATTTAACTAATTGAGATTTTGACACATTAAGTTTTATTCTCCATTTCAACCACAATTCTTCCAGGTCGTCCAATGCATCCAAGAGTCGATTCTCAATCATACTCTCTATGCGAATGGCAGTCTAGAAGCCCAGGGCGTTGGCAAATTTGGAGAGCTCGACATAGTTTTCCTCAACCTCATGGAGGTGCATGACATAAACGATAAAGAGTAGGGGGCTGAGTAACGTCCTTTAGGCATCCAGGCCTTGGGCTGAACCTCCCTTACGATTTCCCGGTTCACTCTGATCTGTCTCTCGAGAGAATAAAATTAACCTCAGGAGCTTATTTGAGAACCCAAGTTGGAGGAGTTTGATGTTTTATCCATCATGAGGTTTTGTCCATTTGTTTTTAAGGGTTATGGTGTTTTGTCCGTTTGTAGTTTTGTCCAGGCTCTTTCATGGCGTTTTTGTCCTTATGGGAGTTTGTCCTATGAGATTTTATCTGTGCACCGAACACATGCATTTGTACTCTTTGTCGCCCTAACATTATCCAAGTATACTTACTGAAAAAAGAAATGCAAGTTCAGTTTTGGTAATATAATTTTTTTATCCGTTGACCAAATGCAGTAAAATTTGACACACTGCTTCCTGAGTGTCTTTGGTTAGATTTCGGTCAACCATGACCACGTGAGACGGTATATGCTTTCAACAGATTTTCCGACAAAGCGTGCATCCGGGGCACTTGTTATGGGTTTGAAAACCATACCAAATCGAAGCTTTCAACAGTACAGGTCGATCGTACAATATTTCATTTCAACTCGATTGAAAGGCAAAAGGCTGCGAATGTCCGAAGTTGATAGAAGTGGGACTATTGCTCTAATTATGCAGGGCCAATCGCAACGTTCGTCACCCACCAAATTGGTGTCCTTGAGTCAAAAATATTATTTTAGTCGGACGTCTGGTAGCCACAGGAAGAGTACCTGAGCATCCCCAGACTAAATGTCCGCGCACTAAGTCGCCACGTCAAGATTGAGGCATACGTCTCTCACATCATAACCGATTTCAGATGACGATGGAGACGCCGCACCAGGTTGTAGGCACTCATGGTCGCCGAATGTGTCCAAGAACAGTTAGGAATCAGTTGGGGGAGTTCAATTTAAGGCCACGGCGAACCTACATTGGTCTGCAACTTACACCCAGGCGACGTCAATGCAGTGATGTGGCTAGAAGCTTCCGATTGGGGGGTAGGGTAGTGGATTTCTAACTGGGGAGGGAACAGGAGGGGGTTTCCCCCATCCAGATCCCTCCCCATAGTTGAAACTTCACTACCGAGAAAAGTTTAGAAAAGGAAGCCATGAAAGTGGGCATGAAATTGGTTTTAGTAACTAAAATGCCAACATATTTATGATAGAATTATCAGGTTATTATTATTTGGTATTATTCTGGGAAATTAATATGTGCTAAACAAATGCTCAAGCTGAGAACTTTGTGCAGTTCACACTGTCCTAACATTAAATCAGATCTTATGCAGGAATGATCAATTTTTGATGTTTCATCATTTTGTAACTGTGAATTATAGAATTAATTCAGGATAACGATTTGACATGATGTGATTTTCTTGAAGTGCATTTGGAGAATTTTGTTTTATTTCGGTAAGTAAACGTAGGCTGCTATAGAGATCTCGTACCGATTGACATCATGCATACTTATGAAGCTCGATATTACGTATGCTATAGTTGTAAATAGTAACAGTTGGAATTTTTGCCGATTTGAAACCGAGTTGGAATTTTTGGATGTAAAGGAGACATTAGCATTGCCAAATAGAATAAATCCAGATAGAATAAATTTGCAACTACCCATGACTTGCCGCCCGAATTTACAACTATAGGAAATTTTGGCCAGGATGATGTGGGGTGGGGGTGGGTGACACCCCCACACCCACATCCCCTGTCTCCACATCCCTGCATCAACGTCGATTGCATGCACCAAATTCGTTTCCCATGGCCCACTGGAGACACGTGTATTATTCACTTACGAGTCTCTGTTCACGCTTCACAGGTCAGATGGACGACAATTTTGCTATCGACGTCGAGGTGACTGATATTCTGACGCGTGCGTTAGAAGTGCGTCAACATCCCAAACAACGTCACTTAGCTAACACAGGCCCTTTCTGTCAGAGTAGAATAACATCCCACAACTTGATGGGGTCAATGGTAAGGAGAATTAGAGCAGCGACTGAAACATGGGGTGGGCACACCCGCTATTGACTTTGATCAGGAATTGTGAGTACCCTACTCACGATTGCATGCAAACACCCTCTGTGTTAAGACAACAAAACTCGTCAAAATTTAATCTGTAATGAAGAAATAAAATCAAAATCCAAACAATGAAATAATCATCCATAACACATTGGAAATATTGCCACAGAAAAAAAACGTTTCTTTTTTCCGCTAGTATAGTTAGGTGAAATGATCACAATGTATGCTTCAGGCGGCTGTAAAATTCACGCAAAAGGCTTTAAAACAGCAGCCTCTACGGCATTGGCAATTCCAGGACTACGAATTAGTTCTGACCAGACAGTGCGCAACCTCTTCCATGATGCACATGTCCTAGCCAGACATTCTTTCAGAGCTGTGGGTTTGACGCTACAACACCATCAAAGGCGACTTCAACATTCAGACCAAGTTTTATGCCTTAAAGTATTCTTCCAATGAATCGGCGATCCTCGTTACATATTGATGGAATGTGTTCGACATGGTTCATTCATAAAACAAGTTGAAAACATACCTTTGTTCTAAAAATAAAACTCGAAAGACAGATAGGACACCTTGCACATCATCCATAAAAGAGCGCAAGTATCGCTGAAGCAATACATTGTCCCCTACCGGACTAATGAGCATTAATAATTATACAAATGTTATAACCTAGATGTGATCAGCATGAATTTCATTGAAGCGTTTCCAAAAAAAGTCCGGAAAACTGATATTTTGGCACTTTTCTATATTTCCAAGGCCATAACTCACACATGAATAATGCAATCAGCAACTTGATTTGTAAGTCATCGTTCTATAGTAGGTTACCAAGAATGAAATCATTCGGTTGAAGTATTTCAAAATACTTATTTTAAATATACATATTTGCAAATGAAACTTGATCTGTAAGTCATCGTTCTATATAGGTTACCAAAAATGAAATCATTCCGTTGAAGCGTTTCCAAAAAATGTCTGGAAAAATGATATTTTGGCGCTTTTCCATATTTCCAAGGGCCATAACTCACTCAAGAATACAGCAATCAGCATGAAACTCAAACTTGATCTGTAAGTCATCGTTCTATAGTAGGTTACCAAAAATGAAATCATTCCGTTGAAGCGTTTCCAAAAAAAGTCTGGAAAACTGACATTTTGGCGCTTTTCCACATTTCCAAGGACCATAAACTCACACAAGAATAATGCAATCAGCATGAAACTCAAACATGACCTATATGTCATCGTTCTATAGTAGGTTACCAAGAATGAAATCATTCGGTTGAAGCATTTCCCCAAAAAAGTCCGGAAAACTAAAGTATGACTGACTGACAGGCTGACGGATGGATGGACAGAGTGTAAATGAAACTTGATCTGTAAGTCATCGTTCTATAGTAGGTTACCAAAAATGAAATCATTCCGTTGAAGCGTTTCCAAAAAAAGTCTGGAAAACTGATATTTTGTCGCTTTTCCATATTTCCAAGGACCATAACTCACACAAGAATACGGCAATCAGCATGAAACTCAAACTTGATCTGTAAGTCATCGTTCTATAGTAGGTTACCAAAAATGAAATCATTCCGTTGAAGCGTTTCCAAAAAAAAGTCCAGAAAACTGATATTTCGGCGCTTTTCCATATTTCCAAGGGCCATAACTCCAACAAGAATAATGCAATCAGCATGAAACTCAAACTTGATCTGTAAGTCATCGTTCTATAGTAGTTTACCAAAAATGAAATCATTCCGTTGAAGCGTTTCCAAAAAAACTCTGGAAAATTGATATTTTGGTGCTTTTCCATATTTCCCAGGGCCGTAACTCACACAAGAATAATGCAATCAGCATGCAACTCACACTGGATCTATAAGTCATCATTCTATAGTAGTTTACCAGGCCTGGAAATAATTTTTTGGGGTGCATCGGTCATAAGAACCGGCTCCATAATGATTGGATCGGTCATACAGTATCCCAGGCCGGTCATATTTTTTGGCCTCCAAATCAAACATTAACTAGGGCAAAACCCATGTAAATTACGTTGGGCTAACGTCGTAACGATATACAAAATATTAGGGCCTACCTGCGATCAATTTTATTGAAATGACACTTTACTTTTATAACATTAAACTGCATGATGGCGATGTCTTTAGTCCGCAAATCACTTTTCTTTCTTAAAACGTAACAACTGGACTCCAGTGCGACAATTTCTTTGAAATTGAATGGTGGATGTCTCACCACTGGCAAATCTGGCACCTGGTCAAAACCAACCCCATCATTTTTTGCACCAGGTAACCTCGGCACCAAATAAAATCAGCACCTGCACATCTGTCACCTGAGTTAAAACTGGTTATATTTTTCTGGAAGTATTACTGAATTACTGTAAAGCTTTCCAGAAATTATGACAAATTCTACTCACAGTCTTCAAAGAAAGTATATTACACAAAGAAAAGGAAAGAGGAGGGGATCATCTAGTTCGATTTGAAGAACATACACAGAAAAAACAAAGTACAAATGAGTTTCAGTTTCGATTGCGAAAGGAGCATCTCTCATTTATAAATTTGTTTTGTGTTTTGCGATTTTGTATTTGTATTTATTTTAGAGAATATATTCAAATGTGGAAATTATTCACCATCAACATCCATAATTAGTGATTCAGAACACAAGGTCTCATGTGAAATATTAATATACTTGGGAGAAAAATACGCCGGTCATTCATGACCATTTGGATACAGTTAGCGCCGGTCACATCGATGTTTCGTGCCGGTCACTGTCCGTGACCGACCACTTATTTCCAGGCCTGAGTTTACCAAAAATGAAATCATTCCGTTGAAGCGTTTCAAAAAAAAAAATCCGGAAAACTAAAGTGTGACTGACTGACTGACTGACTGACAGACTGATGGATGAACAGAGTGCAAACCTATAGTCCCCTCCGGCAATGCCGGTAGGGAACTAATAAGGAACATGAGTCGACTCGACACAGCGCTTTTCCCCAAAATGATTTCCAGAAAGAGGACTCCAGCACAAACACGCCTTTTGTGCCTTCAGATTGCAACTAGACTGTTGTTTTGAAAGTTGTCATACAGAGAGTACTCCGTCTTGTGTTTCTGCAAATACCAATGGGTGGGCGTACTGAGCGGCGGGCATAGGTGGACAAATAAGTCATGAAGTCTCATTCACAAGAGCAAAATATTTTTTTGTCAGATTAATTTGAAAAATTCCCACTCCTCAATTTCTGATGGCGCTTCTGGCGGTGTGGTTATGTCATAAGCTTTCCGGTGCATTCGAGGGTACAAGTCCACTCCCCCAATGCATGCAAAACCGTTGAAAGTGGTTTTGCCATGCTTCGCCATTTTCCAACGCAGTGAATGACAGATTTGAATTGCTGTAATAGAACACGATACGATATGAGTATGAGTAGTAATGATGAAGTTGTAGTGATCGCCATTACGGAATTAGTAACGAAATGAGTTGAAATGAGTTATCACTTTTATGAGTCTCCATGATGTGACATTCGGGGCATTTTTGACGAAATGTGTGATTAATATGTTCCTGTAAATAGACATCGGGAGGACTGGTTAGAATATATGAGATATATATATGTTTCAAGAATATAACATTAAGAAGACACTGTGTGAGATATAGAGTAAATTGCTGGACATTCTCCAAAAACATTGTAGTTGAATATGCATCTAATGAATTGTTTGTTGAATTGATACAGCTGGCTCGTTACTATTTTCATTTGGAGTGACATGAAAGCTGTCCCATGCGAGATCCTGGCATTGTTTTTTTATAACTGTGTTGACTGGCCATCACATGTTCATCCTTTTGGTCAATATTCAAACCAAAATATCTGTTCGCCACGTGAACGGGTTAATGGGACTTTATTTTGGGCGTTTTTTAACTTTGGATACTCATTTCTTGTGAAAACAAAATCCGTGTTTTGAAATCAGTTCAACCAATACTAACCCGTAAAACACGATACGATACTATACGATCAGTCATGATCATATTCTGATGAACACTTGAAAGGAACAAGCAACAAATCGAGATGAAATGGATTATCACTTTTATATGTAAATATACATATCTCCTTAATGTAACCTTAGGAGGACTTTGTATGAGATATTGCATAAATTACTGACTGCCCTTCATATACGGTGTAAGTGCACATGTGTCTACGGTGTTTTTTATCGAATTGATAGAGCAGGCCTGTGACTATTTTCATCTGGAGTGACATAAAACTGGCCCATACCTAGATTCCGCCTTTATGTTTGACTGTTGTCTTCCCGTGCCGTCAAATGTCCATATTGTTGGGTCAAGAAGATACTTTAATCATAACTTAATCAACCATGATAAGAATACTCCTTTCTTGTGAAAACAAAATCGTATTTCGAAATCAGATCAACCAACACTAAACCGTAAAGAATGATAGAATATGACTAATCATGATCTTACGAACGCTTGAAAGAACACGCAACAAAATGAGATGAACTGAATATCACTTTCACTTGTCTCCTTAATGTAACATTAGGGAGACTTCTTGTGAAATACGTGATTGATATGTTCATATAGTTAGACACTTGAAGGAGTTCTCAATATATCGCACACAGGTATGTCTTCTGAATATAACGTTATGATGATTTTGTATGAGATACAGTGTAAATTTCATGTATTTTTAACGTTTGGTGAAATGCCCAATTGACATGTTACTTAGACATTAGGAGGACTTGTGATGATATATCAAATGTATATGTCTCCTGAATGGAACATTAGGAGGATGTCATAAGAGATATTGCAGGCCGCCCTCCATAAATGTTGAAAGTGCATATGTGTCAAACGAGTTGTTTGTTGCTGGCCTACTACTATTTTCATTTTGATTGATAAAAAAAACTGGCCCATACGAGATTCCACCTTTATTTATTCGCCACGTGAACTGATTAATGGGAATTTATTTTCTATGGTTTTCTTTGTACTGGATATATTCGATTATTGTGAAGGCAAAGTCGTCTTTCGAAATCAGTTCAACCAACACTAAACCATAAAACACAATACGATACGATCAGTGATGATCATATTCTGACGAATGGAAGGAACAAGCAACAACGAGAGATGGAATGGGTTAACACTTTTATTATGTCTCCTTAATGTGACATTAGGGAGACTTTTGCTTAAACACGTGATTGATATGTTCCCATAATTAGATATTAGGAGGACTTCACAATATATTTGAAATATATGTGTTTTATGAATAAAACGTATGAAATATTGTGTAAATTTCATAAATCATTAAGTTTTGGTAAAATACATAATTGATATGTTCCCATAATTAGACTTTAGGAGGACTTGTGAGGACGCATGAAATGTATATGTCTTCTGAATGTAACATTATGGGGACTTCCTATGAGATATTGTATAAATTACTGGCCACCTTTCGTATACATTGTAAGTGCATATGTGTCTACCGTGTTGTTTGTTGAACTGATACAGCAGGCCCGTGACTATTTTGTTTTAGCTGTACCATGCTAGATCCCACGTTTATTTTTTATCCCTCTACTGCCTACCACAACTACTGCGCATCTTACTGTTCATGCCTCACAGGTTCACTATCACCACCTGTTCTGCAGTTGACTTCCACAACAACTCTCATTCTTACCACCCATGATTCTACCATTCAGACATCTTGCTTCCGGTATAAGTCTTATGCTTGACTACCAGGACTATTGTCTTTCTGAGACGTGGTTATGAGCAAGTTGTGGGCAAGTCCGCATTTTACATACAACACATACACTGCATCAGCACATGCCAAAAGTGGATGCACTTGTGTCCCAGTACACAATGGATGCACGCTACTTGCAGTACATAAGCACATACGGATGTTTCACTCCCAACTCTTAGACCACCACATAGCTTCTTTGCTTCCAGCTCCTAGATTTTTCCCTTTTCGCAAGATAGCTCCCATATAGTCATAGGCTTTTCGGCTCTCATATCATGTGCATGACTTCCTGGTTCTCCTAGACTCTCTGCTTAATCTGCCCTGAATAACCAAATCTGTGTTTTCGTTATAAGTCGTCAACAATGCTTGGACAATCTTTCTTTTACATGTTAAGTGTGAATGTCAAATGTTAATTCAATACTAAGGAGCAATTCCTGAGTGCAAACGATTCCTGAACTTTATTATAACTGTCCGAACCTAAACAATTTCAACATCTCAAAATTTACTTTTTGTTTTACCGCTGTTGACAATGGGGTGATGTCCTGTGGGTCATAGCATGTTGGAATGCATGTACCTACGTAATATGTCATTGTCTTTTCGTCCCTATTCTGATTGATCCATCTTTTGACCTAGAAAATGATGCCCTAGTTGCGGTGCATACTATATGTTGCTTGGAGTTTTGTGGTATCACACATAATCAGCCATGTTGTGAGTATATACCCTGGTAATGGTGGAGTTTCTCTGCCTATGTTGTGCGTGTTGTAATTTTGATGCATACTTCCATCGATTTTGATGATTGGGATTACATATTGATTTCTGTTGTGTTACGTGTTGCTATAGGGGCAGAAGGCTTGCAATAGATCGAAGTGTGTTCTGAGTGTGTTCGGTTGTAGGGAAATTAACGGAAATATCTCATCAATGGGTAAAACTGAGCATACAAAATCTCTAAATTAGTGTTTTCTCGCATGCATGTGACTAGCAAGTGTCAAGTAAATTCCCACTTTTAGCCTACACACAACCGCCTACCACCCACAAATATCCTTGGCGATATATCAACAATAGAACCCTGCCTGTTTGAGACCCTGTTTTGGCTACCAGTCTACCAATCACTTGCCGAGTTGTGTTGTGTGCGAGCTCATGGTCAGTTCTCTCTGCCTCAATGTGATAGAATCGACCAATCAAATCGATCGATCAAGATTAACAAGGCAATCAGCTTGCTGCATTCAACTTATCCCAACGCACCATCTGTCCAAACATATTAATCTTTCTTACCTGATATCAGTTGTGTGGTGTCCGACTAGTCGAATGTGATTAAGAGTTGTTAGGACTGTCACATGATTCGAGTGACTTCTCCCTCCTCTGGGCATTTCGGAAACATTTAGCAATCACTCGTACAGTGGCCACTGGTTGGAAGCTTATGGTGATCACTATTTGGAGAGGTGTGGGTACTTTTGGGACTGCTGCTTGTGGATCAGAATTGAAGAGATCATTATCAATAGACGACAAACCGATAACCCTACTGCTATCAGTGACTACCACCTACTACTACCAGAGTCTCATATCACTGGACTACTCTACAAAACAACTACGGATCTTGCTGTTCGTGCCTCACAAGTTCAACTATTTTAAGTTTTATCACACATAATTCTACCATTCTGACGACTTGGCATCCAGTCTAAGTCTTATGCTTGGCTCCCAGCTATACTAGTGCCATTGTCTTTCTGAGATGTGGTAATGTTCAAGTCTACATTTTCCAGACGACGTATACAACACATATGCACATGCTAGAATTACCGACATGTGCTTGTGTACTGGTGCAAAATGGATGCACCTTACGTCCCTCCAGAGCAGTGGTTTTGGCGCTACAATAGTCAACGGCAACTTGAATATTACTAACGAGGTTTGTATCCCAGTGGACGCTTTCCACGGATCGTTGATCCTGGATAAAAAACGACAGAAGGTTTTTGACATGGTCCATTCATTAAACAAGTTGAAGGCCTGACTTTGTCCTAAAAATAGATACAAGAGGTAAACAGGACACCTTGAACAACTCACAGAAATGAGTCGACCCAGCGCTTTTCCCGAAAATGTTCTCCAGACAGTGTACTCCAGCACACTTCCATCCTCACCCAAAGTATCTGTTGGGATGGATGTGCCTTCCTCCAGATTGCAAATATCCGATCAGTGTTTCTCGGGGTTTTTCGGCCTCACTCGTAAAACTGTCTGACACTGGCTTTCGAAAGTGTCGGTGCGTCCCAGAAAATAAATAAACAAATAAAAAAATAAATAAATAAATGTCGTGCCCTGGGTGCAAGAACAAAATGATAGAAGGAACCTAAAGTATGCCGGTCGACACGATTGGCTGATCAGTTAAGGCCATTTCACACGGCGGCGACACGATTTGTGGATGCGACACGACAAAAAACACGCTCAGTAGAAACTATAGTAATTTCATGATTCTGTTCTGACAGCGCGCGATGTGACAGAGAGATAAAGCGACAGAGCGATAAAGCGACAGAGCGATAAAGCGACAGAGCGATGATTCACGAAGCGACTGGTGCAGCGATTTTTGTAAGCTTTTTTGGGGTCATCGCCTGGAGCCAAACCAATCAGATAACTGATAAATGGAGAATCCCCTATTCATGACATTCTACCTGAATGAAAGTGTTCTTACCTTAAGCAAATGGCTAACCGTTGCTGAGTAGAAATTGGCTTCCTCATGTTGCTGACCTGCTTTGTTATGGAGGGACTGATAACGTTCACCATATGGTCGAATTTGGTAGTGGTCATTCGAAAGTATTGCTTGAATCGACCCATATCAAGCCTCAGCTCAGCTACCAGATGATGGAATTCTCCAAAAGACCTCCTGTTTTGGTTAATTTGGGTGTGTCCAATGTTTTCTGGGTTTTTTTCTTTTGCTTTTTTAGTAAAAGCAACAAAAGAAGTTCCTTTTCATCAAAATCCTTCATCAAAATGGAGATTAAAAATGTGTATTCGCGTCTGTGTGTATTGTCCACCCCGTGCCATATGAACAGCCCATCTGCACGTAGAATCGCTGTGTTTTGATGCTGCGATAGATCTCCCTGTCCATGTGAAATGGCCTTTAGATTCGACGTAACGGTGATGCGTCTGTATATTTCAAAACTTCTGTGTCGTATCAGTGACGGATTTAATACATTAGATTCGACGCGTCAAAAATCTGTCGACTATTTCAGGCCTAACTTAACTTAAAAAGCAAGATTGGCATGTGTGAAATGCCTCAAGTAAAGCCTGAAATAGTAAACCAATTTTTGACGTGTTGAATCTAATACCAGAGCAAAAAATGAATTAAATTTGTCGGTGATGCATCAACTATTTCAATTAGATGCGAGTAAGACGCATCACCAACGAATCTCCGTCCAGAGACGTCTGAGACGAATCTCCGTCGGTGATGCGTCTGAAATATGTGTTTCAAATGGTCGATAGACTTTTGACGCGTTGAATCTAATACAAAGTGAGGAAACAATCGAGCGCTACCGTTAAGCCGAATGCAAATCATATGGTAATGAGGAAAGCACATATCAGTTGCTGGAAATACCCATCTTACGTCATTTTAGTGTTTACTAATCGAAGGTTTGATTCGAGATTTTTCAAAATGACTGAGGCATGGGTGAAAACGAAAATCAATTTTTCAAAATGACTGAATAAGAAGTTGATAGGTTAGTGTGAAAATCAGTTTTGAACAAACAGCAGCAGACTTGCCTTCAAACTACGTTGATAATTTCAACTTTCGACGTTCGTGGTATTGTTGCTGCTATGGGTAACGTAAGTTGGCAAAATATTCTCGTTCAAAAAAGCCTCGCCTTTCTCTCTCTCTGGCTTTAATGTGTTCCTGTCTCATATGTGATTTTTTAAACCTGCTTCACAAAATTTGATTCGGGTCCTCGGTTTGTTGAAGTTCACATCGAATTCAGTTGTTTGTTTATTGGGGTTTTACAACAGATTCAAATGCCAGTGTCATGCCATGTCAGGTAGTTTTGTGCGGGAGTGGGGAAGCCGGAGAGAACCACCGAACAATCGGCGAGTAACTACCAAACTCATCAACTTGCTAACCAGGGTTAAAAAGCATGCGGTTTAAGGCATGTGTACCATTCAAAAGCCATTAATTTTATGTTTTCCACTTGGGGAGGGTCTTTAAACGGCTGATCAAAGCGTGAGCATTAACTCTACAGCCCCCAATTCCCTCAGTGTCCTGTGTCATAATAAGCTGAATCAATAATTGTGATTTCTGCAGGGATGTGTTTTTCTTTCAGTCAGAACACGTTTTGTGAACATTCCCTTTACTCGAGTAGGATCATGGCAGGCACACACAAAGGATATCAAAGGTGTCGGGGGGGGGGGGGGGGGGGGGGGGGGGGCAAGAGTAATATCTAAGGGGAGTACTGAATATAATTTGCAGCATCACCTGAGCAGCGCAGCGGCAAGATAGGGGCAAGCCCGAGAGGGGCTGTCCACCATTGAGTGTTAGAGTGGGCCCGGGGTCAGGTTTCCCCGGGAAAAAATTTGAAATTCCAGACAAAATCAGCAATTTCATTGACCCTGAGTCCGTTTGTGTAAATAATTAGTTAATAAGTTGTGAAAGGCAATGTTAATTAGGTCACATCACCACCAAATTATTTATTTATTTACTGGTGTTTAAGGTCACATACTTATGCACAATGGCTAATTGTGACCGTGACAGTTTTACGGGTGGAGGAAGCAGGAGTACCCGGAGAGAACCACCAAGCATCGACGAGCAACTGTCAGCTCCTCAACATTCTAGCTCTGTTCAAGCAGGGTTACAGCCATTTGCACCATCGACGAGCAGTTTGCTTTAATACACAGCGTCATCATGCTCCCATGTAGGCAGCTGGGATAAACTGCCTTGCCCAAGGACACAACGTGGGTTGTCCCGGATGGGGATCGAACTTGGGACTTCTAGAATAGAAGTCCAACAGTCTACCACTGAGCCACCATGCTTTCATCACCACCAAATAAAATCCGAATAAATTATAAAATATTGTAATCAATTGCTTGCAACAACATGGCAAAAGAGCAACCAACTGGTGAACTGGCTTTCGAAAGTGTCTGAGTGCCCCCAAAAATAAATAAATAAATAAATAAATAAATAAATGGGGCACCCTGGGTGCAAAAACAAAATGACCGAAGGAACCTAAAGTATGCCGGTCGACCACGATTGGATAATTTTTTAGATTTGACGCGACGGTGATGCATCTGTATAATTTAAATCTTCTCTGTGTCGCATCAGCGACGGATTTAATACAATTAGATTCGACGCATCAAAAATCCGTCAACTATTTCAGGCCTAAGACCGGACAACCACGCAAAGAGAAATAGTTTCAGTGTCACTTATCTCCAACTCGTGTCAACCGAACTTTGTTGTGAAAACACAACCCTTCAAGTATTTGATGGGCCTCAACTTTATTTAGAACTGACAACAACGCGCCGATGTGGTGCGTTTCCTAGCAATTTCTCCATGAAGAGGGCAACCATACTCACATACCCTCAGACTCAATCCCCCCCCCCCCCCCACCCCCCCAAAAAAAAGAAACAGACTGTAATGGTTTACAAAGTACATGACCATAACCACGATATTCGTGAATTTGATGACTTTGGTAACTTGGCATGGTGAAAATAAACAGACACAAGAACTCAAAACGTTTCAAGAAATGTGTTGTAATAAAAGACAGGACGATTAGGAAATGAAATAATTCCATTAAAGCTGACACATTCCAAAGGATTCTTGGTATTAACATGACCCTGAATGACCACAATTTGGAAAAGCTTCTGTGCAAACTAACAACTAATATTGAATTATAATTCTGGTCAGTATAATTAGTTCATAAAAAATATGCTCACTTGTATTGAGAACACGATTGAATAAAGGTTGCACAGTATTTCGATAAATCACTCATACCGGTTTTAACAGTCGAATTGGATAGATATCATCAGTCCTAAAAAATGTTGATTTGCCGTGAAAACTGAAGTTGATTGTACCTATGTTGTTCGAACTATACTCATTTAAAAAAAATACAAATGTGCATAAAAAGTGAAAATCTACATTGAAAAAATATATATAAATTAAAGCTTTGTTAAGTCTACGAGAATAATTGGTGTGTGTTAAATCTGAAATAAAAGAATACCCTTAAGCGATAAGGGTGTAATCCTTTATCAATTCTTGAGTTTATATAGAAAATAGTTTCGGTCAGAGTTGTTGTATTAAGTAGTAAAGTTGTTGATCAGAACCTAGCGTCCCAAACACAGACTTAAGGCAAAAATTTGAATTTTCAGTTTGGTACGTCAAAGGATGTACTAAAGTGAAAGACCAACCTATGAATATAAAGTGATGGATATGAATTTAATGTGGTTTCCACCCAATATAGTGATATATCGCAGTATTATTTTCAATATCGTTGTCGGTATTGAATTTTAAATATCATGCCACTCTAAACTGAACAAGATTTCACTTTTTCTTCAATGGAGATTCATAAATGACGTGTTCTTACATTTGCCTATTAATTTATGCAAGTGTACGTAGAAAGATTTCGCCCACAAGTCCACACATGCCTACCATAATTAGAATAACTTTGTTCAAAAAGATTTGAAGTTTCAACTAAGATTTCATTCGACGAAGCAAAATATTAATTATTTACATTGGCATGGCGGGGGTTCGAAACGAGAAATTTGAAAAAGACAAGTGTCGTTTGATTTCTTCTGAGGTGCAGTATGTAGAATTAAGTACTTAGATGCAACTTTCTGATGAATCATTAATTATTTGTTTATGGATGTGCATTTGTGAAAGGTTGCAATAATGCTACATACGAATACTCAGAGTTTTAAATGAAAGAAAGTAAAAAATCCACTTCCAGGAATAAATGTTCCACAAAAATATCACGCATTTAAATGTTTTTAACCTATGGAGATTAAGAGTCTGAGAGAGTACGACACAAAGGACAAACTAATCACATCTGGACAGTAGCAATAAACGGTGTGCAATATAATATTTAGCAATGACATATCTAGTGCACGACTGCTCACCCAGATGATTCCAGGTCGAACCCGTCTCTTGGATGTTTTGTCTCAACGAATTATTGTCCAAGGAACAATTGGTGTGAGTAACATTGTGTTAACATGACAACTTGGTTTGGTTTCGCGGCAAATAGCCCAAAGATATCATCTTGTCGGTTAGCCAGGTAGTCTAAAACAATAGAGCTGTCGACGATTCAGAGTATCCCTTTCAAATTCCAAACAAGTATTCAAGTAGTCTGCGTCAAGCTGGCGTGGTACCAATTAGTATATGGTGCAACATTGTGATAATGCTGATATCACAGGCTTCGGTTATGTAAAGGAGTACTGACTTTAGTCTTGTCTTTCAAATGGAAATCGAAAACATATCTATTATCTCTGATTCCTCGTCCCAGCCTGATACAGACTAATGTTTCAATTGATGTACCGGGGGTCTTCATTCAAGATGTTATGCTGGCAGGGTCACCGTGTGCCCCGCATCGCTTCTTGAGTATTTGCTGCATTGGTACAGTCTAATGTTTCAAAGCTCTACCGGTTGTCTTGTTCCTAGATGTTTTGTTGGTGGGTGCATTGTGCGCTCATCTGTCTCGTAGGTGATAATACAGGAGAATGTCCCGGGAGGTTGTAGTGAAAGAGGTGGTTGTTAGTGAGTCATAAAAATGGTTTATTACCTTTGGTGAGTGGTAGTTGTAGTATCAGCGTGGCTTAAAGGCGTTTAGTCTAGCGGTGGTGTCTGGGCAGAGAGGCGTTTCATGGTTTAGAGGAGCCCAAGAGGGTGGGAGGGAGGGAAGATCAGCGACTTAGATGTGGACAGGAGAATATTGGTCGGACGTTGGTTAGACACCCTAGCAAACTCCCCTGGCAGTAACCGGAGATGAATATGACCTGACCAGGCAGGGCCTGGTTGATCCAAGCAACCTATGAGTCTCACTCGTCCTTGGGGACCCCTGTTTCTAGGCAGGTGTTGTTGGGTGGTAGGAGGAATGAATGGGGGCCAGGAGAGAATGTGTCAGTCGTTAGGTTAGACACCCGGGGAAACTCCCCTGACAGCAGCCAGGGATGTATATGACGAGTTCTGCGGGCTCATTCCAGTAACTGGTCAAATAATAAAGCTTTCGTGAAGTTATTTGGAAAGATGAATAGAGACGCATGGTAAATAAGCTCAAATGTGTTTTGGGTCTGGAATCTGTTCAATAAACCATATCATGTGAACCCCAACCGAAATCTCTCCATAATGGAACGTGTTTGGTCAGCTCATTTCGATGAGAGGTCTTATGATTCGCATGACAATGGATTGCTGAAGATATTTATAAAGACAAATAGATGAGCATTGAAAACAAATTACATGCTTGAGGAGGAGAGGTGGGGGGAGCGGGATCTTGACCACCAAAATATAACCCATCGACGCCACTGGACAATCACACCTTTATATACTTACACATGAAGAAAATGAGTGAGCGTTAGGGAGGGAGTGAGAGGGACGAGAGAGAGAGAGAGAGAGAGAGAGAGAGAGAGAGAAGGGGATAAATAGAGAGAGAGAGACTCAGAGAGAGAGAGACTCAGAGAGAGAGAGAGAGAGAGAGAGAGAGAGAGAGGATCTTCACTCCGTAATTCACACATTGGGCCTCTGAATATGACTTTTTGAAACCAGTGTAATAAACCAGATGAGTCCCCCTCCCTCTTTCCTGTTGGAACGAGTTTGGTTACCTCATTCCAATGTGAGGTCTTACGGTTTCTATAATAAGTGTTTGTTAGGTTAGACACCCTCGCAAACTCCCCTGACAGCAGACAGGGATGCCAATGACAAGTTCAGCAGACTCATTCTAATGCGTGGTGAAATAATAACGCTTCGTGAAGTTATTTGGAAAGACGAATAGAGAAGCATGGTAGATAAGCTCAAATGTGTTTTGGGGCTGGACCACAAATCACCAACATATACCCTACCAATGCCACTGGACACACACTCAAACATACTCATACATAGATCCAGACCTCGTAATTCACAATCTGGGCATCTAAATACATCATTTTTTAATCTGATCAAAAAACCATATCACATGCTCCCACCCAAATCTCTCCATAATGGAACGCGTTTGGTCAGCTCATTCCAATGAGAGGTCTTATGATTCATATGATAAGGGCTTGTTGAATATATTTATAAAGACAAATAGACACGCATTGCAAATAATCACATATTGGTGGTGGGGGAGGGGAGGAGAGGGAGAGCGGGATCTTGACCCCCAAACTATAACCCAACTATGCCATAGGGCAATCACACCTTTATATACTTACACATGAAGAAAATGAGAGATTGTTAGGGAGGGAGTGTGAGGGGGTGTGAGAGACAGACAGAGCGAGAGAGAGACAGATAGAGAGTGAGACAGGGCAAGAGAGAGAGAGAGAGAGAGGGGGAGAGGAAGGAGACAGAGCACAATTCACAGACAGAGACTCACACAGAAAGAGACTCACAGATAGAGAGATTCACAGAGAGAGAGACTAACAGAGAAAAACAGAGAGAGAGAGAGGGGGATCTACACTCCATAATTCACACACTGGGCCTCTATAAATGATCTTTTGAAACCAGTGCAATTATCCAGATTATGTGTCTTCCTCTATCCTATTAAACGTGTTTGGTTAGCTCATGTCCTTGAGAGGTCAGGTTTGTAGAGAGAGAGAGAAACTCTCAGAGAGACACTCACAAAGAGAGAGACTCACAGACAGAGAGAAAGAGAGAGAGACTCACAGGGACAGAGCGAGAGAGAGAGAGGGAGAGAGAGAGAGAGAGATCTACACTCCGTAATTCACACACTGGGTCTCTAAATATGATCTTTTGAAACCGGTGCAATTAACCAGACCATGTGCCCCCCTATCCCCACCCCCCACCCCCACCCCATATCCTAGTGGAATGCGTTTGGTTAGCTCATGTTCTTGAGAGGTCTTATGGTATGTATAAAGGTGTCACCAGGTCTGTAAGTCAACAAGTCTAGAGGCTTACTGGGTAACTGTTGGCAGTGTTGGAGTTCAAAATTGGTGGGAGATGACAAGTTGACAGCCAACCTGGCTATGTCATCTCCCGACGGTGTAAATCAATTGTAAATTTAAAATATTGTTATCATATTGTAATTGTATTTGATTTATACCATTAAATAAACTATTCTAGAGAGAGAGAGAAACTCAGAGAAAGAGAGAGACTCACATAGACAGAGAGAGAGAGAGACAGAAGGGTGGGGGACTACACTCAGTAATTCACACACTGGCCATGGCCTCTAAATATGATTTTTTGAAACCGGTGCAATAAACCAGATCATGTGTCCCCATCTCTTTCCTATTCGAAGGAGCTTGGTTAGCTCATTTTGTTGAGAGGTCTTATGGTTTGTATGATAAGAGTTTGTCATGTTAGACACTTGGGCACACTCCACTGACAGCAACCAGGAATGTATATGACGAGCTTGGCAGGCTCATTTCACTAACTGGTCAAAAAATAAGGCTTTAGTGGGATTATTTGGAAAGACGAATAGAGAAGCATGGTAAATAAGCTCAAATGTGCATGGTAAATAAGCACCAACATATAACCTATCAACGTATAAACGCCACTAGAGAGAGAGAGAGCGAGAGAGAGAGAGAGAGAGAGAGAATCTACACTCCGTAATTCACACACTGGGCCTCTAAATATGATCTTTTGAAACCGGTGCAATTAACCAGGTCATGTGCCCCCCACCCCCGTATCCTATTTGAACATGTTTGGTTAGCTCATGTCCTTGAGAGGTCTTATGGTTTGTATAGAGAGACAAAAACTCAGAGAGAGAGAGGGAGAGAGAGAGAGGGGGGGGCTGCAATCCGTAACAATAAACCAGATCATGCCCCTCCCCCTTCCTATTGGAACGAGTTTGGTTAGCTTATTTAAATGGGAGGTATATTTATTTATTTATTTTTATTTATTTATTATTAGGGTTTAACGTTACTTTAAAAGCCAAGGTCATACTATGTCGGTGATAGTTTTATGGGTGGAGGAAGCCGGAGAACCCAGAGAGAACCATCGTGCAACGACGAGCAACTGTCAGCTCCCCAACATCGTAACTACGTACTGTAGCACAGGCAGGGTTAGATTGCTTGAAGGCATGCGCTCCATTGATGTGCAGTACGCCTTAGTACACGGCATCATAGTTCTATCATGTGGACAATCGGGTGGAGTGCCTTGCCCAAGGACACAATGCAGGAGTCCGAAACGATCGCTCCGACGGTCATCCATCCAAGGACAAAGCGGGCTCGACGTTGCTTAACTTCGGTGATCTGACGAGAACCGGTTACCGCAATGCCACCACTCCCCCTTAAATGAGAGGTCCTATGATTTGTATAATAAGGTTAGACACCCTGGCAAACTCCACTGACAGCAGCCAGGGATGTATATGACGAGTTCGGCCGGCTCATTCCAATAACTGGTCAAATAATAAGGCTTTTGTGAGATTATTTGGAAAGACGAATAGAGAAGCATGGTAAATAACCTCAAATGTGTTTTGGGTCCGGACCAACAAATAACCAACACATAACCTATCAACGCCACTTGACACACAGTCATACAGAGATCCACACTTCGTAATTCACAATCTGGGGATCTAAATATATGATTTTTGAATCTGGTTCAATAAACCATATCATGTGCTCCCCACCCAATCATCTCCATAATGGAACGCGTTTGGTCAGCTCATTCTAATGGGAGGTTTTATGATTCGTATGATAAAGGTTTTCGGAAGAAAATTTATAAAGACTAATAGATATGCAGTGCAAAAAAATCAAATATTGTGGAGGGGAGGGGGGGGGGGGGGGCGGGATCTTGACCACCAAAATATAATCCAACGACACCATTGGGCAAATACACCAATTTATACTCACACATGAAGAGAATGAGGGAGCATCACAGAGGAGGAGAGAGGGATCGAGAGACAGAGAGAGATGGTGGGGATAAAGAGAGGGAGACAGAGACACAAAGAGAGAGAGAGAGAATGATTCAGATAGACAGAGAGGGCGAGAATAGAGAGAGAGAAAGAGAGGGAGAGGATCTACACTCCGTAATTCACACACTGGGCCTCTAAATATGATTTTTTAAAACCGGTGTGCAATAAATCAGATCATGTGTTTCCCCCCACCCACCCCATCCTATTGGACAGTGTTTGGTTAGCTCATTTTCTTGAGAGGTCTTATGGTTTGTATGATAGGTTTTTGTTGAAGATATCTATAAAAAAAAAAAAACATGCATTGCAAAAAATCACTTTTTGGGGGAGAAGGGACTTGACCACGAAAATATAACCCAACAACACCACCAGGTAGTCATACCCATATATACTCATACTTGAAGAGAGGTGGTGGGACGGGGCGAGGGCAGGAGAGATAGACAGGGTGTGAGAGATGGAGAGGGAGAGAGACAGATAGAGAGAGAGACAGAGAGAGAGAGAGAGAGAGAGACAGACAGACAGACAGACAGACAGACAGACAGACAGAGAGACAGAGAGAGAGAGAGACAGACAGACAGACAGACAGACAGACAGACAGACAGACAGACAGACAGACAGACAGACAGATATTCTTATTCTTATTATTATTGGTTTCATGTAGCTACGACTAATTGAAAGCTCCATACACTGTTTTAATAACAAGTTAAGAAAAATAAATAACTTAATACAAACACAAAACAGGAAAAAATTGGGAAAGCATTGACATTTTGAGGGTGGGAAAAACAACTTATATATAAATGGAAGTACCCATAAGGTACATTTTTTTTACCACGTAACCTAACACCTTGACAGTTTTATGAAAATGGACCCAAGAAAATCGATTCTCAAATGTATCTGATGATTTTAAAGGACAGATATATTATTTTTGTGTGATGTTTTTTTAGTGTATTGTCAGTCACTGCGGTATTTTACAATTAAAACATATCGCCTGAAAAATGAAAAAAAAAAATTGAATTGAATGTCGACTTAATGTCTGATTTTTAACAAGTAAACATATAGCATATCAAATTTTCACCACTCTCTGGTGGTTTGTGTACAGGTGTGGATATGGCATCGGGTACATAAGATAAAACATAGTGTTCACATGAATACCGATGTGTACCGCATCATGGGAACGTAAAACTTAGCATCATGCTTATCCCAATTGTTAAATGGGAATTAGAAAATTGTTTGAGATGCACGTACGTCTTTCTGGTCAATTTATTACTTGGCAAGTGGCCGTCTATAACCACGAACTCATTTATAAAATCACGGTTTCATATCTCCCTTGGGTGGTAACAAGTAAAGATATGTTCCGCATTTCACGTTGTTCTCTGTATTCAAGTGTAAATTATGCACAAAGAATGCTGTATCATATCTTCCTTGGGTGGCAACAAGTAAAAATATATTCCGTGTTATTACGCGCAAAATTTGTTCTCAACTTTACAATTACGAGCATTCAATCATTTATCTCAACCTTGCCCTGGTAACAGAGGCAGAAGCTTGTTAGCATACAATATTCAAGCATCCAACCATTCATTGACCCAAATCGTTCAAATGCGTTGTTCTTCATATTTAAGAGTATTGCTTGCAAAATCACAGTATCACATCTCCTCTGGGTGGAAACGAGCAAAGACATGTGATCCTGCTTCATGCTGCTCCCCGCATCCGAGCCTATCATGCACAAAACAACCACATCTTCCTTGGGTGGCAACAAGTAAAGATATGTTCCGCGCTTCACTTTGCTCTTTGTATTCAAGTGTAAATACTGTATAATATCTTCCTTGGGTGGCAACAAGTAAAGATACATTCTGCGTTATTACGCAACAAGCAAATATAAATTACACATTATTGCTAAAACCCGGCCTGGTAACAGAGGCAGAGGCAAGATAACTCGTATACCGTATTCACAAATCCAACCACTCCTTGGCCCGATTCATCCAATCATTTAAAAGCGTGCCTCCATATCCCCGCCCCAATACCGAATCCACGTCAATCAGACATCAGTACCACTAATGAAAATATAATCTTTTTGTACCTTCCTTGCACAGTAAGAAAGCCCTCCCCCCCCCCCCACACCCGATCCTACCAGTGTGTGTAAATGTCTTGCCCCCCACCCACTTTTGTAGCAGCATAAATATATGTGCCCGCCCCATATATGTGGCCCCTGCTATAATGTCTACACTAACAGTTGTAGGCTAGGGTGTCCACACACCCCCATCCACCCCCCCCCCCCCCCCCATATGTATGATGTACACACCCACATATACACAATGATCATAATCTCATAACATATACACATTATGTTCAATACCAACACACGTTTAGGTGTAATTGCTCTTCACTCTAATTTGTAACAACCACCCCCACCCCCCCCCACCCCAATCAGCAAGTTTATAAATGAGAATATTTGGAATCATTCTCGTCTATTGAGCCCATTGGGTTCTAGTGTTTGAAGTTTGTTGATCCAAAATGCTTCATGCCCCCTCCTGTAAGCTGTATTTTGTTGATTAATTTGTTCAACCCCAATAATCTTAAAATTGTTTATACTGTGGTTTTCGGTCAGAAAATGATGCGGTATCTGTTCACTCGTAACTTCAAGTTTTATTCTTCTCAGATGGTTTTGCATTCTCTCATACAGTTTTGTCCCCGTCTCTCCCACAAACACAACTTCATTACACTGGTCGCAGAGAATCCCACATACCACATTCCTGGACATGCAGGTAATTTTCTTGCCTAAGAAGTAGGCCGTTCCATTCTTGTCTGCGAATTGTTTTGTTTGGAGCATAAACCCACAGATTGCACAATTTCTCTCATCTACCAGATCCCGATCCTTGATTGTTGAACATTTTATTATGCTTGCTATGGACTATGATATTTCCCAAATTTTTCAGTCTTTTGTATGAAATCTGGGGAGGTTTTTCGAATGCCAACTTCATGCGTTTTGAGCGGTGTAAAATGGGCATCCTCCTGTGTCCGGATGTCGGGGAGGCACCGCGAGTAAGTGACCACAAACGGGACTCTTTCGTTGGTTGATTTGTTGGATCGTTTTTCAAGTAACTGTTTACGCTCGATTTGGTCAACCTTTTTTAGTTGTTCGCTTACAAACTTTTCGTCATAACCTCTGGCATGCAGGTGTTGTTTTATATCATTTTGGTGGCATTCATATTCAGCATTATCGGAACAAATTCTTTTTACTCTTGAAGCTATTCCATACAGTATCGCTCTTTTAGTGTCGATTGGGTGATCCGACTTTGCATGCAGGTATTGATGTGTGTCCGTGGGTTTTGTATATAAACTGGTTTTAAGAAAACCGTCTTCAATTTTGCCTATCGTGTCTAAGAATTCTATCCTATTTTCAAACCACCTTAAATCAACTTGTATTCTTAGGTGTATCGTATTTGCCAAAGAATGATATTGTTTCAGAGACTCCAACCCATGCGTCCATACTCCCCAGATATCATCAACGTACTGTACCTGTTCAAGGGGGTGTAACTTCGATGCTTTTGAAAGTTTCTCTTCCCATTCACCCATATATGTGCACGCATAATTCATTCCTAATCACGAACCTATTGCGACACCGTCCGTTTGTAAATAATGTCTTCCTTTAAATGAAAAATTGTTATTGTCCAAAACAGTTTCTATTAGTTTAAGACCTATCTCTGTTGGGAATAATTTTCTTTGAGAGTTTTCTAGTGCTTTTTTACATGCCAATATACCATCATTATGTGGGACGCTTGGATGTAGTTTCCTGATGTCCATACAGTACATCAGGCTGTTTTCGGGGAGTGGTTGGGGTATACAGTCCAGTCTGTTCAGGAAATGTGTGGTGTCGCATATGTAGGATGGTAATGACTCAACGTGTTGTTTGAATTCAGACTCCATCACTTCTGCTATTTTACTTGTTGGGTGGTTTATTCCCAGAATTATTGTTCTTAAAGGGGCTTCATTTTTATGCATTTTGGGTTTACCTTTTACTCTTCCAGTCTGTGGCTGCTTAGGTATCATGTACGCTAATACTTTTTTGTCTATCAGCTTGTTTTTTTCTAGTTAGTCTGTGTGAAACACACAGACTATTGTTTTTGCCTTCTCATCACTTTTTTTGTCCGCAAGATAACTCAAAAACGAATTGCCCTATCTCGGTGATTTTTGGCATACTGATAGGCAGTCAGAAGTTCTCGGCCACCTATGTTTTTCAGATTCCTGGGGCATTAGTGGTGTCCATGGGGTTGTTTTGAAAGTGGGTCACGCCCATATCTCAGGCGTGGTATGACATATGGACCTGGGACCAACACCAAATGAGTCGACACTCGACGAAGATTCAAAATATGGGTCATATTATTCCAGCCATATTTTGCTGGAAACCCATATCTAATTCTCTGTAACCACACATGCAGGGTTAAGTTAGAAATCAACAGCATTATAGCAATATTGGTTTGTTGGAATAAAAATCAGTAAAAGAGGGTTAATGAGTATTTTTGTGCAGTTTTTTCAGGCAGTACTCTCTATCAAATAAGAAAAACAGCATCTAGAGAATGCTGGTCAGTTAAAATCATATTACACAAACAATAAACACCTGTTGTCAATCACATTTGACACTTACTGATAACAACGCTTGAGCAATATTTTACCAGCAAAGTGAACAACTTTTTAAAAAGAATTTGAGGGTACTCCAATTCAAGGCCCGAAAACTGGGTGAAAAGTAAAACTTTGAATAAAACATATAACAGTAATACTGTTCTAGGATGTATCTTCTCATCGAAAAAACTTTGAGAAAATATGTATCCAGTGTTGAGAAATTGCATGTGAAAGTTGGCGAAAACAGCAATTACTCCAACAGTACCCTTATGGGAGCTCCCAAATCTGCCAAGGGTTAAACTTTTTATAATAACATTCAGAACAAAAGTTGTTGTACTTTGACAGCTGTATGCAGCCATAGAAAACATTCAGCGCTCAATCAATTAGATATGGAGTAAATTGACACTGAAAGTTACCAAATTCTAAAAAATTGAAGTTTTCTTGGACGGTACCTACTTTTAGGCAACCAGAATGGGCATAGGGTTAAACTTTACAACCAAGCTTACAACAGCAAATATGATCGGTAGGCAATTGTGAATGCTGACATGTAAATTATTTTTTGATATTCCATTCCAAAGTGGAAGAAAACTGAACTCAAAATGAGCGAATTTTAGGTAGACTTTTAGGGTCCTCTGATTCAAGGCCCGAAAACTGGGTGAAAGCTAAAACTATGAATAAAACATATAACAGCAAAATTGTTCTTGGATGAATGCCCAATCTTCTCACTGGATGTGATTTGAGAAAATGTGGTTGCACTGCTGAGAAATCGCATGTGAATGTTGGCAATCTTCTCCAAAAATGCATTTTTGGGTGATGTTTGTGGCAAAACAGGGTCAATGTGGGTAATCCTGCCTATGCAGATAGATGCAGGTGCACATGCTTCAAACACTAGGAACGTTTTGGCCCAATCGCCCAGAGCATTTTTGAGAATTGGGGCAAAACGTGACATTTTGGCTACATTTTGTACGATTTTGGCAGAAAACGAAAAACTTCAGAAATGCCTTGGCCCAGGTGAGAAACTTCGCACGATGCTCTACAGATGTGCTGAATTTCAACAAAATCGTACAGACAGTTTTCGCGTAATCCGTCAAACAAGATTCAGTGAAATAAAAAATGAAAAAAAGAAAAGAAAAAAAGAAAAATAGCAATAACAATAGATCCACCTATTAGAAATAGGTGAATCTAATAAAAAAAAAACTAGAGAATTGTAATTTGTTGGACAAATTACAGGCTTTCCCAACTTTTCAATGTGAAAATGAAGACTACATATAGCAAAGCAAAGTGATTGAAATTAACCTTTTCCAAAATGATAGACAAATGATAGTACAGTCCACAACTACGCACCGGGCAGCTGAAGGATTGAGCCACACCACACCTAACAGATTTAACATACCCACCACAGAATGGTCAATTCCACTAGCAGCAGATACATAGGGAACCTGGTCTACCCTGTATTTGTTCAACAAACTATTTGTACTTATATAGGACACTAAAAATCGATTGACACTCTAGGGGTGTCTTGTTTACATATGGACTAAAAATAGCGTGATCTATTTCTTGATAGCATACAGCACAATCGATAATGATTTACAACCAACCTGTATTAGAAAGACAGTTTTTGGATTTATTCCCATGTAGCTCTGTGGCTGTGGTTTGAAGAATTTTGATGCCCTAGCTTTATTCTTGGATATGTGGAGCACATTTGGCCACCAATTATCTTTCGTGATCTGAATTGTGCAATATCCGTCACGGTGAGAACATTTTGTCATTAGATTTTATTTTTGTACTCAAAATAGTTTACAGTGTTGTGACAAAAAAAAACCTGAATTTGTGCTTTAAAATATGATGTTTGTGGAAAGAAATTGGAAATGGCATTTGGACAGAATAAGAAAGAAATATGCATTTGGGACAGAATAAGAAAGAAAATATACATTTGTTTTTAGTGTGAGTATACATTCAACATAAGTTGAGAAGCTCTTATCTGTGTTAAAATGCACTGTTCAAAAACTGGGTCGATTAATGTTTGTTTTGATGTAAATAAAGTTATATCTATCTAGTATGATAGAAATAACTAGATATATGTATATATATATATATATCATATATCTAGTAAGATATATGTATATATACAGTCATTGCCAAAACAGAATATCATGGGGGTAGCTTGGTATTAACAATATTAAGTCCTTTTATGGAAGGTGCAGCAATCTCATTCGACCTGGGAAGGGCAGTCATCTGGCCAGTTTGAAGTCTTGTCTTAGACATACATACTATGGATGCCCAGGCATTTAGTTTCAATAGTGGTGCAAAATACAAGACAGGCAGGGTATTCTCGTCCAAAGACATAGTGAAGCAACTAACAAAACCCAGCATCCGGGTCCAGGCCGCGTCGTACGCATATTTCCAAGAGCATTATCTTGATGTGTTCCAGAGGTACCGGCTGCCACTTGTCGAATCTGACAAGCTAGTACAGACATGGCTTAGCAATCCAATGCAGTTCTGGCAGAACCAGCTAAGTTTCGCCATCTGGTGTGCAACGACAGGCTCTGGCGTGTCCATACAAGATCACCTAAGTGCCTCAGGTCCCCTCATTAAGTCCTTATACGAGTTCCATGTGTACTACCAGGTTCGCAGGATCCTCAACGAGCAAAAGACTGCACTGACCCAGGATCAAGCTTGGAATGCGTTCAATAACTCATATGGCCGGAGGGCATATGAGCGAATCTGTGGTGAGTTCGATGTATCCCCACACCCTGACTGGTGCGTCAAAGTCCCAAACCATGGCATGGTGCGGGTGTACAACTACTGGACAAACCTTGACCCTCACCCCTTAGCTGACCCTGACTACGACCCTACTAGCATGTCATTCACACACCGGACATCCAACGAGTTTGTCCATGTCGATTTCATCAAACAAGATGCCCCAAACGCAGATAGCGCATGGAACATATTCATACTCGATAAATCTCAGGGGTTTACGTGGCCCGGCGTTGAACGCCTAAACAACAACATCAGGACCTACGTGTGTGCAGTCTTGGGGGCACAGGCCCAGACACGGACACGCATTACCGCCGACGCACAACATCAAGGAACCGCCTTCGATGCACAGAAGCAGTTCCTTTCAAACGTTGAGGATGCCATCTCATCCCCAGTGGACCTCCCTTCAGCAGTCAAGCGTTATCAAGATGTATTGCGGTACGCTGGCTCTAAGGTCAACTTTGTCTTTGGGATCGGGCTCTACATGGCCCCACGTGATATGCTGCTCCATATAGGTCATGTGGTGGGGTATAACAACGAGATTGTTATTGCCACCACAACCCAGATCCCGGGGTGAATACGGATGTAAAAACAACACCCACCCCACCACCGACGCTCACAAACGAGATGGGGTTAGTCAAGGCGCAATCGTTCCAAAAGGAAGGAGACAAGCCAGTCGAGCTGCAAGCTACAGGAAGCAGGGAACTGTCAAAGACACGCCAGCATAAGGAAGAAATAGTCACCCTTGTCGTGGGTGGGGTCGCGGTTGGGCTACTGGCACTATGGTTACTTCGTTAACCAGTCGCGAGCAGCCCTCCAAGAGCAAGGACCACAGCCCATAGATTTCCAGCCAACCAGACTGTAACCTTTGCGAGTTGGTTTAATACCCACAAACCAACAGAGCTTATAATTCCAGGAATTGCATCCGCAACCTTCTCCACCAGCTTGGCTTAGATACGCCCAAGGCCCTGTTGGTGTTTTTTCACCCACTCTTTGAGGCCGCCCTTATCAGATGGTGGTGGAGCAGGGGGACTTCCAGCCCCGCCGGTCAGTGCAAGTACTAGGGTCGAGATTGCCATCCCAATCGCTGTGAGGATAGATGTAATCGTAATCCCTTGTTCCCAGAAGAGGGTGCGAATGCACTCAGCGAGTGTCGTGTCCTCATTGAGGATCAGATTGATCGTCTTTCTGATTCGATTGATTTGGGATCGGAGAGCCTCTCTATTCATTGCAGCCGCCTCCAGGTGTGAAGCTCGTTCATCTTCCAGGTTGCACAGACGTTCTGCAATTCGGTGCCTGATAGACTCATCAATGCCTCCAGTGTCCAGTTTGCGCTTCTCCGAAGTGATGTGCTCATCAAGTTTGGACAGTTTAGCCAGGTTGTTTATCAGCTCACCACAGGTTGTCTGCATTGCCCTGTCGAGTCCACGGAGCTCTCTGATGCTGTACTCCAATCCCACAGTATCATTTAAGTGCAGTTTCTTCCTCCTCGGTAAGACTTTCCACCACATTTTGAGTGGAATTTGATGCAGCATTAGCCACCTGTCCAAAGTCTTGCAGTTCTGTAGTATCTGATCCGATCCTAGCAGCTGCTTCACTCAACTCATTGTTATTGACCCACAAGGCTTCAAGCGCCTTAGGCTTAAGCGCCTTTGTCCCACGAGTCCAGTCCACAAGCCCCAGCTCATTCTGTATGACCACCGCCATGCCTCCCAGCAATTGTTGAGAGAGCAAGGGGTGCTCCTGACCTATTAACAATGTCGAAATCTGGATGGGCCTTCAGCCTCAGCAGTCTTTTTTTTAGCTCACCTGGCCTAAAAGGCCATGTGAGCTTTTCTCATCACTTGACGTCCGTCGGTCGTCCGTAAACTTTTCACACTTTCATCTTCTCCTCTGTAACCGCTGAGCCAGTGTGAACCGAACTTGGCAGGAATGGTATATGGGATGTCCTCTACAAACGATCCTCATTTTGTTCCCGTCGGATGAAAAACATGGCTTCCAGAGACATTCTTTGATTCTGGTTGGTGGATTTTCAAAAATCTTCTCCTTTGAAATTGTCACTCCAACTGTTTCGAAACTTCATATAAATGATGACTGGGACTCCCTCTACCAATGATCCTCATTTAATGTTGATCGGGTTGTAAACATGGCCTCAATTGCGGCTTATATTTACTATAGAAACCCTATGGGAAATCACATTTTCCTCTTCTTCTGTGGAAAAACCAAGGCGACGTGAAAACAAACCTGGCAGGGATAGTCTATGGGAGGTCCTCTACAAACGATCCTCATTTTGTTTCCATGGGTTTAAAAACATGGCCGCCAGAGGCATTCTTTGATTCTGATTGGTAGATTTTCAAAAATTTTCTCCTCGGAAACTGCCAGGCGAAATGTTTTGATACTTCACATAAATGATGACTGGGACACCCTCTACCAACGATCCTCATTTAATGTTGATTGGGTTGCAAACATGGCCACAATTGTGGCTTATAGTTACTATAGAAACCCTATGGGAAATCACATTTTCATCTTCTTCTCCGGAACTACTGAGCCGACGTGAACCAAACCTGGCAGGGATGGTCTATGGGAGGTCCTCTACAAACGATCCTCATTTTGTTCCCGTGGGTTGAAAAACATGACCGCCCGAGGCATTCTTTGATTCTGATAGGTGGATTTTTAAAAATCTTCTCTGAAACTGCCAGGCCAAATGTTTTGATACTTCACATAAGTGATGACTGGGACCCTCTCTACCAACGATCCTCATTTAATGTTGATCAGGTTGTAAACATGGCCACAAATGCGGCTTATAGTTACTATAGAAACCCTATGGGAAATCACATTTTCATCTTCTTCTCTGAAACTACTGAGCCAAACTTCGCAAGAATGGTCTATGAGAGGTGGAAATATGTGGCCATCAGAGGCTATATTCTAATGCTTAATCCAATGCCTCTTCTGTCTGCATGAAGATTGGTACTGTCAGCAAAAAAACTTGTTTTTTGAGAATCTGGTAAGGGTTGGTGTTTTCTCCACTGAGAACTGGGGAAAAAAACCCCAAAATATTGTATATACAGTACAAGTCAAAATAAGTTGTAGAATAACTGCAATAAACTAAGTAAACTGCTGGTCCTGCCCTGACAAGATCAGAATCTGACATTTTCTGGAAAGCCATCAGTGAGAGCTTTCCAGAAAATGATGTCAGCTTCTGGTCTTATCAGTGTAGGAAGAGAAAAAGATACACAGTTTATAGGATTATCCTACAACTTATTTTGATGTAACTGTAAACTATTGGAACTGTACAGGGATGCTGATATATGTTCATTACTCATGTTATTTATCAGATAATCTTGATTGTTGACAGGTGTTTGGAGAAAACAGGAGAAGATTTTGCTAACATTCTTGCAATCATGTCAGCTTAGATGACAGTAATTATTTGTATATCTTTTTAAGATTTGACAAAAATTGGAGTAATGTGTTTCCTGTAACCCTTTTACCTACCCAAAGCTATTTTGAAAAGACAATACTGTCTGATAAAATTTGTAATTTTTCAAAAATATTTAACCTTCTTTTACTGATTTTTTTGTTGAAAACAGAATTCATAAATGTGTGCATTTTCAAGAAAATATTCTTTGAAACTACAAGGCCAAATGGTTTGAAAACTTTGTGTGACTGATGACTGTAACCCCCTCTACCAATGATCCTCATTTTAATCTTAATCGGGTTGCAATTATGGCTGCAATTGTGGCTTATAGTTACTATAGAAACCCTATAGGAAATCACATTTTCATCATCTTCACTGAAAGTACTGAGCCAATGTGAACCAGACTTGGCAGGCATTGTCTATGAGAGGTTCTCTACAACTGTTACTCATTTTATTCCTGTAGGGTGAAAAAACGTGGCCGCCAGAAGCATTATTTGATTCTGATTGATCAATTTTGAAAACTCTTCTCCTCTGAAACCACAGGGTCAAATGTTTTGAAACTTTGCATGGTTGATAACTGGGACACCCTACACCAAAGTTCATTTTAATGTTGATCGTATTGCAAACATGGCCACATTTGCAGATTATAGTTACTATAGAAACCAGAGGCTCAAGTGAGCGTAGAATGCTCACCTGGAACAAGTTGCACAAACATGGAGATAAAGTCAAGTTTTGTAAATTGCTTATACCCATGTTGCCAATTTTAAAGGACTTCCACCCCAAGCATTTGTAACTTGGTCCTATTTTACCAGTGTAACGGAACTTGTTTACCACAGAAAACAAGCACTGCTGCACTTTCAGGAGTTCCCACGGGGGAGTAAAAGTGTATGTTAACCCTAATAATTTTGGATACTAAATACAATTTTTTAGTGTTCTGTGATTTGAGAATAAATGGGGAATGGGAAGGCTATGTGTATTGAATTTGTATCTATTTTTTGCTCCTGGGGTTCCCACTGGGCACAAAAAATGCCCCCTGAACAAACTTGAATCACACCTCCCTAAGAATGATATACACCAAATATCAAAAGATTCTGACTGCTGGAACCCAAATATGAACCGAGTGACTTGGCTTGAACAATCCTGAATCTTCCTTCCCTAAGGATGCTGTATACCAAATATCAAAAGATTCTGACGGTTGGATCTGGAGAAGAAAATTTTTAAAGAATATCCCTCATATTGCACTAATTTGAACATTTGGGCTCCTGTAGAGTGCCCAAATATGGACGCAGGGGTTAAATTTCAACAACCATGTGAATCAATCTTCCATAGATGTTATATGTGAAATATGAAAGCTTTTGGAGCAGTGGCTGGGGAGAAAAAGATTATTTTATATTTTTCCCATTACCTTCAGTGTTAAATAATGCTGACTCAGCATTTTTTCAAAGTCCTGAAACTGAACCTTAGGACAAAACCGATAGAGATTTTTTTCGCCATTCCTTTCTATTGGTCCTAAGGAAGCTTCGCACCAAATAAAAAGTTTCAGTGCCATGCAGTTTTGGAGATATGGGCATTTGAATTTTTTTCTATTTTTTGCTCCTGAAGTTCCTACGGGGCAGCTGGAAATTTTTTTTTGCATGAATCAAGTACTTAGGACCCAATAATATCTTACAGCAAATCTGGTTCAAATCAGCCTCTCGGTTTGGAAAATAGAAATTTTGGGCAGGGCACAAAATGGGGATCCTCCCATAGCGAACCCAAATATTGACCAAGAAATTTTTTTTGAACAAACTTGAATCTTGAGTACCAAAGGAGCTTACATACCAAATATCACAGTATTCTGACTGGTGGTTCATAAGAAGAAGATTTCAGGAGAAATTGATGCTTTTGGGGCATCAACCCCACCCCAGTGGGGGCACTGAGTTCATTTTAACAAACTGGAAAGAGGATACCCCCAAAATATTGTATGTCAAATTTGTTTGGGTTTGGGCTAGTGGTTTTGAAGAAGACCGAGTCGCGAAAGTTAATGGACGATGAATGCCAAGTGATGGCAAAAGCTCACACTGACTTTCAGTCAGGTGAGCTAAAAAAACTATAGGAAATCACATTTTCATCTTCTCTCTGGAACTATTGAGCTGACATGAACCAAAAACTTGGCAAGAATGGTCTATAGGAGGCCCTCTACAAACGATCCTCTTTTTGTTACCGTTGGCTGGAAAATATGGCCACCTGAGACATTCTATGATTCTGTTTGATGGATTCAAATGTTTTGAAACTTCACGTGATTGAAGACTGGGACTCCTACCAATGATCCTCATGTAATGTTGATGTAATCTTGCAAAACATGGCCACAATTGCAGCTCATAGTTACCATGGAAAGCCTATGGGAAATCACATTTTTTATATGTATTTCCAGGTGAGCGATTACAGGCTCTGTAGAGCCTCTAGTTGTCGAACTCAAACTTGGTATAGTCACGTAGAAGGGGCACCATCCCTTTCTCAGACATATTCTGATAGTAGTCATTAACAGTCATCCCCAACATCCCTTGCTGCAATGAAGGTAGATGATCACCTATCTCCCCGACAGCTCCGTTATTAACAAGGACCCGGGTAAAGCTAGTTTCATCTTTTCCATCATCGCGGCCACCTTGTTCATCGGGATGGTCGAAGACATCAAAGTCTGCCGTTGTATTGAAGGATGAGCGACAGAGTTCAATATAATTCAGCATGTCTTCAAGCCAATATGGACACAAGCTTAACCCACACCGCAGACTATGAATGCCTCTTGGGGTAAAGGGAGTCTGGCAATCGGTTGTTATTACACACAATCCTAGTACGATTGACCAATCGCTCAATGTCTGATTTCCGAATCTTGGAGAATACCATCTTATTACACTGGGTACTGTACGCCTTGCCTTTACAGTCACCGTGAACTCAACAGATGATAACAGTCCAGTTGTTCAGAATCTTGGCCGTGCCATCATCCAGAAAATGGCAATCAAGATCAGCAAGAACGAGGTGATGTCGGTCGATGATGCAGACGTGTACCACTGCTACCTTGACCTCTGGAAGACAGCTTCCGAGCGCAACAATTACATTACGCACAATCCTAGTATGATTGACCAGAACCAATCACTCAATGTCAGATTTCCGAATCTTGGAGAATACCATGTTATTACACCAGGTACTGTACGCCTTGCCTTTACAGTCACCGTGAACTCAACAGATGATAACAGGTCAGTTGTTCAGAATCTTGGCCGTGCCATCATCAAGAAAATGGCAATCAAGATCAGCGGGAACGAGGTAATGTCAGTCGACGATGCAGATGTGTACCACTGCTACCTTGACCTCTGGAAGACAGCTTCCGAGTGCAACAATGCATACTACCAGGGTATTGATACATCTGCGAAAAGAAATGCTACCAAGTTGCGGGTCGGCGCAGGAGACAAGGATGACTCTGTTGTTGCAGACAAGGCTATCGCTGATGCCTATGGCAACCGTTTCTGTATCCGATGTCGATGCCAGTTACACCATTGATAATATCAGACTGGAATATGAGATGGTCACCCAACATGAACTTTCTCGTATGGTCCACAACCAGTATTCTGGTCGTCTCGCCATCCTCTATGTCCATGTCCTTCGCCACCGCAAAATGACAAAAGATAAAAGTGACACGCTGTGGAATATCAACTTCAATGTGGCGGCACGGAGCATGAAAGGGATTCTGATGCTGTTCGAGGACCCTGCCACAGCTGGTGCTGCTTTCGCTAGGAAGCCTGATGTCTTTTATAATCTGAAGATCACCAAAGTTGAGGTTATCATCGAGGGAGTGCCCAACCAGCTGTACTCCCAGGAATTGCATGCCTACCAGCAATGGGATGAGGCCATTCGGCACTTTGGAGCTTGTCCCAGCAGCAAAAGAGATCCTGAGGTGGCCCTGGTTGCAAAGGAACTATCTCTGGGTGATGTCACTCTGGGCGAGTTCTTGACCCGCAAGTATGCTCTCTGACTTGACCTGCAGACCACGGATGATGGCAAGGTACATGGCAGTGGCCGGCAGATAGAAAACGCCAGTGAAGGTATCACTATCCAGATCACAAAGACATCTGAGACAAGTGGTTCATTGAATATATACCTGTACGTTCTCATGGATGCGCAGCTTAACATTGAACATGGTCAGTTTACCAACGCACTTTATTAATAACCTTTTCTTTATGGAGCCACACGCAGCTATTATTTGCGGTCAAACTGGCTGTGGCAAGACAGTTTTCGCTCTGAACCTGCTGGAGGGTCCTGATCGGGGCATATTTCAGCACATTGTGGTCCTCTGTCCTACAATCAATTACAACAAGACATACCACGACAGTCCATGGATTTGGAAAGACCCGGATGTAAACATTGCAAATCCTGGTGAGTGCCTCCATTCATATCTTCGGGCCTTCTATCAGCTGTTCCAGGGGCAGCCAACGTTGCACATCATCGACGATTGCTCGGCTACAAAAGCTTTGACGCAAAAGAAAGACATGCTGTCTGAACTAGCCTTCTTGGGTCATCATGCGCAGCAGAGCGTTTGGGTGTTGACTCAGAAATACAAGAGGCACCAGGGGGCCTGAGGTCACTCACCTGACATGGTAGCCTAAATATCAACCCAGAGATTTGATTTCAACAAGTTGCATCTGCTCCTCCTAAGAAAAGCTTATACCAAATATCCAAAGATTCTGACCAGCGGATCTAAAAAAAAAGAAGATTTTTAAAGAATATTCCTCATATTCAACCAAGTTATAATTTGGGCTCCCACAGGGAGCCCATATATGAACACAGGGACTTGGCTTTAACAAACTTGAATCTCACCCCCCTAAGGATGCTGCATACCAAATATCAAAACATTCCGACTGCTGGATCTGAAGAAGAAGATTTTTAAAGAAAATTCCTCATTTTGAACTAAGTTATCATTCAGGCTACCACAGTGAGCCCAAATATGAACCCAGGGACTTGGCTTTGAACAAACTTGAATCTCACCCCCCTAAGCATGGTACATACCCAATATCAAAAGATTCTGCCTGCTGGATCTGGAGAAGAAGATTTTTTAAGAAATTTGCCTGAAATGCACTTAGTTCGAATTCGAGCTTCTATAGTGAGCCCAAATATGAATCTAGGGAGCCGATTTGAACAAACTTGAATCAGATCCACCCCACAATGTTGCATACCAAATATCAAAAGATTCTGCCTGCTGGATCTGGAGAAGAAGATTTTTTAATGTTTTTCCCATTGCCTACAGTATTAAAAAGTGCTGACTCAGCACTTTTTCAAAGTCCTGAAAAAAGTAGCTTGTGATCAAACCAATAGGGATTTTTTTTAAACCATTCTATTCTACTGGATAAAAGTAAGCTTTACACAAAGTAAGAATTCTCTGTGCCATGTAGTTTTCGGATACAGCAGTTTTAAGGTTTTTCCTATTTTTAGCTCCTGAGGTTCCCACAGGGCAATGAGAAAAACATTTTTTGCATCAATCAACTACTTATGACTCATTATCATCTCATATCAAATTTGGTTCAAATCGACCTCACGGTTCTGAAAATAGAAATTTTAGGCGTGGCCAAAATTTTTGTCACTCCCATAACGAAGGCAAATAATGCCCCACAAACTTCTCTTGAACAAACTTGATTCTAAACCTCAAAAGGACTCTGTATACCACATATCAAGTCTCTGCTACTGGTGGTTCATTAGAAGAATATTTTTAAAAAAATAAGGCCGTTTTTTCCACACCCCTCTGCTCAATATGAGCCGAAACCTAATTTGCATAAAAATCAAAATGCCCCTATATAACCACTACTTACATGAAACTTAATTAAAATGTGGCCAATGGTTTAGGAGAAAGAGGATCAAACACCACCGTCACGCAGGACGATGGACAACAGACGGACAAACGACAGACGAAGAGTGATAAGAAAAGCTCACCCTGACTTTCAGTCAGGTGAGCTAATAATTCTGTCTTAAAAGATCTCCACGAGCAGACCCACTGGGCCTGTCTGTTCTACTGCAAGGACAGAGATAGCTTCGAGGACTGTCTATGAGAGAATGATGTGATTGGAAGCCGTGAGAAACGTGCAGCAGTTCGCCAGGCATTGGCAGATAGTAAGCATGCCCGACTAGTGTTAAAAACAGACCAACCTACCACTTATAAAGTTTTATATTAAACCCAGACGGAATGCGTGTACATATCCACACCATCATAGATTGCGACGAAATCATTAACCAACAGCTGGAATAGCAAGATACCGCAGTTCATTGGACAAATGGTTCCCATCGATTGCTGGGGCTGTTGGGTTGGCTAGCTTGGCAATATGGTTTTTGCAGAGCAAAAGGAAGAGGATCAGTCCAATGGGACTTCCCAATGCTGAACCGGTCAACTGAGTCACACCTCCGAACAAGCAGTTAGAGGCATCTAATGCCCCATTACATATGGAGTAAACATGTCTTCAGCCGATGGAAAGATGATAGTCAATGCTGCCTATCACAGCGCCGTAGTCTCTGCCCTAGCAATAGGGTACGCCCGCTTAGGTAAGATGGCAATGAAGGGTGCCACCCCTAAACTTGACTTCACTGGCTATGACGTCGGGATGGTAGTCCTTGAGGTGGGGCTGGTGATGGCAACCAAGGACATGCTAATTAAAAAAGGAATCATTCCACCAAATATGAAATAACAAGATGGCCTCGATCACAATGCTAGTTGGGGATGCCCTTGTTAATGCATTGGCCTTCTCTGGCAGCAACTACCTCTTCTCCATGTTTCGGGATAATGAGGCTGGTGAGGATCGTGACAAAGCCATAGAAAAGCTCCAGACAGCTCAGGCAGCATGGTGCCATAAGAGAACAGAATGCCTTGATTGGATTAACGAAGAACTACATTGCCAAGGTCATGCATTACGCACATTCCATGATGTCGATGCTGCAATTCGCGAAAATGCACGGGTAACTGGGAATAATTTAAACAGTCTTGGCCCAGAGCTGCAACTAGAAGACTTTTACACACCATCAGCCGACCAAAAAGACCATGAGGTCGCCTTTGTTATCTTGGGGATGGCTGCGACGGGCCTGGTGGCCTACAAACTCGCCAAGTGAATGTGTTCCTTCGGAACTACAGCTGTGCTGCCCGCTGTTGTAACGGAGAAAAAAAAAAACAGTAACAGTGTCTAAAAAAAACTGTTTTTTGTTGCTGCGCTGCTCCTAGCTACTAATCAATCCTTAATCGCACAGCAAATGCCCATGAGATGCTTAGTAAGCATCTGCAGTGGGCGCGGTGAGCTCTGGTTTCAGATGGCCAGTGGGTATCATGGACTTGCTCTGCCGAGTGAGTTCTTGGCGTATCAGCAGTAACATCTCGTTTTTTGTGCCCTGCGAGTTCTCTCGGCGAGAAGTCTTGCGGATATCAAGCCGGAGTTGGTTGAATTTCTCTTCCTCTGCGAGTATATGATTGAATTCCTCGTCTGATATCTGGCCATCACCAACAGCTTTGAGTACAGATCTGCGATGCTCGAAAGTTTTGCCTCCGCTAATGTGGCAATGGTGTTGTGCTTTTTAGCCTTCTTTGTGAGTCTTCGGCTTACAAACTTTCCCGAAGACACCTGTCAATCCACAGACACTTGCTGCGGCCTCTAGGGCTATAACCACAGGAACCACTGCTATGTTGGCCAACAGTCCAATACCACTAATGACGATTCCTACACCTGCCGTGGACATAACTGTTTCAATGCCATCTGCGATATTAACCCCTCGCTGGTATTTCTTACCTAGGGAATACCTGCGGTCTTGTTCGGCCATGAGATCTCCTGGATGTGTAAAGTATTAGCGTCACCATTTTTGAGGTTTGGATACAGATCCATTGTTAGTAGTCATGTTCCATTACCTTAAAATCATCGTCCGCCGGTGTCTGTGTGGTAAAACCAGTGCGCACTTGAGCTTACCTGGGCCAAGATATAGGGTATTGAGTGTGACAGTTGGAAAGTCATCATCTGTGACCTTGTGCTCAACTCCACTCAACGAGAGCAACACATCTTTGCCACGGATAATGATGACAAGTTCTTTGCCGTTATGTTGCCGACCCCATTTTAGAGCAAGCCCATTTAGCACTGGTATGAAGTTGTTGGGTGGTGGACCCATGACTATCTGTACAATGGTGGTAGTATTCTTGCCCACAGTAAGACGATCAAACTCAGAAACGAGCTTCATCATCACGCCTTGTTTTCTCTCCGCACCCAGCACATACCCCACCGCACTTTTGTGAATGTTAATAGCACCTTTCGGGATGTAAGAAGTCAACACGCGGCCACTGTTCTGGAGTTTACGTAGCCTGTGTCCACGGCCCAGTTGGATGTGAGGTTGGATGACCTTGAAGTCAAGTTCCCACCCACTGCGTACAGGGTTCCTATACAGAGACCACTGTCTGGCAGCATTATGGAGAAGTTCGTAGCTCCTGGGCTGAGCCTTTCAGGTTCAAACCATGCACGCAGCTCGGTAAAGGTAGCTTGTTCCGTGGAAACAGCAGATGGGAGTTCCGTTCTCTTATATAACCCATTAGAAAGTTGAAATATATACAGCTTGTCCTTCTCACATGGTTCTCCAAAGTTCTTCGTATCCCCAAGATCAGCCAGCGAAATGGTTGTGCAAAGCAATACATCATGAGCTCCTGGTCCTCTGCTATCCACCATGTCTTCACACAGAAGATATAATTCGAATATGTAATGTTATTGATAGGTGCTGTAATTCAATCGGGCCGCCCCTGCTATCTACAACGCTAACTGTGATATTGCCTATAGGACCTGGGACAAGCCTTTTGTATTGCAAATGAGAGAAAGCTTCTGTTCTGCCACTAGCACATTTTTTATTTGCTACAGGTACTGTTCTGAGTAGTGTGCTGGGTAGCCCATTGTAAACATTGTCTGTGGTGCTGACTTCTGACAGATGAACGAAGAGCTCACGGTGGGCCACAAGACTAGGTAACTCACCCCCCATCAGCCTCCCTCCCCCTAGGGATTTTGGTTGTTGTAAATCCTAATGTGCGTGCCAACTTTCCCAGTTTCAGAGACTTATCTGTCTTGAGTCGCAGACGACCCGATGGTTTGTAAAGATCCAATATAGCCCCAACTTGACTAAACACCTCGTCATTTAGCTTGCATACATTGTAATAGCCATCTAGGATTGAAATCATCTTTCGCTCGTCATCATTCTCAGACACAATGCGAATAGTATTGTTGCGGTTCCGCGAGCTAATGTTGTACCAAAGAGGGTAGTATGTTACTTCAGCAAGCACACACTCATATTGCTCTCCAGCAGGGAGCACCCTTGGTAGGTCCACAGTTTGAATGTCGGATAGTGTCACGTACATTTATAGTTTTATAATAAGATAAGACTCCTCCAATATGGGTCAAAGTAGTCTGAGTCAACTGAAAACCAGAAATGTTTATAAGAGTTTATAACCATAATATTGTCTTGAAGGGTTTTTATTACTAGTAACAAGACCATCATTGTATCTATATTTCACCTCCTCGTGAGACCCCCGCAAATCGGACGCTAATCTATTTGGCGCCCAGACCACATACCTCTTGCCGATTTGTGAAACAAGGGTGAGGATCATGCCACCTGGAAGATCCTTTTCTTCCATAACTTGGTAGGTGCCTATGGTCTCTCCATTTCGAAGCTGCGCTTTTCTTGAAATCCTCTTTTGTTGGCCAGCTCATGTCTGTGACTATTGCTTTGTGTACTTGTTGGATACTTAACACGCAATAAATCTTCAATTGTGCATATTAGAGGTCCAAAGGATGCCGGTATACCCAAGAATGGAGAGCAAGATTGCAACAAAGTTGGACTTGCGACCATTAAAAACCTTGCTTCCGCGACCAAGGTCTCTGAAGATGTGGCTCGGGCATGGCTCGAGAAGCAGGCCATCTGGCAGATATACCTGCTCCCTCCGTGACACATACTGCGACCCACATTTGACATGTCTGTACCGAATGAAGTCCATCAAACCGACCTGCTCTTTCTGCCACACGACCGGGCGGCCCGCAAAACATACAAATACGCACTCACAGTCGTTGACATAGCCTCCCGCTATAAAGAGACAGAGCCCCTGGCCACGAAAGAGGCCAAAGAGGTCGCAGGTGCCCTTGAAAGGATTTACAGGCAGAGCCCCTCTCAGATGGCCGCAATTGTTACAGGTCAACCCCGGCCGCGAGTTCATGGGCACAGTGAACCAGCTGCTGGCCAAACACGGGACAGAAGTGCGACGTGGCCGTGTGGATGTCCACTGGGACCAGGGAATTGTAGAGCGTTTCAACCGCACCCTGGAAGAGCGACTCTTTGGGCACCAATACACTCAAGAGATGTGACTTCCACCCGGCAAATGATCAACCGAGTGGGTGGCTCGACTGCCTGCCGTCATTGCGGTTCTGAATAGCGAGGTGACTTGCCTAACCGGAAAGAAGCCCTCTGACGCCATCAAGGCTAAGACTGTAGCACAAAAGCCCTCCTCTGTGGTTGCAGGTCGTCCTGTTGGCATCCGAGAGCAGAAGCTCCCCTCTGGCATGGGTGTTCGCAACATTTACCAGCCAGGCGAACTTGAGGGTGGTCGCCATCATGCAACTGACCTTTATGGTCCCTCCAGGTCTACCAGCTTGGACGCTCGGTCACCAACTCGGCAGACCTGTGCTTTATTATTTGTTAGATGGGCCACCATATGGGTTTGTCCGAGAGGAGCTCCTCATGGTGCCTCGACACCCAGTTGCCGCCTGATGGGGTTCTTACTCAATTGTAATTGCAGCAGACCCCCCTTTTTTTGTTGCACTCTAGACAGTCAGTCATACGTTACCTCTGTAGTGTCCCCTGCTATTGTCCAGCCGGTTGACAGAGAACTGCTGTGTGTCTTTTGGGGTATATGCCCATATCAACTCGATGTTGTTTGTCAGGCAGCGGTTTTGTTGAGCCTCTCTGAGCTGCAAAATGTAGTCAACCTTCAGGTTAAACCCCTGGAGACATCTGACCTGGTCCTGATGCTTGTATGTTTCTTTTGGATTTGCTTGTGGAGTTGCTTGTCGCTCTGTAACCTTACCTCAGAACCCTGTTCTGGATGACAAGTTACGCTCTCAAGTTGATGCATATACTCCACACGTGACACAGCGAGGTAGGCAGGATTTGACCACTGGAGATAGTCATCGATAATCCAGACCTTCTGGGGGTCGCTGACGGTGAGACCCTGACTGGACTGCACCGTCATCATTTAGCCGAGAGCCCAATCATAGCCCCACTTACCGTCAATGACCTCTTGGGCATATCGAACAGGTACCTCCACGATATCATTAAGAACTAACTCCTCCTGGTCGAGTCGGCCGTCATTGGATATTACAGGACCTGGGATCATTACCAAACAATTTTGCTGCCGAGTGTCCTTTGGTCGGTACAACAGGGGAACAGGCTCGTTTGGGAACGCCTTCTTGTGGCGATGGAACAGAATACTCTGGGCACGATCTCAGACTTTTTGGTGGCTGGTAAGGATTAGGTCCCTGGGCTTCCACTGCTCTACAAACCTGTTCCATCCCAGGCATCGTGGGAGAGCCCTTCGCATCTCCTGGCACTGGACCTTGTCAGTATGGAGACAGATGCCCCTTTTCAGAGCCCTGAGTGTGTCATCTTTTGCCCTATGGTCAACCTCAACCTCTTTGTAGTAGTCGGCGGCCTGGCACAGCCAATCGTGCGGCGGCTGGCCCTGATCACCACAGCAGACGACTTGGATACCCCATTGCTCAAGCCAGCATAGGAAGGTCTCAAGGACTGGTCGGGGCAAAGTACAGACCTCATCCCAGATGATAACACGGGGAATGAACTTTTGGCTCATGTGATCTGGTGTCCACTCATTTTGTCCACTCCACCGGAAGAAGCTATGGTAGGTCTGTCATGATAGAGGCAGCACATTCTGCAAAAACCCTCAGGGTGAACTTCTTGTGGTACGTAGACTTGGACACCGTCAAGTTTATGGAGTATTGCTTTCTTGATATATATGCTGTCTGTCACCACCCGAACCACCTCTTCTTTGTCGAAATGCTGTAACATACTGAGAAGGTTAATATGGGCATATGCTAACATAGAGGCCCCTAGGTGGGTGTATTGGGGCTGGCTTCCATCGTAGTAAGTTAACACATGGCCTAGGGGCACTTTTCTGGGGCTCAGACAAGAGTGCCACTTTGGCAAGTATCTCTCACAAGATAATCTAGTTCACCATGATCCGTGATCAGGCGGCACGTCAATCGTTTACCATCGGCTTTTGTGCCCTGAGTGAATTTCCCAATGATGTTGCAGCCCTGATCTCTATCTTCAGGGAGCCACACTGCATTCTTCTTTCCGAAAGCGATGATGGCTTCTCCTACATCTAGTCGGTTAGGATGCTGGAATCCGTGAGAAACGAGAGGAGGGCGGTCGGAGCCCAGCATTGCACCTCGAAATGTCTCCCGAACCACGCAGGGATGACAGGGTGGACACTTGGATCGAAAGCCCACTTGCGTATTTGGGCGAAACCAGTACCTATGTCTTTGGGCAAAGCACCATTGATTGCTACACGGGTCATGTTGGCCTTTGGATGACCAAAGCATTCGAAGTAGGGCTGAGCCTCACCCAGACCTTGGAAGCTTGAGAGATAGCACGCCTTCATGTCGATGCTTATGATGTCATTGACGTGATACCGTTCTGCGTTCCAGAGGCCACCGTGGTCATGTTCGACACAAGCCTTTTGGATGTCATCCAGGAAAGATGCCGGGGTCGACTTCCAGTCATTCCTTTCCTTTGCGATGATGCTGGCTGCGTGGTTCACTCCGAAGGCCCTGTCGACAAGAGACTCATCTCCTAGATCGGCACAGGCCGCTTGGAGTATCTCGTGAGTTTCCTGTGTTCCGGAAGTACGGCTGTCTTGTAAGATAAACTGGTCAATGCTGAGCTGTCTATCCTTGCCACCTCCGAGTAGCCAGACAGCGATTGGCTCATTTTGGGTGGCCTGTCTGATGGCTTCCCAGACGTCACCCTCGTATATGTGGACCTGTCTGGACTGGGGGAAGTGCAGGTCTTTGGACCAGGCGTGGCCGTTCTGAATGATGAGCTCTACGGGTTTCCATCTACTTGCCTGGTATTTGCCACTGTTATAGACATCCTCACCAGCTATATCTTTCACGATGATGGCCCGCTTGAGTGTTTTCTCGAGGTTAGCCATGTCATCAACTGTGGCATCAGTTATATGAACACTCTCCTCCAACTTCTTGAGTTTCTGGCACCTGATCGGGGTTAGGCCCTGTCCTCTAAGAGCACATTTAAAGTGTTCAACCACTCTCCGGGCGACGCAGTTCAGATTCCCTACTTTCATTGGCACTAGGTTTGCAGGGTCTGGCTCTCTGAGGGGAAAGAGCCCACTGACCACAGCTGTAACAGGGTAGGCATTTGTGTAGTACGGACTGTCAATCCCCGTCAGGGCACCTGGTTTGGTGTTATGTGTGATTTCGACAATGCCCTGGCCTTTCTTCCTTTCTGCCTTCACAGGGTCAAACTTGTCTTCGACTACCCAGTCTCTTTCGTTATGCTCCCGGAGAAACTTGATCCTTAAGATGAATTCCCCCTCTGGTAGAGTCCCGAGAAGCCGTGCTGCCCTCTCGTCGGACATACAAGCATCCAAGGCCATTCGGCCACTGTGCAAACCATCGGCGCCAATGGCATCTACTTCTATTCAAGTAGAGTAGACTGCAACAGTGCCGTCGACTTCAAACTCATCTTTGGCATTGTTCAAAAGAGCCACCAATGATTCATCATCTGGCAGCCTCACTGGATGAGGGACTTCGATATCCATGTCGAATTGTCGCCGTTCTCGTAATTCTTTAAGGATGGCAGGTCCCTCTTCAATGATTTGATTGGCAAGGGTTACAGGCCTTCGCCGACGTAGGGCAGCTCTTTTAGCGGGGTTTCTTCGCATCTTTTCCTCAACATCTTTAGCACGAAGTGCCACCGTGACCTCAGCCTGAATCTGTTTGATTGCACGCTTGTTATGATTTTGTACATCTTCCCGAAGAGCCAGGAACCACCCAGTTTCTCTAGCCTGCCGAAGCCTTTTTATAAATTCTTCCACGTGAGCAGTGGTGATCAATTTAATCAAGTCATTTTTTTTTGAGCTTTGAATACCTCCTAAACTCAAATTGTTTCGCTTGAGCATGTAGATTATTCATAGTTATCATGTAGTGTAATGAGTATATCTATATGTTATCATTTCTCTAATAGAAATTTCAAAAGTGTTATCTATCGCAGCCAGATGCTGAAACTCGTCCTCAATTTTAGATTGCCTTTGTCACCATTTAGCCAGCCGAGCGTAGCCCACGCCACAGTTTTTATAAAGGGCTAGTGCTGTTTTGACACCCTTACCACAGCCTTTTGCAGGACAGTGGGCATCCACCCTTCTTTAGTCCCACGACACGACTGCCCACAAACGTCGGTAGACCCTAGAAGCAACCACTCACAAGCGATCATTGTATTAGTCCTCATGTGTATGTCATGTATACTTATGTGTTTCTCAGTCTCTAAATATATTATAAGCAGCAGGGAGGGGTGCATATATATTTGGCAGACTTAACAAAACAAGAGAGCCTGGGCTGGCGAGGGTAATGGGCCATCCCATTGGCTCTCGCCGTTCATGGGCTCGAGTGGATTTTTTTCGAGCTTTCAAAATTGCTATGCTGACCCTCCCTGCTGCTTACTGTTATCAAGGGAGATCCAAAGAACACTAATACAAGGGGATGTAATGAGTTGTTAATATATGAATGTTCAATTGCACATGCTTTAAGTTATGTAATGTTGTGTAACTTGTGATTTTGATTTATTTTGTGAATTTATTTATTATTTATTGGTGTTTAAGGTCATATACTTATGCACAATGGCTAATCATAAAGTCTCTGCTACTGCTGGTTCATGAGAAGAAGATTTTTTTAGCTCATCTTGACAAAGTCAAGCTGAGCTAATCTCATCGCTTCCCGTCCGTCGTCCGTCAACACTATGTTTTGGTCTTCTCCTCCAAAGCCACTAGGCCAATTCAAGTGAAAGTTTGTGTGAGTGATGGTCCCAAAGGGGCATTTCATTTTTGTTCAACTCAGCATGCCCAGCCCCATAGGGAGGGAGTGGGGAAAAATGCTCCAAAATATTTTTAAAATCTTCTTCTCAAGAACCAGTGTGTACAATGACTTGATATTTGCTATGGAGCTTCCATATGAGGTGTAGAATCAAGTTTGTTCAAACAAAGTTCGTGAAGTAATATTTGGCTTTGTAATAGGAGTAAGATTTTTGGCCCCGCCCAAAATTTCTATTTTCTGAACCGATGGTCCGGTATGAACCAAATTTGGTTTGTGGTAGTATTGGGTCATAAGTACTTGACCCATGCAAAAAAAAAAAATTCCCGCATCCCTATGGGAACCCTGGGAGCTAAAAATAGAAATATTTTCAAACGCCCATATTTCCCAAACCCCACGGAACAGAGAGCTTTTATTTGGTATGAAGTATCCTTATGACCAATAGAATTGAATGGTAAAAAAAAATTGCCATCGGTTATGTTAGAGTGTTCTGTAATGGTCATCGAAAAAATGCTGAGTCAGCATATTTGCAAAAAGTTTAAAAAATCTTTTCTTCAGAACCAATCATCAGAATCTTTTGATATTTGGTATACAGCATTCATAGGGGGGTCAGATAAAAGTTTGTTGAAATAAAGCTCATCGGTTCATATTTGGGCTCTCTACAGGAGCCCGAAGTTTTAACATAGGGTAATATGGGGAATATTCTTTAAAAATCTTCTTCAGAACCACCAGTCAGAATCTTTTAATATTTGGGATACATCATTGTTATGAGGGTCAGATTCTAGATTGTTCAAACCAAGTCCCTAGGTTAATATTTGGGCTTCCTATGGAAGCCCAAATTTTATCTTTGTTCAATATGGAGGGTAATTTAAAAAAATCTTCTTCTTCAGATCCATCAGTCAGAATGCTTTGATATTTGGTATGCAACATCTCTATGGGGGTCAGATTCAAGTTTGTTCAAATCAGATCCCTAGGTATATATTTGGGCTCACTATGATAGCCCAAATTTTTACTTAGTGCAATATGAGAAAATTTCTTTAAAAATGTTCTTCTTCAGATCCACCAGTCAGAATGCTTTTATATTTGGTATACAACATCTCTAGGGGGGTCAGATTCCAGGTTGTTCAATTCGAGTGCCTAGGTTAATATTTGGGCTCCATATGGGAACATGAAATTTAACTTAGTACAATATGAGGGAATTTCTTCAAAAATCTTCTTCTTCAGATTCACTTGTCAGAATGCTTTCACATTTGGTATACAACATCTCCAGGGGGGGGGGGGGGGGTGGGGGGGGGGGGGGGTCAGATTCAAGTTTGTTCAAATCGGATCCATAGGTCAATATTTAGGCTCGCTATGGTAGCCCAAATTTGAACTTAGTGCAATTCGAAGAAATTTCTTTACAATTTCTCTTCTTCAGATCCAACGGTCAGAATGCTTTCATATTCGGTACACAACATATCTAGGGAAGTCAGATTTAACTGTGTTCAAATCAAGAGCCTGGGTTAATATTTGGGCTCTCTATGGGAGCCGGAATTGGCCATTTTGCTGAAGAATTAAAAATTTTGTATTCAGTACCCTCTAGAGGTACTAAGATTAATCCACATAGGTTGTATCAAGGGGCTTCATAGGGGAGCTCTACATTTTACTTATGATCAACTGAAGAAAAGGCATGATGCCTAGATTATTTTTGTCACTCCTGAGGGACTCAAGGATTGAGTGTAACCTATGGAGATGGCTTGCTTAATGTAGACTCATTCTTGGACTCTGTTTAAATTGTGTTCTGTACAAGATGAGCGCTTCAGGCCCCATGGGGACTCTTGTTTAAGATTTAGGCTCCCTTTTTGGGCGTGGCCCTACCAAGGGGTGGGTCAACCTGATTTGAACAAACTTGAATTGACATATGATAGGGAACATGCAACACCAGATTTGGTTCAATTTGGTTGAGTAGTTTGTGAGAAGAAGTCGATAATGTAAAGTTAACGACGGACGACGGACGGAAAGTGATCAGTAAAGCTCCCCTAGAGCTTCGCTCAGGTGAGCTAAAAATCAAAGTTCATCTAATTTGCAGAATTTCTGCACGAGAAAAAACCTGTATTATATGTGATGCATTCCATGTTTACTACACATTCAGACAAAAATTTATTCGAATCAGAACTTTCATACAGATGTCCTGTACAAAAAACTGATTGCACTAAGGTACAAAATGGCTGCTGGTGGCCATCTTGAATTTTGGGCCTCACCCAAAAATACTCGTTCTCAGTGATAACAAAGGTACTCAAGAAGTTTCATAAAGATCAGTTCATAAATACGACCTCTAGCCCAAGCCGTATTGAATTGTTGACGGACAGATGGATGGACAGACAGATGGACGACGGGCCATGGCATAACCTCAAATTCGACTTACGTCAAAGTTGAGCTAAAAATGAAATGCCATTCCATCCCTCTAGAAATTTTCCACATTTTTAAATCACTTTTACAGTCACTAGTAACAGAGATGGGAGCAAACAATTTGTTGACTGGTGGAAAGTGAAATTGGGTATGACACAAATGATCTACCTGGAAAAATGCAGCGACTTGCAAGATTCATGTAACCTAGAAGAGATAGGAGTTCGCTTTGTACACTGATCAGCATTGATGAACTTGTTGATAACTGACACAAGCCTATCTAATTTATCCTGAGGGGGGTCTAGCTTCCATCTAAAGAGGTTACAGGACCAACTGTTGTAAGTGGAGTCGGTATATTTAATGAGTTGAATATATGTGAAAGCAATGCTATTGTTCATTCTGCTGTTGCTTCTGGGGGGTCAATAGTTAAAAAATCGTCCAGGAGATGAGAAATATTGTGAATCTTATAATTATTTGTAACTATCCAGCAGATGGCTTGTGATAGCTGATCAAAGATTTTGGGGCTACTCCGATAACTGAAAACTAGTCTACAGTAAAAATAATAGCAGTTCTTCCACTTGACACTCTGAAGGTTCCAAAGGGAAGGGTGAACTGGAATCAGCTTGAAGGCATCAGTAATACCTGTCTTGCATAACAAAGCACCTCTCCCTAAATCCATAATTACTTTAATGGCATCATCTAGTTGCACATAACTTAAAGAGTACACTTCTTTACTGATAAGGTCATTCAAACTACTTTCTGATGGGTGATCATGAGGTGCTGATAGATCAACTATTACTCGCTTTTTTCCTGAATATTTTCCCTGGGTAACATCTAGACAGTTAATTCTGTATTTTTGAAATGGGGGAGTTGTGAATGGGCCTACTAGATAACCATTGTTTACTTCTGTTTGGATAGCACAGTCCACAAACTCTGCATCATTGCGGGCAGATAAAAGGTTTTCACACTCCAATGAGTTCTGTGGAACAGAACTGATCCAGTGTGAAAACCCTCCTTCAAACCCTGAATAAGGCAGTTGACAAACTCTCAATTGGGGCGAGTTTCCAGTTCTTTCTCCAAGCGGCTGATGTTTATTGGGAGTTGATGTCTTCATCGGTGCCCCTGGTTCCACAAAGCAGCAATTCTGTTGCAAATAATCTGTATGTAGTCATGCATTGTTTTTATTTGAAACATATAACTCCTTGATGGACTCAGGGCTACCTTTTGAGATACTATTACATTTGAAGATAGGGTGGTCTTGCTTACAGTGCAGACATTTATGCAGGTAGAAGCAGCTTGGGTGTTGGCAGCTCTTTTCTTCGTTGAAACTGTTACAGATTTCTCTGCCCTGGTAGATTGATCTCACTATGCCTCGAGGGTTGGTTTTTGATGCACTCACGGAATGGGGACCATTTCTATGAAAAATGGGTCTTGCCAAATGAGATGGGATACAATGAGATGGTGCATTTGAATCAGCGACTTGTGGGCAGAATGGAGCACTGTGGGATGAACTTTTACATATTTCACAGCTCAAATGTGGGACACCTGAGAAATTTTTTTGAAAAAGGTTTGTATCCCCAAATGACCAGTCAATTAATATATGTTATTCTGCTGTAATTGAGCGGCCGCCTGGGCAGAAAAAGCCTTGTGGTATTCATAGAAGCTGAATCTCCCATACCGTGAGAGCATATCAATGATCTCCCTTTCATAGCTATCCAGCTCTTTACGACGATGAGGATAAGCATCACACATTATATTTTTATATTTGCCAAATGCACAAACAAACTCTCCAATAGTTAAGTTTCTCTGAAGCCTGCTGTCCTTGTCTTTCATTGTGAGTAAGACCGATCCAAACTCAACAGTTCTGTGATCCCCATAGTCGAAACCTGGTATCAGAAGACAGGCAAGATTGACATCTTTCCCCTCTATGACTGCTTGCTTCAGAGAGATTGAAACTATTTCAACAGCAGGAATACTGTCAGCTGCAATACCTCTCTTTCCTGTGAAGTCCAAGAAATCTCACTGTCTTCATGTGTTTGGTAAATGTTCATGAAATTGAACGTCTGGACTGTATCCACCCAGGTCTGTAGTGTAAGTAAGCTCTGGGTGGTGAATGCGACCGTCACGTAACTAATCATGAAGTGGTGTTGCCTTCCTGACAGAAAACGTGTTAAAGTTTCTTGCTTTCGGTCGACCCAGAGCAGAAGCTAGTGTAAAGTGTTCATGAGGGTATGTGTTTATCCTATGGGGGGTCATAATTATGTGGCTCAATTCTGTGTGTTGGTGGAGAAAATTGGAGTTGTTTTTGCATTTGCCTCAAACTAGTGTGCAAGGAGTCATTTGTGTTGAAATGGGTTGTTTGCACTATTCCAGGTGAAAGGCCGAAAGTTCTTTTCATACTTTCCCTGGAATGTTCATCGATATGATGGTCACTGTGGCTTGGTTTAAGTGTCCTATTGGAATAAACAGTCTCCTCCACACTTCTGAATTCCTCCTCATCCTCTAAATTAATATCACTGTCAATATCTTCAGACGATCCTGAACCAGTAGAGTTTTTGTTTTCTTTATTGATCTGGATCAGTAGTGGTTTCTTTATCCCCTTGGGAAGCTTAATGGACATTTTTTCCAGTTCCCCTCGCAGTTTTGCCACTGTCCATTTTGAGAGACTAGAAGATCTTTGCACATCTGCTTTGAATGAAACCTTTTTGTTCTAGGAAAAATCAGCACTCCAGTCTGTGCTTCAGGTGGCTGGAAAGCTCTCACCCTCACCTGGGGGTGATTTAGTCCTTTTACGGCATGGGGGGTTGGTATTTGATGTGTTGTACCTCGTTGCATTCTCTCCATTTAGAAAATCCACCTCCCAATTTGAAACAATGTCCTGAAAATTGTAATGCGTTCGGCAAGTCCTTGTTTCTACAGTAGTGGGAAGAGTCTCTGTCCCTCTTGAGGCACCAACTGAATCTGAGCCAAGATTACTGTCTTGATCCTTTTGTCTCAAGTCCATTTCCACTTGTGTATCCATTGACTGTTAGAAGCTAACACTGCTGAGAGTCCTCCAAGTGTGCAACTTTGAACAAAATGAATGAAAACAGTAGAATTGTGGAGGAAATTGGAAATTTGAAAATTGGAGATTTGTAAGTACAGCCTACTCTGTTAGAACTGAAAGTTGCACTGAATACAGACAAAGAAACTGGTGACCATACATCCCTCTAATTACAACCACATGTAGCAGTCATTAATTAAATAGCTGGGAAATGATGCTGGACTGGTCCTCTGCCTTGAAAGCTGAAACCTGTATAATGAATGTATGAGAGATTCTTATCTCTGTTCATAAACTTCACTCAATTTGAACTTTCATTCACCTTAAGTTTATAAATAATTGGAGAAAAATTCACTGAATCAAAAACTCCTTTCCACCTTTGAGTCCAACAGTTCATTCTCTTACTTTACATCAACCTTTGTAAAATCCAATAAAAGCAATAGAAAGCAGGTAATCTTTTATTTTGGGGGAGGATAATAAAACAGTTATATGATAGATGACAATATTTATTTATTTATTTATTTATTTATTTATTTATTTATTTATTTATTTATTTATTTATTGGTGTGTAAAGTGTTGTACTGCGGGGTTCTCCTCATTTATGTACATAGGCTTCTGTTGGGTAAATGCATTGTTATAACATATTATCTCCCTTGATACGCTCACTGACGGACAATCTCCCTTTTTCGTCATTCATTGATAAGTGGTACTGACAAGACGTCTGTTATGGATTAGCTAAATGCTCCACGTAGTATCACTAAACCTCAATGAATCATTTGGATATACATTTTAACCACATTTTACAACACTGGCGTCACCGCGACTAACTGGATGCGAGGAATAACGTTTGTGTTTTTTATCAATTTTCTCTCGGCTTATTGTTGATTTTTTCTTTTTCCTCAAAATAACTTCCCAAGGAACGATACGAACGCATACCTGGATCGGGCGGTATCTCATCGCTGCCTGATTCACAAATTTTGCCATCGTTCACTTCATAATTTGTATATTGTAATTTTGGAGAATCTGAGAATTGTTTTGTAAATTATTTTTCAACGCCGATGGAGAGAAAGCCGGTTTGTTGAGCCGTCTCAATTTGCTTGTAGAATAATCCACGTTTTGAAAACATTATCTATTGGGTTTTTTGTTTATCAGCAGAGTTGTATAATTTACGCCCAATGTATAGAAAAGAATGATGGTTTCAAAATCTTCTCTGTATGTGTATATTCCCAAATATTATATTTAAGTTTGTAATATTGCCATTGTTTATGTTGCCCTTGTTTTGTCAGTCATTGTTTGTGAAAATTGTCATTGTGACTGATTAATCATGAGTACAGCTCACTGGAAGCTCAACTCTTCAATGACTGGGAACCCGTGTGTGAATATTCATTCAAGTTGCTGACTGTCCAGCATTATTGTATTATACAGTTCTAGTTGGAAATAGTTGTAAATTGTATTTATTTTCCAACATACTTTTTCATTTAATTGTAAATGTTTACCCCTGTATTTAAAGAGATTTTTTTCTTTGTACCTTGTCGGTTCAATAAAGGGGAGTATTTTAAAAAACAATTTTATAGTCGTTCTGAGAAAGTCAACCGATTCATAAAAGAATCTCGATTTTTATTTTTTGTTAGTGTAAAAGGCTTTGTTTGGAACATGGGTGGTATAAATATTCAGACTGCAACATCGGAGGAACTCCAGAAATTGAAGCGTATCGACGAAAATAAAGCCCACATATTACTTAAACGCAGAGCGCGAAAAGGTTTTCTGGAACTGGATGACTTACTGTCAAAGACGAATTTATCCATCGATTTTTGGTCTGATTTGCTTCCGGATGGCACAATAACCTTGCATCTACCAAATGTTCAGTCATCTCATAAACAACGAATATCAAGCACAGACCGAGGTACTCAAACTCCTAATGCAGTTGAAAAACGAAAGCCAAAAGTAGAAAACGATCACTGGTACAGTGTCGTTCTCCTTCTCAGGGAGGAGGTGAAAGACCTTGAAGGTGAACTACGAAAAAGAGAAATCTCATGTGAGACCAATTACTGGATGGCAGTAGAAGAGACGAATAAACAGTGGGAAATCTATACAAATGAACATTGTATTTTACTAGAAAAATACAACGAAGAGATTGATGAAATCAGTAAACAGTGGGAGGAAAAACTAGACATTTCCCAAAGACAATACTCCATGCTCCAAGATAAGCACTTGCATGAAATTCAACAAATGCAAGAAAAATGGGAGCACAAATATGGTGAATTAAAAAACAGAGTACTTAACATATAAACGTTTTCTTCAAGAGTTCTCAACTCTAAATAGTAAATTTACGAAGACACTTGGTGATCAAATCCAAGAAACATGTGAAAATCAGAGTTCGCATAGTGAGACTACCCCTCTCAAACAAAATTGTGTTGGCACACCGAGTGGAAAGACTGTGTGCGCTGACGAATTGCAGCCAATCGATAACGAACTTCTGGCGACTGGGATGGAAGTATCTTTTTCGACAGTTCGCGATGAAGAATCCACCAGTGTGGAATTTAGAAAGCTATGTTGTTTGTTCGAAACAACAGACGTTTTCGTCGAAGACTGCATAAATGAAAACTCCGAACACAAGAAGAGTATGGAATCAGTGAACAGGAGCACAGTGCAACTCGGGGTTGACAGACATGCCCCGTTTACATCATCTGCAACTGAAAACGACGGCGATGAAACTCACATTATTCGGAACGTTGATAACAATTCGTACAACGTGACAGAGAAAACCTCGACGGGCGAGCTGTGTACAATATCAGAAAAGCCCTCATTCCAACAGAACACAATGCCAAGTGAATATGATACTCTTGTATTCAACCAGGATAACGTTAAAAGAGAAAACGAACACGTACTGCAAAATAGACCAATTGTGAATAACATTCTGAAGAATTCCACTCATTTCATTAAAAACATTTTCGCAAATGCCGAACAGTTTCAGCCCACCATCCACGAAGTAATCATCGATGAAGCTAGTCAATCGCGACATGTAAAAACATCTGGAATCAATTCCTACCAGCCTGGAGACTGGTCTCCAATCTTTACTGACTCGACTAGAAAGGCGAACAAGCAACAAAGAAGAAAACGCCACAAACGAAGTTGTGTTCAAGTCAGGATTGGCTCATCAAGGCCTAGGCCATTAAAGCAACGGAATAACACATATAACAGCAACGTCACTGTTTCACACATAGACACTGGACATCGGCTTTCAAAAGCCAACCAAGTACTGTATCATAACAAACATAACTACAGGCAGGAAAACACACCATCCACTCTATTCATCTCAAATCAGGCTGTGGAAAACCCAATGGTTCCACCATTTACAACAAAGGATCAAGAGCAACACATGTGTCAATGGTGATCTGATCAAAGGAACCTCGGAGTCAGTCAGCTATTTACCATATCAGTTTCCTAGAAGGCCATGTACATACATGTATGGACGGGTGCCATCCAGCCGCAGTGCAGGCAACGTTCAACAATTAAATAACCAATTTCTACAACCAACATAATATTGGCATCAGGCCCCGACCGGAGGATACATGCATTCGTCACAATATGGACAAGTCTACAGTGGCGTAACCCCAATATCTCTGCCGGTAGCACCAATATATCTTGTGTGCGTTTGAGACAGAGAACGGAAATATATGCTGCATTATTAATGGCGTGAGAATACACAGAATGAAAGTGTCAATGACACTGTAGCTTAACTTGTGTGTTGTGTTTGATGAAAAGGATAATGTTCAATGTTTATGAAAGGATTATGAAATAAGACAAGAATTGTGATAATTGGGAATATGTTCATTTCTGTTCTGTGTGTGCTATGTTTATGATAAAAATAATATGAGGTGTACACTGTACTAAAGAGCTGAGGGGTGGGTTAATATGACCTCACAGTTAATATATGTGGCCCTCACAGTTAACGTATATCAACAAAAGTTACCAAGTTACAGTGAAATTATTCCAAAACGAGTCATCCTATCAAGTTACATTAAAATCCCCTCATAAATATGGCCTGTAGACTGTGCTAAAGGTTTTTGGGCTTCGGGCCCCTGTAGCCATCAGTTTCCCAATTGCGTCCAAAGGGGACGTTCTCATCTAGACATTATATGAAGTCAATCTACCAAGTTACAATGAAATCCCTTAATAAATATGACCTGTAGACTGTGCTAAAGGTTTTTAGGCTTTGGGCTCTGGCAGCCATCATGGTTGAATGATCACAACCAAAGGGGGACATTCTCATCTGGACACTAATTGGAGTCATCCTACCAAGCTACAATGAAATCCCTTCATAATTATGACCTGTAGACTGTTCTAAAGGTTTTCGGGCTTTGGGCCCCTGAAGCCGTCACAGTTGCCCAATCGTATCCAAAAGGGGACGTTCTCATCTAGACATTATGAAGTCAACCTACCAAGTTACTATGAAATCCCTTCATAAATATGACATGTAGACTGTGCTAAAGGTTTTCGGGCTTCGGGCTCGGGCAGCCATCATGGTTGAATGATCGCAACCAAAGGTGACAATCTCATCTGGGCATCATCTGGAGTGATCCTACGAAGTTACAATGAAATCCCTTCATAAATATGACCTGTAGACTGTACTCAAGGTTTTCGGGCTTCGGGCACCTGTAGCCATCACAGTTGACCAATCACGACCAAAAGGGGATGTCATCATCTAGGCATTATGTGGAGTCAACCTAACAGGTTACAATGAAATCCTTCTATAAATATAACCTTTTGCCTATGCTAAAGGTTTTTGGGCTCGGGCACCCATCAAGGCTGAATGATCACGGCCAAAATGGGACGTTCTCATCTAGACATTATTTTGAGTCATCCTACTAAGTTACAATGAAATCCCTTCATAAATATGACCTGTAGACAGTGCAAAAGGTTTTTGGGCTTCGGGCACCTTTAGCCGTCAAAGTTGCCCAATTATGTCCAAAAGGGGACGTTCTCATCTAGACATTATATGAAGTCAACCTACCAAGTTACAATGAAATCCCTTCATAAATATGACCTGTATACTGTGCTTAAGGTTTTCGGGCTTCGGGCTCTAGCAGCCATCATGGATGAATGATCGCAACCAAAGGGGACAAGCTCATCTGGGCATCATCTGGAGTGATCCTACGAAGTTACAATGAAATCCCTTCATAAATATGACCTGTAGACTGTGCTCAAGGTTTTCGGGCTTCGGGCACTTGTAGCCATCACAGCTGACCAATCACGACCAAAAGGGGATGTCATCATCTAGGCATTATATGGAGTCAACCTAATAGGTTACAATGAAATCCTTCCATAAATATGACCTTTTACCTATACTAAAGGTTTTTGGGCTCGAGCACCCATCAAGGCTGAATGATCGCGATCAAAATGGGACGTTATCATCTAGACATTATTTGGAGTCATCCTACCAAGTTACAATGAAATCCCCTCATAAATATGACCTGTAGACTGTGCTAAAGGTTTTTGGGCTTTGGGCTCTGGCAGCCATCATGGTTGAATGATCGCAACCAAAAGGGGACATTCTCATCTGGACACTGTTTGGTGTCATCCTACCAAGTTACAATGAAATCCCTTCATAATTATGACCTGTAGACTGTTCTAAAGGTTTTCGGGCTTTGGGCCCCTGAAGCCGTGACAGTTGCCCAATCGTGTCCAAAAGGGGACGTTCTCATCTAGACATTATATGAAGTCAACCTACCAAGTTACAATGAAATCCCTTCATAAATATGACCTGTAGACTGTGCTAAAGGTTTTCAGGCTTCGGGCTCGGGCAGCCAGCATGGTTGAATGATCACAACCAAAGAGGACAATCTCATCTGGGCATCATTTGGAGTGATCCTGCGAAGTTACAATGAAATCCATTCATAAATATGACCTGTAGACTGTACTCAAGGTTTTCGGGCTTCGGGCACATGTAGCCATCACAGTTGACCAGTCACGACCAAAAGGGGATGTCATCATCTAGGCATTATATGGAGTCAACCTAACAGGTTACAATGAAATCCTTCTATAAATATAACCTTTTGCCTATGCTAAAGGTTTTTGGGCTCAGGCACCCATCAAGGCTGAATGAGCACGGCCAAAATGGGACGTTCTCATCTGGACATTATTTGGAGTCATCCTACCAAGTTACAATGAAATCCCTTCATAAATATGACCTGTATGTAGACAGTGCAAAAGGTTTTCGGGCACCTTTAGCCGTCAAAGTTGCCCAATCATGTCCAAAAGGGGACGTTCTCATCTAGACATTATATGAAGTCAACCTACCATGTTACAATGAAATCCCTTCATAAATATGACCTGTAGACTGTGCTTAAGGTTTTCGGGCTTCGGGCTTGGGCAGCCATCATGGCTGAATGATCGCAACCAAAGGAGACAATCTCATCTGGGCATCATCTGGAGTGATCCTACGAAGTTACAATGAAATCCCTTCATAAATTTGACCTGTAGACTGTGCTCAAGGTTTTTGGGCTTCGGGTACTTGTAGCCATCACAGCTCACCAATCACGACCAAAAGGGGATGTCCTCATCTAGGCATTATATGGAGTCAACCTAATAGGTTACAATGAAATCCTTCCATAAATATGACCTTTTACCTATACTAAAGGTTTTTGGGCTCGGGCACCCATAAAGGCTGAATGATCGTGATCAAAATGGGACGTTCTCATCTAGACATTATTTGGAGTCATCCTACCAAGTTACAATGAAATCCCCTCATAAATATGACCTGTAGACTGTGCTCAAGGTTTTCGGGCTTCGGGCACCTGTAGCCATCACAGTTGACCAATCACGACCAAAAGGGGATGTCATCATCTAGGCATTATATGGAGTCAACCTTACAGGTTACAATGAAATCCTTCTATAAATATAACCTTTTGCCTATGCTAAAGGTTTTTGGGTTCGGGCACCCATCAAGGCTGAATGATCAAGGCCAAAATGGGACATTCTCATCTAGACATTATTTGGAGTCATCCTACCAAGTTACAATGAAATCCCCTCATAAATATGACCTGTAGACTGTGCTAAAGGTTTTCGGGCTTCGGGCACCTTTAGCCGTCACAGTAGCCCAATCATGTCCAAAAGTGGACGTTCTCATCTAGACATTATATGAAGTTAACCTACCAAGTTACAATGAAATCCCTTCATAAATATGACCTGTAGACTGTGCTGAAGGTTTTCGGGCTTCGGACTCGGGCAGCCATCATGGCTGAATGATCGCAACCATAGGGGACAATCTCATCTGGGCATCATCTGGAGTGATCCTAAGAATTTACAATGAAATCCCTTCATAAATATGACCTGTAGACCATGCTCAAGGTTTGCGTACTTCGGGCACTAGTAGCCATCACAACTGACCAATCACAACCAAAAGGGGATGTCATCATCTAGGCATTACATGGAGTCAACCTAACAGGTTACAATGAAATCCTTCCACAAATATGACCTTTTGCCTATGCTAAAGGTTTTTGGGCTCGGGCACCCATCAAGGCTGCATGATCGCGATCAAAATGGGACGATCTCATCTAGACATTATTTGGAGTCATCCTACCAAGTTACAATGAAATCCCTTCATAAATATGACCTCTAGACTGTGCTAAAGGTTTTCGGGCTTTGGGCCCCTGTAGCCGTCACAATTGCCCAATCACGCCCAAAAGGTGACTTTCTCATCTAGACATTGTACGAAGTCAACCCACCAAGTTACAATGAAATTCCTCAATAAATATGACCTGTAGACTGTGGTAAAGGTTTTCGGGTTTTGGGCTCGTCACAGTTGGCAGATCATGCCCAAATGGGGAAATTCTCATCTAGACATCATAAGGAGTCATCCTACCAAGTTACAATGAAATCCCTCCACATTAAACATGACCTGCAGACTGTGCTAAAAGTTTTTGGGTTTCGGGCTTGGGCTGCCATCACAGTTGATAGATCATGCCCAAAAGGGGACGTTCTCATCTAGGCATTATACAGAGGCATCCTACCAAGTTACAATGAAATCCTTTCATAAATACGACCTGTAGACTGTGCTAATGGGATTTGGGTTTTGGGCTCGGGCAGCCATACCAGTTGCCCGATCGGGACCAAAAGGGGATGTTGTCATCTAGACATGACCCCAAACCTGCATATGAAATTTCGTGACGATCAGACAAGAACTGTGGGGTGTAGCCCGTGCTAAAGGAAAATGTGAACAGACGTCACAGACTCACAGACTAAGACTCACAGACTTTCGCACACATGATGGCAATAGCTTGACTATGTCAAGTTAAGCTAAAAACAACTTTAACACATTACATTACTGCCACACTCACACAACTACACTCGCCTACCTGCAGGAAGGTCCTAACTGCTTTCTTGCCTTACCAGCATTAACACATTTTATAACATTCACAAAACGTACAACAGCTTTGACACATCACCTAAACACACCCACATGTTTTCCGAGGGGAGGTCTTAATCGCTTCCTCACAGGAACATTTCCGCATGAAATTTTAACACAAGCACACATGCCGTTATTTTTACCGTTCATCAATTTTAATAATTCACAGAACTCTTTAACTCAGTTCTTTTAATAAACTATTTTCAAGATTTTAATTCATTCTCTCAGTTTATTTTAAACAGAGTGTATTCGGTGTCAGTTTGACCATTCAGTGGAAGCTCCTCTCACGTCGGTCAAGAATTTTGCTGGGGGGTGCCATTTTAGGGAAGGCCTTTGTTGCTTTCTCTAGTGAATCTACTCACCAGATTCATTGGCATTCGAATGTTTTTCCATTCGAGAAGTGAGAGAAGTTTTCAATTGAAAATCTGTTTTATTTGCACTCTGATTTTAGGGGATGAATGTTCTCCGTCTGAAAAACATTGAAACAAACGTGAAACATTTTTCTCATAAATGGTTATTCGTGGCTCAGCATTAAATATAATTGTCGACAGTTTTAGTAGCTGGACAGGTCTGACAGGGAGGTGATTTCTGCTACCTTGTTATGCTCCAGTTGATAAATCTGCCGATGATTACTCACGTGCTTAGTTGCACTTCCTTTTGGAGTATGAGCTTTCGCGAGTATCCATTTCTGACTGCACGATTTGTACGTAGACGAATTAAGGGGTAATTGTTGCCATTTCCCAACAGTTTTATGAATAGATTAACAGTACTACACTGACTGGTTGTAAATAATCTATTGTTTGTAGATAGTTTGCATACCCATCTGATTGGACATCATGACCTTCCGTCTGTTTGATTCAAAATATAAATAGCTCTAAACAGGCAGGGGAGGAGTGTTGTACTGCGGGGTTCTCCTCATTTATGTACAGAGGCTTCTGTTGGGTACATTTTAACCACATTTTACAACAAAAGTCACATATTTCTGCAAAATGGCTAATCGTGATCCCAACATAGAGATAAAGTCATGTTTAACCAATCGTTTATACACGCGTTGCCCATTTTAGAGGACTTCCACTCCAAGCATCGAGGACTGGGTCCTATATTACCAGTAAAACAGAAACAAACACTGCTTCACTTCCCATGGTCCCCACAAAGAGGGTGGGGAGGGGGGTGGTTGTTGATTTGGTTATCTAACAGACCAGCTATATAGACACAAAAATATAAACACTGCAGAAATTATCACACAAATATATATTCTGTACATTTCAATAATTTGTTTTAAGTGGCAGATGGTGGCATCCAACTGTTACAGACTAACACAATATCTATTGCAAGGCTGGTGAATATATAAAACCAATTCTATTGTGCATTAAATTGTAATAAATACTTGTTATATATCCAGGTGGATACATAATATTGAAAACAATTGGGAAGCTATAGAAATAAAAATCAGATTAAAATTTACTCCAGTTCATAATCCCAGCATTACAGCAACAGTCAACGAAAACCAACTCAGTTCTTTAACTTTATGTGTCAAAAAGTCAGCTTCTGTTGTGAATTTATTCATTTTCTGGTGTTAAAGGTACTTTCAGCATTATTTATTTATTTTATTACTGGGATTTAAGGTCTTTTTCAGCATCTATAGCTATACTGAGAACATAAGGCAATATCCTATATAAGGTCTCTGTTTATTAATACTTTGGTTTTCTGTCAAGTATACATGTTTATTGTAGACATGAAATAATAGTGCATTTTAGTTAATTAAGGCTGTGACAGGCTCTTGATAGGAATAGTATTCATCCAACTGCTTCCGATTATCGGTGGCCTAATGTAACCAGTGTTCTGTTTATGACAGCTTGGCAGAATTGAAACAAGACTGAGTTTGCTAAATTTCTAGCCGCATTGTGGGAAAAAATTGCAGATTGAAATTTTGATATTTTGACATTACTGTGCGCAGATTCTTAAATGGTACGCAATGCATCATAACATTTCCTTCTTCACATGTTATGATTTTTTGTGTCAGATATAATATATTAAATATTGTGGTATGAACATGGTTTAAAAGTAGAATAAGAACGAACAATGATTTGGAGGCAAATTTAGCCATTTTTCTCATTCAGGTAAAGCTGTAACGCAAGTCCACTCCAACTTACCTGAGGGAACATTTTTTCCAAAGAAGTATTACAAGAAACAACTTCTATCAGCAACTCACTATCATACTGAAACTTGGAACGGTAAGTAAACAACACCCTTATTGCAAGAGCTATGCAAGAATAAATAAAATTTAAACTGAATTTTTCTCAGCACTTTTTTTCTGCGTCTTTTAATGCATTCCAAGACTGCAACAATACTGCACAATTTATGTAATTAGAATGCCCACCCCAACCACCACCCCAATATTTCTGCAATCACAAATGATTTAAGCATATCAAGTTTCAGGATCATGCAAATATCTTCTCTTTTTTTTTTAATCAAATTTTTGAATCCAATATTCGAAAAAATCATGAATCGAATCGAATATCGAATTAGGTAAATCATCTAAGAAGGAGAAAGACTCAGAACTAGTGTTATGCTGAACCTTGCAATTGACGAGCATTCCCAACAATCGAACTAACTGCTAGTAGGGAAGAAATGAACAGGAGAAATTTATTTGACTGTTACAATATTTTTGTTTTATTATGCATCACTTTTTTTCCTATGGCTCCACAAATGTCATGTCGTATCTGTCTTCGCTGCAGATAAAATTTGCAGTGCATAATTTGCAGATTAATTTATTTGATATTAAATTGTAATGGAAGTGGGGTTTTTCCGCCATGCCAAATGGCACTTGCATTTTCATTACAGAAACCTTGAGAAACTCATCACATGCAAACAAAAATGAAAGTGTCAATGACACTGTAGCTTAACTTGACTGTGTGTAGTGTTGATGAAAAGGATAATGTTCCAATGTTTATGAAAGGATTATTAAATAAGACAAGAATTGGGATAATTGCGAATATGTTAATTTCTATTCCCTGTAGGCGATGTTTTCAAAAAGAATTAAAACCTGGGTTGATGTGGCCCTAAAAGTTAATGTATATTAACCAAAGTTACCAAGTTACAGTAAAATCATTTCAAAATGAGTCATCCCAACAAGTTACAATGAAATCCCTTCTTAAATGTAACTCGTCGACTTTGCTAAAGGAATCTAGTTCATGTGATGGTTTGGCAGTCACGGTTGACTGGTCATGACTAAAATACGAGAGTCTCATCTAGATAGCAAACCAAGTTACGATGAACTACCTTCATAAAAACAACCTGCAAGCAGTGGTAAAGGAATCTAGGTCAAGTGACCAGGCGGCGGTAATGGCTGATCGATTGTGACCCAAATACGACAGTCTCATCTAGACGTCATATAAAGTTATCCTTGCAATTTACAATGAAATTGCTTCATAAATATGAACTGTAGACTGTGCTAAACAAATCTAGGTCACATGCCTGTGTGGGTGTCATGGTTGACCGATCGCAACCAAAAGGGGACGTTCTCATCTGGATATTATACAGTCATCCTACCAAGTTACAATGAAATCCCTTCATAAATACAACCTGTAGACTTTGCTAAAGGTTTTTGGGGTTTCTGGCTCTCTCAGCCACCATGGTTGACTGATCATGGGGACGTTCTCATCTAGACGTTATATGAAGTCATCCTACCAAGTTACAATGAAATACATTCATAAATACGACCTGTAGACTGAACTAAAGGTTTTTTGGGTTTTGAGCTCTCGCAGCCATCATGGTTGACAGATCATGACCAAAAAAGGACATTCTCATCTAGACACGACCTCGAAACTGCATATGAAATTTTGCGATGATCGGACAAGAACAATGGGGTGCAGCCTGTGCCAAATAAAAGGTGAGCAGACTCACAGACTAACAGACTCACATACTTCCGCATGCGTGATGCAATAGCTTATCTTGACTTTGTGAACGGAAGCAACCGTGGAGTCTTTGCATTATGTACAAGTTATTCTGTGACTGTTAAGTGTGTTTTTCCGCAAAGGACCAGTTCTCGTACTCATTCCAGATAACAATACTTTACTATGTGAACTCCGCCCATATAATAACGGCGTGTAACATGTTTTGTTTGCGACATCGCATCATATCAGGCATGCGTAATAAATTGTTGAATGTATGTGCTTTACTGATTGTTGTGAATAACACGACGCTGGGGCTATTATTGCTTTCAATAAGTAGATGCTGTCCTCTATTATTAGGTCGGTACAATGTTTTGCATGTAAAGTCGTATAGGTTTACAGCATGAAATGTGACCGTTCTAAAAGGCCTATCAGTATGTGCCTGCTGCATTGTTGGAGGAATGCACATTCTAATTATGAGGCCCATATCATTGTCCCGGTAAGTAACCGTCACCAATCAAGGGGTTATTATCCCTGAACTGAAAGTCACTGAGCTATGTATTTTGTACTTTCTGAGCTTTTGGAGCTTCGAGCTCGAGATAAGAGCTCATTTTAGTGTGGTACATTAAAAGTTGCATTTGCTTCGGTATTGAATGTGTTTGACCAGAAGCCTATAGGTATATGCCCGGAAGTTAATCCGCTATGTATGCCCATCATACGTGACTGATACAATGTGTGGTTTGTGAATTTCGAGTAACCACTGCATGGGCACGTCCGTTTTTCACTTTGTGAACTCCGCCCATATAATAATGGAGTGTAACATGTATTGTTTGCGATATGCACATTCTCATGAGGCCCATATCTAAGTAAGTAACTGTCACCAAGCAAGGGGATATTATCCCCAAACTGAAAGTCACTGAGCTATACATTTTGTACTTTCTGAGCTTTTGGTGCTTCGAGCTCGAGATAAGAGCTCATATTAGTATGGTACATTAAAATTTGTATTTGCTTCGGTATTGAATATGTTTGACCTGAAGCCTCTTGATAAATGCCCGGAAGTTAATCCGCTATGTATGACTAGTTTCAACCTTTACGGTTTTATCAAATAAACAAATACTTGAAGACTTCAATTTAAGTCTGAATTTGAGGTCACCCCAAACAAGCATGCCATGTTTCAATGTAATCCGATCATAAATGTGCCCTGCAGGGTGTGCCAAAGGGAAATATTGAGGTCTGACTAAACTAAGTTCTAAGGACGTTAACTGCGGCAACATTTTTTGATGGAAATGGAAGAAAATCGATAGCTCCCATCTAGAGGTCATCCCAAACAAGCATGCCAGGTTTCAAAGCAATCCAATCATAAATGTGCCCTGTAGAGTGTGCCAAAGGGAAATATTGAGGTCTGACTAAACTAAGTTCTAAGAACGTTGGCCGCGGCAATATTTTTGGATGGAAATTGAAGAAAATTGATAGCTCCCATCTAGAGGTCACCCCAAATAAGCACACCAAGTTTCAAAGCAATCTGATCATAAATGCGACCTGTGAGGTGTGCCAAAGGAAATTGAGGATGTACGTACATACGTACTAATGTACGTACTAACGTACGTATGTACTTACATAAGCCGACGGACGAGAAGTGATGGCAATAGCTCAGCTTGACTTTGTCAAGTTGAGCTAAAAATGATTTTTAAAAAATATTCCTTTTATTATTAAACTGAGTTATAAATCAGCTTCCCACTGGGAGCTCAAATATGAACCCAAGGACTTGGCTTGAACAAACTTGAATCTCACCTCCCTAAGGATACTGAATACCAAATATCAAAATATTCTGACTAGTCGATGTGAAGAAGAAGATTTTTAAAGAATATTCCTCATATTGAACTGGGTTATAATTTGGGCTCCCATACAGCTGAAATATGAACTCCGAGACTTGGCTTGAACAAACATGAATCACATCTCCCTAATTATGTTGTATACCAAATATCAAAAGATTCTGACTGCTGGATCAGAAAAAGAAGAATTTGAAAGAATATTCCTCATATTGAACTAAGTTATAATTCGGGGTCCCACAGGGAGGCCAAATATAAACCCAGAAACTTGGTTTAAACAAACTTGAATCTCACTTCCCTAAGAATGCTGTATACCAAATATCAAAAGATTCTGACTGGAGGATCTAAGGAGATTTTTAAAGAATATCCCTCATATTGCACCAAGTTAGAATTTGGGCTCCCACAGGGAGCGCAAATATGAACTCATGGCCTTGGCTTGAATAAACTTGAATCTACCCCATAAGGATGCTGCAAACCAAATATCAAAAGATTCTGATTGGTGGATGTGAAGAAGAAGACTGCCGACTGCTGGATCTGAAGAAGAGGATTTTTAAAGGAAATTCCTCATTTTTAACTAAGTCATAATTCGGGCTCCCACAGTGAGCCCAAATATGAACCCAGGGACTTGGTTTGAACAAACTAAGGATGCTGTATACCAAATATCAAAAGATTCTGATTGGTGGATCTGAAGAAGAAGATTTTTAAACAATGTTCATTATATTGCACTAATTTAAACATTTGGGCTCCCATAGAGAGCCCAAATATGGACCCAGAGATTTGATTTCAACAAACATGTGAATCAACCTTCCAAAGATGTTATATGTGAAATATGGAAGCTTTTGGAGCAGTGCTTTGGGAGAAAAGAATCTTTAATGTTTTTCCCATTTCCCACAGTGTTAAAAAATGCTGACTCAGCATTTTTTCAAAGTCCCAGAAAAGTACCTTAAGACAAAACCGATAGCATTATTTTTTAACCAATCCTTTCTGTTTGTCCTAAGGAAGCTTTGCACCCAATAAGAATTCTCAGTGCCGTGTAGTTTTTTAATGTTTTTCTATTTTTAGCTCCTGTGGTTCCCACGGGGTTGCTGGGAAATTTTTTTTTGCATAAATTGAATACATATATAAATAATACCTCATATCAAATTTGGTTTAAATCGGCCTCACGGTTTGGAAAATAGAAATTTTGGGCAGCGCAAAAATTCTTGCCCTCCCCATAATGCCGGCGAATATGGCCCCACAAACTTCATTTTAACAAATTGAAATCTACACCCAGAAGGAAGCTGCATACCAAATATCAAGTCTTCTGCTACTGCTGGTTCATGAGAAGATTTTTTAAGATTTAGGGGCACTTTGGGGTATGGCCCCACCAAGGGGGCGGGCCAACTTGATTTGAACAAAATCAAAATACGATGTCATAACAAACAATCATCTCAAATTTCACTTAAATCGGTTCAGTGGTTCACGGACAACGGACGGATGACGGATGAAGAGTGATCATTAAAGCTCACCCTGACTTTCAGTCAGGTGAGCTAAAACAGTTCTTTTCATGGGACAGTGGGGCAGGGCATTATAATAAGGTTTTAGTCAGGCCCAGAATGTTCATTTGCTGACCCCCTTCGTACAAATGTAGAAACTCATAATTTCGATTTTTACGAATATAACAGATTAAAATCGAACCAAACTGAAGCTTTAATGCATTTTCGAATCGAACTGAATCGAATAGTGGATATTCAGGGGGCCCTAAGTCAATTAAATGAAAGTGTCAATGACACTATAGCTCAACGTGTGTAAGACATGTACATGTATAGTATGTGACACACATCTAGGTAATCAAATACCAAAGGTACATGTAAAGTATTGAAAACGTCTGTACATAAATACTGACCGTAGCCTGTAACAAATGTACAGGTAAAGTATTGTAAAGGTGGGTGACAGTTAGATGCTAAACTAGAAAAGAAATCTCTATGGGTTAATGTCACAATGGGGATCCTTGTATGGTGTACCATAAGCCAAATGTTGGCAATTGTTTTGGCCTGTTTGATTCAAACCCTTCCAAGGTTGATTCATACTAATTAATAAATATTTGTCAAGTCCTTCTTAAAATATAGGTATTTGAATTTTTTATCTTTAGCTCATAGGGTTCCCACAGGTGAGGAGGTTTTATTTTTCTCATTGGAAATAGAAAATCGGGTTGTGCTAATAATGTTTACCCTCCCCAAACAACAACAAATATTAACACAAGGACTTGGCTTCAACACATTTGAATATACACATCCTGGGGATACTGAATTCAAGAAACATTATTTTGTCTGGTGTTTTTGGAAAAGATTTTTAATTATCTCCCTTTTTAAGTCCCCGAGTGGGTCTGACTGAACCCAAAAATATTTGTTCTCATACCACAGTGATAACAAAGGCACCCAATAAATTTATAGCAAACATTACTGGCATAAAAAATCTTCTTTACAGGTTCTGTACAAAAAATGTAATACACACAATTTCTGTAAATATGACTGCTGACCGGCATTTTGAATTTTTGGCCGAGCCCAAAAGCACTTGTTACCATCCCATGATGATAACAAACGTAGTTCTAGAAGTTCTGTACAAAAAACTGATTGAACCTAATTTCGGTATAAAATGGCCGCAGGCAGCCATCTTGAATTTTGGACTACACCCATTCTTGTCCCAAGGTGATAACAAAGGTACCCAAGAAGTTTCGTGAAGATCGGTTCATAAGTACAGCCTCTAGCCCGAGCCGTATTGACATGTGCACGTACTGTGTATAAGTAGTACTGAATAAATCAAAGTTCATCTAATTTGCATAATTTCTGCACGAGAAAAAAACCTGTACTATATGTGATGTATTCCATGTTACTAAACATTCAGTCAAAATTTATTCAAATCAGAATCTTCATATAGAAGTTCTGTACAAAACACTGATAGTACCTAATTTCAGTACAAAATAGCCGCTGCAGCCATCTTGAATTTTGGACCGCACCCAAAAACACTCGTTCTCATCCCAAGGTGATAACAAAGGTAGCACAGAAATTTCGTGAAGATCAGTTCATAAATACAGCCCCTAGCCCGAAGCCGTATTGACATGTGTACTTACTGTGTATAAGTAGCACTAAATAAATGAAAGTTCATCTAATTTGCATAAATTCTATATGAGAAAAAAACCCTGTATTATATGTGATGTATTCCATGTTACTAAACATTCATACAAAAATTTATTCAAATCAGAACTTTCATACAGAAGTTCTGTACAAAAAACTGATTGCACTAATTTTGGCACAAAATGGCTGTTGGTGGCCATCTTGAATTTTGGACCACACCCCAAAACACTCGTTTTTCGTCCCACGGTGATAACAAAGGTACCCAAGAAGTTTCATAAAGATCAGTTCATAAATATGGCCTCTAGACTGAGCCATATCGAAGTTCTACACAAAAAACTGATTGTACCAAATTTCGTTACAAAATGGCTGTTGGCAGCCATCTTGAATTTCAGACCGTACCCAAAAACACTTGTTCTCATCCCAAGGTGATAACAAAGGTACCCAAGAAGTTTTGTGAAGATCGGTTCATAAATACGGCCCCTAACCTGAGCCGTATTGACATGTGTACTTACTGTGTATAAGTAGCACTGAATAAATCAAAGTTGATCTAATTTGCATAATTTATCCACGAGAAAAAAACCTGTATTACATGTCATGTATTCCATGTTACTAAACATTCCTACAAAAATTTATTCAAATCAGAACTTCCATACAGAAGTTCTGTACAAAAAATTGATTGCACTAATTTTGGTACAAAATGGCTGCTGGTGGCCATCTTGAATTTCGGACTGCTCCCCAAAACACTCGTTCTCATTCCATGATGGACAGACGGATACCGTTCCATAGCATAATTCATAATTCCAAGTTTTATGACTCTGTTTATGTTGATCCTGTGTGTAGCAATCTGCCTTTATTCTGGTGTATTTGCTGAATAAATCTTATCTTATCTTATCTTATCTAACCTCAAATTTTACTACGTCAAAGTTGAGCTAATAATGGTTCAGTTATTACACATGCAAACCCAAATTTGATATTTTCTCAAACAAAAGGCATAACTGGGACTAAATTAGCATGCAAAATCATTTTGCTTTATTGAGATAAAATTTTGAAGATTCAGACCAAGAAAGAGACATAACTCTTTGACTAAACACAGACACAATGCAATTAAATTGCATCACTATTTAGTATATAATGAGCAAGGTGCATACCAAATATCTTGTCAATCCATCAAATAATAGTTGAGTTAGAAAAAGAGTTTAATACCTTCCTGGTAAATGGTTTGGTGTTTGGAAATTATATTCAGTTAACAAGATTATTCAATTAAGAGATATACAGTTAATATACAGTTAAGTGGGATCCACTGTATCGCAAACATGCTTTGAATGTAAACTCATTTGAGCAGAGAGAGTACTATAGCCCTGTGGTTTTGGCTTGGTCTTTAAACCGAAAGGACCATGATTTGATCCCCACCAGGGGTGATGCATTGTGTCCTTGAACAAGGTACTTAATCCTGATTGTTAATGCGGGGGCACAGTGGCACTGTGTACTAAGGTGTACTGCACGTTGATGGTGCACTTGTCTTCAACTAATGCTAACCTTGCTGGTGTGGAGCTAGTAAGTTGGGGAGTCTGTCAGTTGCTTGCCAATGCTCAGTGGTTCTCTCCAGGTACTCCAGCTTCCTCCACACATAAAACTGTCCAACAAGAATTGACCGTGGTTGTCAAAAGTGTCTTTAAACCCCAATAAATAAATAAATAAATAAATAAATAAATAAATAATTGTTTCAGAAGATACAGCTTAATTTAACAACCATTTTAGACAGAATAATGGTCTCTTCCCATCCTTAGAGGGATGGGCCCTCCAATCTATTATATAAATGGAAAGTCTGTGATTCCATTATTCCATCCAGCTAGAAATTCCAGCTTTGATTATCTTTCTTGATATGCAATGGGTTATTTTTCCATCCTTGCATGGGCGGGGCTTCCCATCCTGGGAATTGGTGGGCCTGCTAATGGATTATAAAGTCAACTCCAGGACTGTTAACTGAATTAAAAACTTCATAATATGTCAAGAAATTTTCCTGATAAGCATTTATTTCCCTTGTTTATAGACCATCTTTTAATCATTACATCAAATAAAGGCATTTAATCTTTTATATCTTGTTTGACAGAGCTCTGTCTTTGGTAATGATTTTTCGTTTGTTCGGAGTATGCAATGTGCAACGATGCTTTTTGCAATTAAATACCGTGCCACTACCAATCTGCAACGGTCTGTTGTGTTTAATTTTCAGTGGTTTGAAATCAGTAGTTTTGGCTGGACTTTCGAGCTTTTTGCGTAATTGGGATTTCAGGCTATGCAAAAAGCGCAGTGAGTACCCCCTTGATCTGAGGGAGCCAAATAGAGTAGAACAAGCCTCATGAAAATTTACCTTATCACTTGAATTGCGGTGGAAACGAATGAGCTGTGATTTGATGATACCTTTAAATGTATGTTGAGGATGAAATGATTTTGTGTGCAACAATTGATGTGAATCAGTTGGTTTAAAATATACTTTATAATCTAAATGACCGGACGCCTGAAATTGCTTGCCTTTATACACGGTCACATCGAGAAAATCAACAGAATTTCACTGATAGTAGCTTTTAATTTAATGTTTGGATCATGATTGTTCAAAATTTCTAAAAATTCATCAAAATCTTCTTTTGAACGTTCCCAAATAATAAAAATGTCATCTAAATATCGGGAGATATACAAGAGGATGCTTTGCACATTTGCTTAAGGCATTTTCCTCCCATTCTGCTACATAAATGCTTGCAAAATTAGGACTGAATCTTTTGCTCATAGGACAACCCAACCCATTATTTGTAGAAAATATTCTCCATTGAATTGAAAGTCATTACCTTTTAAGCTCAGCTCTAAAAGATCCAAAATTTGTTCATCCGGGCGTTTTGCATCCGGATATTTTTCAAATGAATTTTTAACCGAGTTAACACCTTTATCAATATCAATGTTCATATACATACTGTCGATATACAAAGTAGCCAGAACTACATTTTTCGATATTTTCAATTTCGAAATTTTTGACAGGAAATCCTGTGTATTTTTTAGATAGCTCGAATGTCTATTTGCTATAGGTTTCAGGTGATAATCAATTAGTTCCGAGATTGCATAAGATTCCGAAATACAATCTGATGCAATTGGCCTCCCAGGTGGAGTTACATCATCTGTCCATGATGAACAGTCCTTGTAGATCTTTGGTAGGATGTAAAATTGTCTTGTGTTTGAGCACTGAGCTTAGCTGTTAAATATTTCAATTGTTTTTTGGTAATGTGACCTTCGTCGAGGAGAAATGTTAAGATCTTATTGCATTTTTCGACATTACTAGGCCAAATAAGTGAATCTATTTTCTTATAATGTTTAGTATTGCTGAGTTGTCTCATGGCTTCCTTTATATAATTATCCCGAGATAGAACGACTACCGAACCACCTTTGTCGGCTGGTTTAATTACTAATTTCTTATTTTTCTGAAGTTTCGTGAGGGCTCTCCATTCACCATCTGTTAAATTGTCTTTATTGGAGAGTATGTTCATGCTGAACACCTTTTGGAGGATTCAGTTGTTAGCCTCAATAATTTCGGGATCTACTTCACTATCTGGAGGTGACCAACCAGATGATTCTGTAAACAGGATAATGGCGGGCGAGTGTTAGGTGTTTGTTTTTCGGCTAAGAAGCGTCTGATTTTTGTCGGTTTTTGTTCTGCCAGTGGGTCTGTGAATAGCTTGATACTCCAACTGTTCGTATGTGTAATGTGTTGCCTTTAGAGACAAGAAACTATTTCTCGACATTTTATGTGTTTCAATCATTATTAGTTTTTGTTGCATAATTTCGTGCACTTCATCATCAGTTCGGTAAATCGTGTATATCGAAATATCAACAATGCCAATTGGAGCCTCTAAGCAAGATAAGAACAGTGATAAAGATAAAGATAAGGGTTCTGAACCTGTAACAAATACTGAATTTCAAAAGCTGATAGCATCAAATAATGGTATACAGAAACTTATTGTCGACATGGAAAAATCATTCCAGTCCAACTTCAAGGTCTTACGGAACGACATATCAGAGGTGAAAAATGATATTTTTGCAATTAACAAGTCACTAGCAGAATTGAGAACTGAGCATGCTGATTTGACAAATACCGTAGAGTATAATTCAGAGAAACTCGAAGTAGTAGAGAACTCTATAATACCAGATCTCGAACTTTCCTTCAGATCCAGGTTGATGGAAATTGAGGAAAAGCTCATACTTTCTGAGATTCACAACAGAAAGTACAATCTTCTTTTGTATGGCATTAGTGAGAAGGAGAGTGAAGACACCTATGCCACTGTGCAAGAGTTTTTGACCAAGGACTTGAAGGTAGAGGGTAGTACTTCGAGAGGTATAATGGAGAGAGTGGTGAATGCACACAGACTACCGGCTTCAAATTATGATAACAGACAACCCCCACCTCCTAAACCCATAATAGTCAAACTGGGAAATGATAAGGACAAGCAAGTTTTATTGAGTGCTGCCAGCTCATTAAGAGGAACCAGAATGAGTATTCGCACGGATTTACCCCCATCATTGAAGAAAGAGAGAGGTAAACTTTCCAGCATCGCTTTCAAGCTTCGATCTGAGAAGGGCCTTAAGACTAGGATTAGACAGGCTGGTGTACGTGTGATACTTGAAGTGAGAGGTCCAGGTTCTTCCGACTGGAAAGAATATGTGGAATGAGAACAATTAATAATTAATAATAACTGTAAGAATGACCACTTTGACCGAGTGACATACAAAATTACTGAAGTGTTTGTGAACCACAGAAGTGGAATGTGCTTCCTTCTGCTACTTCATATGAAGTGATGGCAGGGATCACATTTCATTTTTTGGGGTTTGCAAACATTTCAGTGCTGACATTTCACAATGTAGGGTAAAATATAGGAATACGTTTAGTAATATACTAATATTTTGATAATATACCTAAAATATAGAAGATTGCATTAGCAGTAGATAGTAGATGCAAATAATGCATAGTGATCATAATAATCTTCTCATAACATGAGAGGAGAGAGAGAGAAACATACATCTACCTCTCTGTAGGATAAAATATAGGAATATGTTTAGTAATATACTAATATTTTGATAATATACCTAAAATATAGAAGATTGCATTAGCAGTAGATAGTAGATGCAAATAATGCATAGTGATCATAATAATCTTCTCATAACATGAGAGGAGAGAGAGAGAAACATACATCTACCTCTGCCTGTGCATAATACCTATCCATATACCTCTGAAAAACCTATATCTACCTATATCCATGACCATGTATATATATATATATATATATCTGATTTCTGCATTAAGGGGACCAACCTCTAAAACCTGCATTAAGGGGACCTTTTGTATATATTTTATTTTGGGTTTTTTGGGGTTCTCATTTGAACATTATACCCTCTCATATTCAAATAAAGTATGTTCAAGCTTCAATTCCGTAGAAAAAGCACTAGTTACAAATATATAAATTTTTTGGTCCCCTTAATATTTTATAAGTATATTGGATACTTTAAGGGGACCAGCATATATATTTATTTATCTGATAACCATAGAGTATAACAACCGTTGTATATACTTGAAGTATATACAACGGGTGTTGTATATAATTATAATTTATGCGAACGACCTCTGACCTCTTTCAATTCCATTTTCATTCATTCATTCATGAAACATCGTTATATCACAGGGCAGGTTTTAATTGTACGCTTATTGCACTTTGTCAAAATCCTCTGATGGTGTCATTTCTTATTTATTTTGCTTCAATAAAGGCAACCTAAAATTTTGCTTCAAAACAAAAATAAATGGATGTTAGTCATTGAGATCATCTCAAGATTAGTGTGCCCATTTCTCAGCATAACCTCATATCTGAGATGATTAATTCCTAAATTATCGGTTGAATACTGATTTTATAGCATTCTCCCTACATGTACAGTGCTGTAATTGACACAATGTACAAAGAAAGCTGATGGGTCCAACTTACAGAATCCAGAACAAGAAATTGTCATTTGGTGCTGTCTTGAAACCTCAAATTATGTATATCGACATTTGGCTGCAGTCATTTAAACTGCTTGGAAATATTCTCAGGTTGCTCTAAATCCTTCCGACACAGTCACTGGGAGTCGACATTTTGACTGGGAGGCTCTTTAAGTATCCATCTTTAGTGGGAACTTTCATAGCCCCATCCACACCCACATTGAAAACATCCTAGCTACGACGTCCAATGCATTAAGGGAGAACATTTCATATATATTTTCTATTTTGGCCTTTTTTGCTCTCATTTGAACGTTTACCTTGTCTTATTTAAATAAGGTATGTGTAAGTTCCAAACCTGTAGATAAAGCTATAGTCACAAATATACATTTCTGTTTTGCCCATTTTATAAGTATATTGGATACTTTAAGGGTCCAGCATATATATACTCACCCAAATAAGAAAGCGTGCATTGCAGAAATTGATCAAACTCCAAAAAAATAATTTCGTAGGTGTAAAGAGTGTTAACCTGTTGATGAATAAGTTATATTGAACACAAAAACAGCTTTCTCCGTTAAAATTGCATTTACGTTAAATGACGTGCTGCACGTTTGTGAAAAGGCATGTTTTGCACGTGGAGAGTCTGAAAATTCATACAGCAGTGTGAATCCTTGGGTATTTAAACACTAAAGGCCTTCCTATCGTACACATTCAAACTTGCGCTGCTGTTAAAACAACTCCACATTAGCATGCCAAGATTGACAATGAATCAACGTCTCCTTGCCCTGGGTATGATTAGAGCTGGCAGAACACACAGAGAGGTTGCCCAGCATTTGAACTGCCACCGTAACACTGTAGACAGGCTAGTCCATCAACATGCACAACATGATGACGTTCGAGACCGACCCCGCTCCGGGAGACCCCAAGTTACCACCCCTGCACAAGATCGGTATATCTGTGTCATCCGTCTCCGGAACCGGCAACAAACGGCAACGACGACAGCAAAGAACATCCCTAACCTGAGATGGATACTTGCTCAAACAGCAATCAACCGCCTGAGAGAATACAGCTTACGTCCTCGAAGACCTGCAATTCGTCCGATTTTGACGTTATGTCATCGTCGTGCTCGACTGCAGTGGTGTAGAGTAGGGTTAGGGTTAGCCTAACCTAACCTACCCTAACCCTACCTAACCCACTTCCATGCTAACTTGTTCGCTTCCATAAGGCGTAGATGCACAGCAGTAGTCGATGCAGACAGAGGTCATACCAGATATTGAGTGTGTGACTTTTGTGTTGGACCCTTAGTGTCTTTGATGCTCCATGGCACCAAGAGTTTTCGTCGTAGCATAATGAAATTTCTCGTGTTATCACAAATTGATTCATCTGTGATTGAGTAAAATTTCCATGAATGAAAATGATATATATCTTTTTTAGTGTTATTTTTTAGCATGCACACTTTCTTTTTTGGGAGAGTATATATTAATATATCTGATTTCTGCATTAGGGGGACCACCCATAAAACCTGCATTAAGGGGACATTTTATATATACACATTTTTTTCCTTCTCATTTGAACATTATTACACCATCTTATTTAAATAAAGTATGTGCAAGTTCCAAAGCCGTAGCTTGGAATACGATGCATCAGACCCACTCACCCACTTTTGGCTTTTTCGCACTGGAGGCGATTCGTGTTCCGTGGGATGTCCAGTGAGGAAAGGATTTGTCTATTTTGGCTTTCTTGTTTGCCCACGGTAATATTGGGTTTGTTTGTTTGTTGGTGGTTAACGTCACATATTTATGCACCATGGCTAATCGTGACACAACATGGAGATGAAGTCAAGTTTAGCCAATCGTTGATCAACATGTTGCCCATTTTAGAGGACTTTCACCCCAAGCATTGGTGACTGGGTCCTATTTTACTAGTAAAGCGGAACTGGTTTACCACAGTAAACAAGTGCTGCTTACTTCCCGGGGTTCCCACGGGGAGGTAATATTGGGTGCGTGCTCAACGGTTCTGGTAGGCCAACAGGCTGTTATGGTCATCGGATGCTGCGGACCCAGTGTGTAACCTTGCGTGACAGAACGAGGGGTTTGTAACTGCCAGCACACTGGGCTCCAGATATTCGGTGGCTGTAGTTGCCGCATTGTCGGATTGGGCCGTGGGCATTGCAATGCACCCAAAGCGAAATGAAGTAGACTTATGTCTGTTACATTGCTCGCGGAACACGCTCGCCTCTAGCGTGTAAAAGCTATTTCACAACTAAAGCAACAAACTTACCTTATACGTAAAAGCTGTGCAATGACGGTAAACTACTACCGAGCTACTATACATACTACTTCCACGCCCTCCCCTTTCCCCACTTATCGCCATGCCCCCCCCCCCCCCCTGTTTTCATTGAGAAACCGCATATTTGTTCCCGTAGCTCATAAAATGAATAATGGCTCTGTCCGCTTTGAGAAGTGGACTGTGAAATTCATGTTCCACGTCGAGACAGCCTTGTATTATCTGAAGGCTTGATGCTGAATCCTTTTTTGTATTGTATTTATAAAATTGTGTACATTGTGCTATTCTTGTAATATATTATCATACAGAAATAATGTAAATGCTAACCCTGCTTGTGTGGAGTATGTTGGGGGAGCTGACAGTTGCCCGCCATTGCTCGGTGGTTCTCTCTGGTTACGTCAGCTTCCTCCACCCGAAAAACTGTTGTGGTCATGATTAGCCATTGTGCAGAAATATGTGACCTTGAAACACTAATAAATAAATAGTAAGTGTAACTTATTCCAAATAGATTATTTATTTATTTACTGATGTTTAAGGTCACATATTTATGCACAATGGCTAATCATGACCGTGACAGTTTTATGGGTGGAGGAAGTCAGAGTACCCGGAGAGAACCACCGAGCAACGACGAGCAGCTGCCAGCTCCCCAACATCGTAATTCCACACTGCAGCACAGGCAGGGTTAGATTGGTTGAAGACATGCGTACCATCGACGTGCAGTACGCCTTAGTACACGGCGACATCGTGCCCCCACATGGGCAATGGGGGTGAAGTGTCTTGCCCAAGGTCACAACGCGGTTACCGCAGGTGGGATTCGAACCGAGGACCTCTCGGCTTGCAGCCTGCACCTCTACCTACTTAGCCACCGCACCCCCTTCCAAATAGATAAAAAGTCTCCAGTCTGGGTACACATGGGATAAAGGGCGCCGCCGAATTGCTGGCTTTTCAAGATTAGGGATGCTACTGGGAGTACATTCGGGGGGAATCCCATTGTGAGACGGGGAGTAGCAAAACAGAGGGTAGAGTATAGGTGAAATGCATTCCTGGCTGTTAAGGAACGTTGATACAAGGACTGTGCAAACTCTTGTGTTTACTGAATATATGTATTTGAACCATTGGTCAAACAACTGCAGTCTTTGTGAAGCTCTTGCCTCCTGGGGAAGGGGAGTCCAATGGTATATTCTGATGTTCGGCCGCCGTGGGTAATATGGTAGGCTACATTGTGTCCGCTGGCGTCTGTGGGACATGTGCGAGTTTCTAATAGGTCTGATTTTACAGGTTTGAGTTAGCAAAGGCAGAAGTAATGGTTTCGCGCCTCGAAGGCGTGCAGGGATTGCGCAGACAGTCCCTTTCGGTTCTCTTCAGCGCTGGAAGATTCAGCACCATCATGCCCCGGCACAGTAGGGCAGGAAAGCTGAAAGTGTACGAGATGGGTTCTAGTGTGATGTTGATGCTTTTAAGCAACTACATGTATATTCTGCCACTTTTATGTTTGTTAGTGCTTTCTCGGGCAAGTATAGTCTGCCTCGCACTTTTCTGTATTTCTGTTTTACGAGTCAGCGTGGTTGATTTTCAGGTACAATCTGCTGCTTTGTGTAAGTTACTTAGTAGAGACCGTCTTGGGTAAGTTTAGTGTGGTCCACCTCGGGCTGAATCTAGTAGTTCGAAGAAGAGCGGTTTCGACCTTACAGACCTGTCTACATACAACGGCCCCTGACTGGGTTGCACCCAACCGAACTCACCTGGTCCGGGGACAAGCCTGCTATTTGTCCTGTTTGTACAGGATCTTGATACGTTTAGAAAACGTTTTCAAAAAGGGGCACGTGGCACGCAGGACAAATACACGCCTACCCAGGGGTGGATGACGCCCTCCAGGGATAGCGTGACGCATGAGAAGATCTGTAGCGGTTACAATGGTTTCTTAATGGTTAGGTTCAAAAGGCATGTATAGCCTGCCTTAGTTTCTTGTTAGTCTGGAGCTTGTTTGTTGTTGATGGGTGTGGTTCTGTCGGGTCTTCGTTCCACTGAAGTCTGCCTCTTAGGACTTACGTCCGTTTATGCATGTTGGGTCATTTGGGACAAGTTTTGCTTATCTGTTTTTCCGTCAAATGGACTGGAAGAAGAGAGAATGAAGGTGTGTAAGTCACTCTCCCACTCTGCCCCCCCCCACACACACACACACACACACACTTTTCACCATGGCATATTTCTTTGCGCGATATTGATTAAGCGAGACATCCCGGCTACAAACACCGACCAAAGACATTTTATGCCGACTAGTTTTGATCACTCACACTGCTGGTAACTCGGGGCGGGTGATACTTGACGAGGTATCAACCTGGTTACATGTTCCAGGCAAACCACAGATGTTACCGCTTTATCTCTACTAGTTCTACTAGTTTTAAACATTTTTGTCGAATAGCGCGTGATTTTACATCTCTTGAGTATTAGAATGTTGGCTTTGTTACTTTTGCTGAGGACGAGAGCCCGTGTTCAAGAACAGGACGCACAAATGCTTTGCAGAGATTGAATAGGACGGTTTTGTCGTCTTCCCGGGTGTGTGCGTGGCATTAGCAAAATTGGTTTGGTCGCTTTGGTGGCAATTATATTTATGTGTTTTGGGAGATTGGATCTCTGGTGTAGAGTTACACCCAGGTGCACTTTGGTAGTACTTTTCTCTGTAGATTGAGTTCGAAGTCGAGGTTTTTGACTCTATTCTTTGAGGTTTATTGATGACTAGCAGGGCTAGTTAACACAAGAGGAGTAACATTATTTAATTATTTATAATTCTGCTGTCCATGCCAGATGATTTTTTTCTAGTTTTGGGATGCTACGGCAGAAATAATGCTCAGTTTTCATTAAAAGGAAGACTAGGGAGTTGTATACCAAATATCAAAAGATTCTGACTGGTGGTTCTGGAGAAGAAAATTTTGAGAGTATTACCAATTTTGCGCTATGTTAATTTTTGCCCCCCCACCCCCACCCCCTCCAATAGAGAAGACAAATATCAACCCAGGGACTTTTTTTGAACAAATTCAATCTGAACACTCATTGGATGCTGTATACCAAATATCAAAAGATTCTGATAGTATCCCAGGAAGCCATTTAAAGATTATTCCCTATATTTATATGGGACTAAGTTAAAATTCGGGCGCCACTAGGGAGCCCAAATGCCAACCAAGGGACTTAATTTCAACAAATTTAAATCTGACCTCCCTAAGGATACTGTATACCAAATAGCAAACGATTCTAACTGGTGAATCTGAAGAAGATTTTTTGAAGATTATTCCTCATTATTCCTCATATTGCACTAAGTTAAAACATGGGCTCCCTTAGAGAGCCCAAATATTGAACCAGGCATTCGATTTGAACAAATCTGAATCGGCCTCTCCCCCAATCCTAGAGATGTTGTATACCAAATATGAAAGCATTTTGACTGGCAGATCTGAAGAAGATTTTTTAAGAAATTTTCTCACATTGCACCAAGTTAAAATTCGGACTAGCATAGGAAGCCCAAATATTAACATACAGACCAGATTTGAACAAATTCGAACATGCCCCTCACCTCCAGATGCTGTATCTCAAATACCAAAATACTCTAATGGATGGTTCTGGAGAAGATTTTTGAAGAAACCCCATCATATTGCACTAAGTTAAAATTCAGGCTGGTGAATCTGAAAAAGGTATTTAAAGAAATACTCTCGTATGGCACATAGTTAAAATTTTGGGGGCTCCCATAGAGAGCCCAATATTAACCCAGGGACTTGATTTGAACAAAACTTAGATCTGACCTCCCTAAGGATGCTATATACCAAATATCAAGATTCTAACTGGTGGATGTGAAGAATATTTTTAAAGATTATTCCTCACATTACAATAAGTTAAAAATTGGACTCCATTAGAGAGCCCATATATTGACCCAGACACTCAATTTGAAGAAAACACGAGTCTGCAGAATCTGAAGAAAAGGATTTTTAAAGATTATCCCCCATATTGCACAAAGCTAAAAATCAGGCTTCCAAAGGAAGCTCAAATATTAACCGAGGAACTTGATTGAACAATTTTGGATCTGACACAATTAACAATGATGTATACCAAACATTAAAAGATTCTGACTGGTCATTCTGAAGAAGAAGAATTTTAAAGATTATTCCCCATACTGCCCAGAGTAAAAAATTCAGGCTTTGAGCCCAAATATGAACCAAGGGGCTTCAATTTAACAAACTGGTATCTAACCCTGCGTATGGATGCTGCACACCAAATATCAAAAGATTCTGATCAGTGGCCCTGGAGAAAAACAATTTTTTAAATATTTGCAAATATGCTGACTCAGCATTTTTTCAATGTTTCCCCCCCCCCTACAGAACACCATAACACAACCAATGGCAATTTGCTTTACCAGTCAATTCTACTGGTCTTAAGGATGTGTCAGACCAAATAACAGTTCTCTACTCCATGTGGGATTTATGATTTATTTATTGGTGTTTAAGGTCACATATTACTGCACAATGGCAAATCATGACCACGACAGTTCTATTAGTGGAGTAAGCTGGAGTACCCGTAGAGGAGCACCGAGCAATGGTGAGCAACTATCAGCTTCCCAACATACTAACTCCACACAAGCAGGGTTAAAATTGGTTGAAAGCAGGTGCACAATCGACATGCAGTATGCCTTCACCGTGCCTATGTGGGCAATGGGGTTGAAGTGACTTGCACACAATGCAATTGTCGCAGGTAGGATTCAAACCAAGGACCTCTGGGCTTGCAGCCTGCTCTTCTGCCGACTGAGCCACTGTGCCCCTGTTCCGTGTGGTTTGGGGAATGTAGGCATTTGAAAATATTTCTATTTTTAGACTCTGGGGTTCCCACAGGAACACAGAAATTTTTTTGCACGAATCAAGTACTTATGACTCAATAATACCACTTACCAAATTTGATTCAAATAAGACAATCAGTTTAGAAAATAGAAATTTGGGGCAGAGACAAAAATCTTGCCCCTCCAATTACAAACACAAAGAACCAATTGCTCAGAGAACTTCGTTTGAACAAACTTGATTCCACACCTCAAAAGGAAGCTCCATACCAAATATCAAGTCATTGTACCCACTGGTTCATGAGAAGATTTTTTAAATTTTGGAGCATTTCCCCCACCCCCACTCTATGGAGCATGGCTACTTCATTTGAACAAACTTGAATTGACATATAAGGACCATGCCTGTCCCAAAGGGACACACAATTTTTTTTTTGCATGAGTCATGTACTTGTGACTCAATAATTATACCTACCACATACCAAATTTGGTTGAAATCGGATCATCGGTTCACAAAATAGAAATTTTGCGTGGGGCTAAAATCTTGCCCCTCCCATTACAAAGGCAAATATTGCTGCACAAACTTCATTTGAAGAAACTTAATTCTACACCTCAAAAGGAAGCTGCATACCAAATATCAAGTCACTGTACCCACTGGTTCATGAGAAGAAATTTTTAAATAGGAGGCCCTGTGGGGCCTGAAGCTCTCACCTTGAACAGAATCCAATATAAACGTAGGCCAAGAATGAATCTACAATAGGCAATCAACCTCCACAGGATCCACTGTCAATCCTCAAGCCCCTCAGGAGTGACTAAAATAGTCCAAGCATCATGCCTTGTCTTTAGTTAATCAAAATGTTGGTTGCCCTTTGATACAACCGATGTGGACTAAACTTAGTTACACATCTCTAGAGTGTACTTAAAATATTTGAATTCTTCAGCTACTTAACTTGGAATTATGTTTCTATTTGGGCACACAGTGAGTCCAATGACTGTTAAGATTGGACTAAGAGTTCTACATAGTGAAGAATTGGGTGGTGCCTAAAATCTGGTGCTCCACAAAAATGGCAAAGACAATGAAAGTGTCAATGACACTGTAGCTCAACTTGTTTAAGACATGTTCATGTATAGTATGATACAGCAATGACAAACATCTAGGTAATGACCTGATAACAAAGGTACATGTAAAGTATTGTAACGGTCTGTACATAAATGCTGACCGTAGCCTGTAACAAATATATAGGTTAAGTATTGTAAAAGTGGGGTGACAGTTAGATGCTAAACTAGAAAAGAAATCTTTGAGTCCCAGAGTGGGTCTGACTGAACCCAAAAATATTTGTTCTCATAGCACGGTGATAACAAAGGCACCCAAAACACTTGTTCATGTCACAGGGTGATAACAAAGGTACCCCAAGAAGTTTCATGATGATCAGTTCATATATACAGACTCTAGCTCAAGCCGTATTGACATGTGCACTTACTGTATATAAGTAGCACTGAACAAATCAAAGTTCATCTAATTTGCATAATTTCTGCACGAGAAAAAAACCTGTATTATATGTGAGGTGTTCCATGTTACTAAACATTCCTACAAAAATTTATTCAAATCAGACCTTTCGTACAGAAGTTCTATACAAAAGGCTGCTGGTGGCCATCTTGAATTTTGGACCACACCCCCAAAACACTCGTTCTCGTCCCACGGTGATAACAAAGGTACCCAAGAAGTTTCATAAAGATCGGTTCATAAATATGGCCTCTAGCCTGAGCCGTATAGAAGTCGTGTACAAAAAAACTGATTGGACCTAATTTTGGTACAAAATGGCCACTGGCAGCCATCTTGAATTTTGGACTGCACCCAGAAACACTCGTTCTCATCCCAAGGTGATAACAAAGGTACCCAAGAAGTTTCGTGAAGATCGGTTCATAAATACAGACTCTAGCTCAAGCCGTATTGACATGTGCACTTACTGTGTATAAGTAGCACTGAATAAATCGAAGTTCATCTAATTTGCATAATTTTTGCACAAGAAAAAAACCTGTATTATATGTGATGTATTCCATGTTACTAAACATTCATACAGAAATTTATTCAAATCAGAAATTTCATACAGAAGTTCTGTACAAAAAACTGATTACACTAATTTTGGTACAAAATGGCCACCGGCAGCCATCTTGAATTTTGGACTGCACCAAAAGCACTCGTTCTTGTCCCAAGGTGATAACAAAGGTACCCAAGAAGTTTTGTAAAGATCGGTTCATAAATACAGCCTCTAGCCCGAATCATATTGGCATTTGCAGTTACAGTGCTGAAAGTAACATTAAATAGGTCAAAGTTAGTCTAATTGGCATAATTTATGCATGAGAAAAAAAAAAACGCATTATATGTAATATATATCCCATGGTTCTAAACATTCACACAGAAAATTATTCAAAACAGCGCTTTCATATGGAAGTTCTGCACAAAAATCTGATTGCACCAAATTTTGTACAAAATGGGTGCCAACGGCCATCTTGAATTTCAGACTGGACCCCAAAAAACTCGTTCTCGTCCCACAGTGATAACAAAGGTACCCAAGAAGTTTTGTAAAGATCGGTTCATATAAATATGGCCTCCAGCCCAAGCCGTATTGGCATTTGCACTTGCAGTGCTGAAAGTAACACTAAATAAATCAAAGTTAGTCTAATTTGCATAATTTACGCACAAGAAAACAACCTGTATTATATGTGATGTATCCCATGGTACTAAACAATCATACAAAAAAATAATCAGAGCTTTCATATGGAAGTTCTGCGGAAAAATCTGATTGCACCTAATTTTGGTACAAAATGGCTGCCAGTGGCCGTCTTGAATTTTGGACCGGACCCAAAAACACTCTTCTCATCTCATGGTGATAACAAAGGTACCCAAGAAGTTTCGTAAAGATCGCTTCATAAATACAGCCTCTAGTCCGAGCCGTGTGTACAGCACAACAGATGGACAGACGATGGGCCTTGACAATACCTCAAATTTGGCTTTGCCAAAGTTGAGCAAAAAATGGAAATGACCAAAATGGCAAAATTGGGAGGGTAGGATAAAATGGCAGAATTCAGAAATTAAAATTATTCATGGAGGGGGAGGGCACTGGTACTTTGGGTATACGGAAAGTTTTCCCATTCGGAAAAGTTCCTATCAATAAACTTCCTATCAGTCAAGTTCCCATCAATATACTTACCAACTGAAAAGTTCCCATCAATAATATTTAAGAACGGTATGACATCTATATTAAACTACAGAGCCCTTTTTCCAACACCGATCACACAAGAACCTGACATCATTTTCTGTGAGGTTATTGGGCTAATTTGTTATTTCAAAATGAGCAATGCTAGCTATTCCCTCAATAACAGTTTTGCCATTCCCAGACAGGCAACCAAGCCGGCCACCAGAAGTTATAGCTTGAACTCGGTGTAGTTATTTTTAGGTTGTTGCTTTATCAGTTCATGAGCCCCGACCATCCCTGAATTATGGAGGGACCAACAAGCATTTTAGTTTTTGGATCAGCAGCAATGCCCTACCAGACCCCCTCCTAGAGGCTAAAAAGCCCCACCAGCCTGGTGTTGGTTATAAAGGAATCCCACTGCGGGCAACAGTAGAGTCAGGGGACCACTGCTTCATCCCCAGTGGCAAACATCACATTAAAGTAGTGGGTGCTGGGTGATTAGACATAACTGGAATACAGGAGGCAGGGCAACCTCATGGGGTGGGGGCATCTTACAGAAGGCCCAGGATCAGGAGAGTATTGTCCAGTCATAGGTTAGATACCTTAGCTGTTCCTCAGGAAACAGCCTAGAGGATACCCTAGCCTGGCCACCTGAGAAGAACTTCTATCGGCACAAACCTTGTTATACTAAGCGGCAACTAATTATTATTTTATATTGTGATGGGATTTGTTCCACCCCTCAATATCAGGTGATGGGAACTTTTTCGATGGGAACTTTGTTGATGGGAACTTTTCTTGATGGGAACTTTTCATGGACTCAGTACTTTGATATTAGGTTTATCAGCTTGTCTGGATGAACTTTAAGTAACTTTCTTTTTAAAACTGGCCTCGGATTAAAAGCTTGTTGGGCTGTATAGTTTACCAAAGAATTTTGTGCAAAAGTCGGCTGATCAAACAAGGGTATGGAATGCACCCCAAAACAACAATAAAAAAAGTGTTGTTACAAAGATCTTCAGTTGAGGCTTAAAAGTCTTTATGTTGATTTTGTGGATAAAACAAAAAAAAACATCAGAGCTTCTCGAAGGTGCAGGTTATAATATAAGGCTAACCATCAGCTTTGTTAACTCATTATCTAACACAGCATCTGAGATCCCTTGTTAGGCTATTATATCTCCATTCACCTACAAATATGGGATATCATTTGAACCACCTTAATGAAGAGGTTCTAATTATACCCATATTTGTATGTCTATACTGAAATATTGCAAGATTTCTTTCAGACACACGGAATAAAAATGCATCAATTTATATTAACAGCATAAATTAATTCTTGGCTATGACCACATTTGCTTATTCTTTTCATTTTCTTCCATCTTTTCTTCAATGGTAAATTGTTTTTGAAGCATAGTACGATATCTCTTTATCACATGACAGAACCATACATATGGAATTAATCAATTAAGTATATGAAAATATTTCTTATATTTTTCTTGCCAAATATTATCTATTTTGATAGTAACGGGTTAGTAACTCTTACTTTCGTTGTAGTCAAAATGTATCAAAATGGTTGTAAAAACAACAGAAACAAGAGGTCCCACGGGGCCTGAAGTGCTCATCTTCAACAGAACACAATATAAACAGAGTCCAAGAATGAGTCAACACTAAGCAATCCATCTCCATAGGATACACTGTCAATCCTTGAGCTCCACATGCCTTTTCTTCAGTTGATCATAATGTAAAAATGGAGATCCCCTATCAAGCCCCTTGATACAACCTATGTGGATTAATCTTAGTTACACACTTTTGAGGGTACTGAATACAGAATTTCTAATTCTTCAGCTACATGGCCAATTCAGGCTCCCATATGGAGCCCGAATATTAACCCAGGCTCTTGATTTTAGCACTGTTGAATCTGACCTCCCTAGAGATGTTCTATACCAAATATGAAAGCATTCTGACTGTTGGATCTGAAGAAAAACTTTAAAGAAATTTTTTCATATTGCCCCAAGTTAAAATTTGGGCTACCATAGCGACCCCAAATATTAACCTACGGACCCAATTTGAACCAACTTGAATCTGACCCCCCTAGAGATGTATACCAAATATGAAAGCATTCTGACTAGTGGATCTGAAGAAGATTTTTAAAGAAATTTCCTCATATTGCACTAAGTTAATACTTGGGCTACAATAGGGAGCCCAAATATTAACCCAGGGAACCAATTTGAACAAACTTGAATCTGACTCCCCTAGAGATGTTGTAAACCAAATATGAAAGGATTCTGACAGGTGAATCTGAAGAAGATTTTTGAAGAAAATCCCTCATATTGTACTAAGTTAAATTTCAGGTTCCCATATGGAGCCCAAATATAAACCCAGGCACTTGAATTGAACAAACTTGAATCTGAGCCCCCTTGAGATATTGTATACCAAATATGAAAGCATTCCGACTCGTGGATCTGACGAAGAAGATTTTTAAAGAAATTTCCTCATATTGCATTAAGTTAAAATTTGGGCTACCATAGCGAGCCCAAATATATACCTAGGGACCTGATTTGAGCAAACTGACCCCCCTAGAGATGATGTATACCAAATATGAAAGTATTCTGACTGGTGGATCTAAAGAAGAAGATTTAAGAAAATTATCCCCATACTGAACCAAGTTAAAATTTGGGCTTCCATAGAAAGCCCAAATATTAACCTAGGGACTTGGTTTGAACAATCTTGAATCTGACCCTCATACCAATGATGTATACCAAACATTAAAAGATTTTGACTGGTGGTTCTGAAGAAGAAGATTTTTAAAGAATATTCCCCATGTTGCCCTAAGAAAAAACTCGGGCTCCTGTATTGAGCCCAAATATGAACCAATGGGCTTTATTTTAACGACCTTGTATCTGGACCCCCCATGCCCCCTCCCCCCCTGTGAATGCTGTACACTAAATATCAAAAGATTCTGACTTTTGGTTCTGGAGAAACGATTTTTTTTTATTTCTGCAAATATGCTGACTCAGCATTTTTTCGATGCCCATTACAGAACACCCTAATATAACCGATGGCAATTTTTTTTACCTTCAATTCTATTGGTCCTAAGGATGCTTCATACCAAATAGCACCTCTCTGTTCTGTGTGGTTTGGGAAATAGGGGCGTTTGAAAATATTTCTATTTTTAGCTCCTGAGGTTCCCATGGGGCTGAGGGAATTTTTTTTGGCACATGTCAAGTACTACTTATGACCTAATAATACCAAATACACAATTTGGTTCAAATCAGACTATTGGTTCAGAAAATACAAATTTTGGGCGGGGCCAAAAATCTTACTCCTCCCATTACAAAGCCAAATATTGCTTCACAAACTTCATTTGAACAAACTTGATTCTACACTTCAAAAGGAAGCTCCATAATAAATATCAAGTCATTGTACCCACTGGTTCATGAGAAGGAGATTTTAAAAATATTTTGGAGCATTTTTTCCCTCCCCCTACCTATGGGGCTGGACATGTTGAGTTGAACAAAAATGCAATGCCCCTTTGGGACCATCACTCACACAAACTTTCACTTGAATTGGCCCAGTAGTTTTGGAGGAGAAGACCAAAACATGGTGTTGACGGATGACGGATGGATGGAGAGCGATGAGATTAGCTCAGCTTGACTTTGTCAAGATGAGCTAAAAAATGTAATCTTAGGCTAACAAAATTAATCTTTTGATTCTCAGGCAGTTGTAGCACAGATGTGAAATGAGGTCTCAAGACTCAAGATGAACTCCCACACTGAATTTAGGACCCGGCCTCAAGATTATTATCCTTATTCTGATAGTTTGTGGTTACCCTCTCGCATCTCTGGTATAGAAGGTTCAGACCTATTTTTTAATCATTTATAGGCAGAGTCAAAGACAAATTTCATAGTGTTGTTTTCTACTTGCGGTTTAGGTACTAAGGATCAGTTCAGGCTGCCTCAAGAAATAAATGGTTTATTCCAATTACTTGTTTTGGTATTTTTCTGTTAACCCATTGTTCAACATTAGCTAAAAAAAATCACAAGGTTTATTTTAATTCAAGCATAATTCCAGTCGCTGACGATTCTTATAAAGTTTTTTTTCAGAAATCACTTCGAAAACAATTTTCAGGACTCTTCACATTATCAATGAAGGAAAGAAATACAGATTTATATTTGCTAGTAACAGATGTTGTAGGATTCAAGATGTGATAGATCTGCAGATCATGGTATTCTTCAGATATATGTGGCTGAATGATCACTACCTCCCCATCCTCACCACTGCCTTCGCTCTGTCTCTATAGTTATTTTATTAATTTTATTTTTGGCTGTAAAATACACAGCTTAGGGCGCTCAATGGAACCAGAAACTTTTTTGATGAGGTGTCATCAGTATCGAATTGGAGGTAAAGATTAGAAAGGAAGAAACAAAGTTTTAAATTAGGATTAGGATTTTGAGTAACCCAGAGCCGATTGGGCGATCCTTTGAGTAAAGGGTTAAATGAGGGTGTGGGTGACCGACCATAGATTAGTCTCATGGATGCCACACGCCGTGATGTTATCTCCACTTGAGATACCCAGAGACACTCTCCTCTGATATGATGACCATCGGTAATATGTCAAGGCACGATAACAGTTGGATATTTTTTCTTGCTCTTATGGGCCTGAGGATTTTATATATTTTGCATTCCAACAAATGAAGTACTAGAAAACGCAGAAAATCAATGGTAATTCAGGAGAAAAATCTGGGTTGAAATTGAATCTGAGTCCTCAATTCGGTGAGTGATTTCAGTCTGAGTCTGAGTCCCCTCAATTCGCAGACACCTGAACAGCATTTGTTTTTTCAGCCCACGTTCATCATTTATTTCGGAGGTAAAATTCAAAATGTATAAAACCATCAGTCACTGACACTCTGAACAACACGCGTTGATTTCCATGCCAGATCAGCTGTTTTGAAACAAATGTGCACCTATAACCAAGATATTTATGTGGAAATTAGAATAATTAGTTCATTCATAATTGATAATAGTGTGATATTTTATGGAAAATTAAACAAAACTGCAAGTTATTTTCTGTGAAATTCCAAGTAAATTAATATTCAGGAACTGCAGGGTTGTGAAACAATATAGGGTCAATTTTTTTTTATAAAGCTCTATAAATTGGAGATCAAAAATAGTACTTAAACAGTGTTTTTACTGGGTCAAAAATGAAGAGGCCGTTTCAGAGATGAAAATTCAAGAGCATCTCCATTACCATGGCTTGCAAAAGACTATACTATTATGGAATGTGCCCAGGATAACTGAGCTCTCTCACACAAGAGGCATTTTTAAACTGTGTATCAATAGATGCCCTCATCATTCTTGAGAGTCTGTATCAGTCAGCTCCTCTCACAGAATAAAATCATCTCAGTGTACTCCTTTGGCTACCATATCAGCAAATTTTGAGCTTTCTCTTGCAGAACCACCAGGTATTAATATGTCTTCCCGATGGTAATGTTTTGGAGCAGCAAAACATTGCCATCGGGCAGATGTACTTATACATCTACTATTTCTCTGTGCTCTCCCAGAAAACAATAGCCAATACTAATTTATGTACCAGTCAATAGATATAGAAAATGTGGTTGCTGACCGGACCTTCTATCTCCCTAACAGAACCCCTGACTTAAATGAATACTCTTATTAATTTTTATCACCATTTTAGTTTTTCTATTTGTGAAAGACAAGGAAGGGAAATAAAATAAAATAAGACAAAGACATTTGTGTGATATGCCGTGTATTTCAAAGATGACAATCAGGGTGGATACACAAATAGGTGGAATTACAGCACAGCCAAAAACAATGAATATTTACAAATGGTAACAAATATATTTACAAGTTTAAGCTTAACTTTAAGCTCCGTTGGGCAAAAATTGCCCTAAGGAAAGTTATTGGTTAAGTCAAAGTCAATGAAGATTCAGGAGGGAGGGAAATAAGGAACACTAGAGCACACAGATGTCGCGACGATGCAGAAAAACTGGATGATGTCAGAAGATAATTGGGTACTATCTTCACGTGAATCTTCGGGCACAATAAAATTTGTAGAGAAATTACCATTTAAACTTATCACTGCTATTCATCTGCCTAGCATGTTCTGAAAGTGACAAAGCCTGCCCGATGAAGGATGATTGCCAAAATTAACAGGCAATGACTGAAGATAATTATAGACAAAAGGTGTTATTAGGTGAAGCTTAATTATTGATTTTCTGAATAAGCAGGGTTTGTGTTTGTTGGTTCAATAGTTTACATACACACATATGTGAGAGATAATACCTGGGTCATTCAATAATAACAGCATTAACTGGTTGAGTGCTGGAAGCCACTATCAGGGCTTTCAAAACAAGAGGGGTGTGTCCATCCCCATTAGCTCACCAACACATGGCATGCGATAAATCTAGGCTTATTATAAATCTGCAAAAAATGTCCAGGCATGTACAAACATAGCAAAACATGTCAGAAATTTTCAAAGTCCACAGTAACAAAAAAGTCTAACATTGCATTAAAAAAGTCCAAAATCTCCAAAAAATGCCCAGCCAAGGGTTAATGTCATCTTACATTGAAGCATTTAACATATACTTGTATGTGAAATATGAAACCACAGCATACCGGTGGTAGCCTCCAATCATGTACAGCAAAACAGAAATTCTCCAAGTCCCATCTAACAAAAATGTCTAACATTGCATTAAAAAAGTCCAAAACCTTTGAAAAATGTCTGGTCAAGGGTTAATGCCATCTTATATTGATGCATTTAACACATATATGAAATATAAAAGCCACAGAATACCGGTCATACCCTCCACTCATGTACAGCAACACAGGTCAGAAATTTTCTAAGTCAACACTGACAAAAAAGTCCAACATTGCATTAAAAAAGTCCAAAATATCAAACAAATGCCTGGCCAAGGGTTAATGTCAACTTATATTGATGCATTTAACACATATATGAAATATGAAAGCCACAGCATACCGGTGATACCTCCACCCCACATACATCAAAACAAGTCCACACTGACAAAAAAGTCTAACATTGCAAAAACCTAAAAATCAATAAAATATCACCGAGTAAGGGTCTATGGGTAATTGTAAGCCATAGAAACACAGTATGAGGTGCATAGCAACAGGGCTGAAAGTCAAAGTGGACTGGTACAATAACTTTAACACAAGTGTTGACGCCAACATGCCTTGGGTCATGACATGAGCTCACACAACTTCACTGGTGAGCTAAAAATGAGGGTACCAGAGCAAAAGCCAGCATTTTCCTTGCTTATGTTTCATATTCTGTCAAAATGCAAAAGAAATTTTGTGTATATAAATTTGTTTTATCACAAATTATTGAAAAGTGTCTTTAGGCACTCTTCAATAATTTGTAATACAAGAGACCCAAAGGGGCCATAATTGCTCACCTGATGAGTATTTAGAGCCACATTCAGTTAGTCATGGTTTATCAACACTACAGAGGAAGGAAGTCATGAAATTTTCCTCTGGTGTCATGTCAGATGATTATTATCATAGGCCTTCCTGACTGCTTCCACTTCTATCAGCTGTAGGAAAGCACAGCCAAACTTCCAAGGATTGTTATGTCACTGCACTTTGAAAGGCAAATATAATGGAAAAACACTGGGGACTGGATTCGAACAAACCTGAACACCACTCCCCCACTTCCATATATTAGGCCAGGGACTCTAATTGAACAAATTTGAATCTGATCCCCCAAGGGATGTTAAATACCAAATATTAAAGAATTCTGATTGGAGGATCCGAAGAAGATTTTTAAAGAAATCTCATCATATTGCACTCAGTTAAACTTTGGGTTCCAATGGAGAGCCCAAGTATTAACCAAGGGACTCTATTTTGAACAAACATGAATCTCCCCCCCACCAAATACCAAAAGATTCTGCCCACTGGTTCTGGAGAAGAAATTTCTTAAAGAATATTACTTGAATCGCACAAAGTAAAAATTCATGCTCCCATGGTGAGCCCCAATACTGACCCAGAGAAGTCGATATGAACAAACTTGAACCAGACCCATACTAGAACTAGAAAGTGTTTTAGCACACTAAAACATATGTCTCCCCTTCCTTTTGAGGTCAGAGGTCAAGGTCACATGCAGTTCATCAAGGTAGCGGACATGCGGTTTCATGGTGACACATCCACATGTCCAAAAAAAAAAAAATCTGGTCTGGACAATTACTCCCTATTTAAAGTACATAAATTTGACCTTGAGGTCAAGGTCACATGAAGGTCATGATTACATGTGACATGCGGCCTAATTGCGATACATCCACATGTCAAATATCTAAGTCCTAGGTCAAAAAACAAAAAAAATCTAGTCTGGACAATTACTCCCTATTTGAAGTACATAAATTTGACCTTGAGGTCAAGGTCACATGAAGGTCACGACATGCGGTCTCATGGTGACACATCCACATGTCAAATAACCAAGTAAAAAAATTCTGGTCTGGACAATTACTCCCTATTTGAAGTACATAAATTTGACCTTGAGGTCAAGGTCACATGAAGGTCACGACATTCAGTCTCATGGTGACACATCCACATGTTAAATAACCAAGTCCTAGGTCAAAAAACAAAAAAAATTCTGGTCTGGACAATTACTCCCTATTTGAAGTACATAAATTTGACCTTGAGGTCAAGGTCACATGAAGGTCACGACATGCGGTCTCATGGTGACACATCCACATGTCAAATAACCAAGTCCTAGGTCAAAAAACAAAAAAAATCTAGTCTGGACAATTACTCCCTATTTGAAGTACATAAATTTGACCTTGAGGTCAAGGTCACATGAAGGTCATGACATGCGGTCTCATGGTGACACATCCACATGTCAAATAACCAAGTAAAAAAATTCTGGTCTGGACAATTACTCCCTATTTGAAGTACATAAATTTGACCTTGAGGTCAAGGTCACATGAAGGTCACGACATGCAGTCTCATGGTGACACATCCACATGTTAAATAACCAAGTCCTAGGTCAAAAAACAAAAAAAATTCTGGTCTGGACAATTACTCCCTATTTGAAGTACATAAATTTGACCTTGAGGTCAAGGTCACATGAAGGTCACAATGGTATGCGACACACCGGCTCATGGTGATACAACCACGTGCCAAATATCTAAGGCCTGGATCAAAAGACAAACAAGTTTTGGTCGGGACAAAGTTTCCTTGAAAAAAGCACAAATCTGACCTTCAGATCAAAGGTCAAGGTCACATGAAGGTCACAATGGTACGCTACACACCGGCTCATGGTGATACATCCACATGCCAAATATCTAAAGCCTGACTCGAAATACAAAAAAGTTCTGGTCCAGACAGTTTACCTTAAAAAAGCGCATAAATCTGACCTTCAGGTCAAAGGTCAAGGTCACATGAAGGTCACTATGGTACACTGCACACCGGTTCATGGTGATACATCCACATGCCAAGTATCTGAGGTGTAGGTCAAAAGACAAAAAAGTTATGGCCCGGACAAAGTTTGTGTGATGTTTCCCTTAAAAAAACACATAAATCTGACCTTCAGGTCAAAGGTCAAGGTCACATGAAGGTCACTATGGTACACTGCACACCGGCTCATGGTGATACATCCACATGCCAAGTATCTAAGGTGTAGGTCAAAAGACCAAAACGTTATGGCCCGGACAAAGTTTGTATGAGAAGAAGAAGATGACGACGAAGAAGACGACGAAGAAGAAGGAGGAGGAGAAGAAGAAGAAGAAGAAGAATATGCACTAAGACAATATGTCTCCCTTCTGGGAAGGGGAGACATAATGCTGTATACCAAATATTAAAAGATTCTACCCACTGGTTCTGGAGAAGAACATTTTTAAAGAATTTTATCTAAATCGCACAAAGTAAAAATTCATGCTCCCATGGTGAGCCCTAATATTGACAGAGGCACTCTTTATGAACAAATTTGAACCAGTCCCATACTAGAATGCTGCATACCAAATATCAAATGATTGTGCCCACTAGTTCTGGAGAAGATGTTTTAGTAATTTTTCTAATATACATAGGGTGCTATCAGATGTATACCCCATATGGTGCCTTAAGTGGGTATGTCCATTTCATTTGGACAAACTTGAATTGACATATGGTAATGAACATCCACACCAAATTTCGAGCAAATCGACTTAGCGGTTTCAGAGGAGACGTCGTTTGAAAAAAGTTCACGATGACGGATGGACGACGGACAGCAAGTGATAAGTTGAGCTCCCTTCGGTGAGCTGATAAAACCTGTAGACTGTGTTAAAGGTTTTGGGGTTTTGGACGGGCATCCCAGTCACGATTGACCAATCGCAACCAAAAGGGGACATTCTCATCTAGACATGAACTCGAACCTGCATATGAAATTTTGTGATGATCGGGCAAGAACTATGGGGTGTAGCCTGTGCAAAAGAAAGAAAAACAGACTTCCGCAGGTGTGATGCCAATAACTTATCTTAACTATGTCAAATTGAGCTAAAAATTAATAAAAATAGGCCGATGAAATCGTCAGATGTGTACCCATACGTGCAACTAGTAGAAAGCTGCATGACGGAGGGCCACCACGGATGTCGACATTATGTACACCATTCAAGGTATGGGTACATACAGAAATGGATTGGAGGAGTGTCTAATTTGATGGACAAAGGGTTAATATCTCCAGATCAAATATAAAAAAACTATACAGCACAGCACATCAGTAACCTGAATAAATATTTAAAGTAACATGACAATCGGATTGATATTTTTTGAGTTATCTCATGCCAAAGGGATTGGAGGAATTTTCAATTTGAAGGATAAAGGGTTAATATCTCCGGATCAAAGTATCAGATTAACACCAAAAACTATACAGCTCGGTACATCAGTAACCTGAACACAAATATAAAGTAACTTGACAATCCAAGCAATATTTTTCAAGTTATCGATTGCCAAAGGGATTGGAGGAATTTTCAATTTGAAGGATAAAGGGTTAAAATCTCAGGATTAAATTATCATATTTACACCAAAAACTATACAGCTCGGCACATCAGTAACCTGAACACAAATATAAAGTAACTTGACAATCCAAGCAATATTTTTCAAGTTATCAAATGCCAAAGGGATTGGAGGAATTTTCAATTTGAAGGATAAAGGGTTAATATCTCAGGATCAAAATAACAGATTTACACCAAAAACTATACAGCCCGGCACATCAGTAACCTGAACACAAATATAAAGTAACTTGACAATCCAAGTAATATTTTTCAAGTTATCGAATGCCAAAGGGATTGGACAAATTTTCAATTTGAAGGATAAAGGGTTAATATCTCGAGATCAAATCATCAGACTTGCACCAAAAACTATACAGCTTGGCACATCAGTAACCTGAACACAAATATAAAGTAACTAGACAATCCAAGCAATATTTTTCAAGTTATCGAATACCAAAGGGATTGGAGGAATTTTCAATTTGAAGGATAAAGGGTTAATATCTCTGGATCAAATTATCCGATTTACACCAAAAACTATACAGCTCGGGACATCAGTAACCTGAACACAAATATAAAGTAACTTGCCAATCCAAGCAATATTTTTCAAGTTATCGAATGCCAAAGGGAATGGAGGGATTTTCAATTTGAAGGATAAAGGGTTAAAATCTCAGGATCAAATTATCAGATTTACACCAAAAACTATACAGCTCGGCACATCAGTAACCTGAACACAAATATAAAGTAACTAGACAATCCAAGCAATATTTTTCAAGTTATCGAATGCCAAAAGGATAAGAGGAATTTTCAATTTGAAGGATAAAGGGTTAATATCTCAGGATCAAATTATCCGATTTACACCAAAAACTATACAGCTTGGCACATCAGTAACCTGAACACAAATGTAAAGTAACTTGACAATCCAAGCAATATTTTTCAAGTTATCGAATGCCAAAGAAATGGATACGGACACCAGATGGACGGATGGATGGACGGATGGACAAAGGATGGACGAACGACGGATGGTCACCCCAGATGCCGGCATTATGTGTACCATACATAGTATGGGTACACCTAAAAATTCTAAAATAACTTATGCAAAATCTAAAGAGTTTTGTTTTTTTCTTTCAAAAGATGTGCACCCTGATAATGGGCTAACAGATCAACCTGGTAGAATGAAATAAACGTACAGGCCCAAATAACAAGCATAGGGGGCAGAAAATTTGTAAAAAAAATTAATAATAGTACGGGGTGATTTTGGGGGAAACAAGACTTAGCAGTTTTTACTATTAGTAAATACTCCTGTTGTTCTTTTAAATAAGTGTCTTGTTCTAGGCTCTGAATTTTTTAAAATTGGCATTTTCCTTAGAGGTGAAGATACCACCCCCTTCCCCACCCCCTCTAAAATATCTGGGTCAAGTGGAAAAAAGTTTGAAGAATTTTTTTAGCAGAATTAACAAAAATGGAAAGAAATTATTGATATTTTGGCTAAAGCTAAAGCAATTTAGTGAAATTTGTAAAAAAAATAAAAGAAATTAAGTATGGACAAGGTGTCAAATTGGGAGGTAGGGAGTAATAATATTCTAATACTGTGTACTCCACTTATTTGGATACCCCTCTTAACTAAATAACCTGTTAACTCAATATAATTTCCAAACAAAAAACCATTTACCATCCTTTCAATAGTTTATTTGGATATTTGTTAATTGAATAACTATCGTCGATAGCAATAAAAAAACATTGGCCCAATGCAAGTTTCACATAACATAAAAACAAAATGAATTCCAATGTAGGTTACACATGCTACAAATGCTTCAGATCTGTTTTTCGAGAAATGAATTTTGCAAAGTTTTCTCATGGACTAGGACCCTCCTGTCATTACCCTTCCACTTCCCTTGAAGGTCCTAGTTAGGGCTAAGAGAATCCCACAATGGTCAAGTTTCCAATATCATATGACACAGTTTGGATATGCAACAATACTTGATGTCACTTGAAATGTATTTCGAAGATGGTCCATTTTTGCACAAATGAGTCTAGAAGATGGATTACTTCATCTTTGCAATTTGGATTAGCTTTTCATTTGCTGTTTTCAATCTTTTCCGTTCGTTGAAGATCTTGACACTTGTTTTCAAATATTGTTCTTTGATGTTGAGCCCATCAATAATTAAGGCTGATACTTGTTTAAATAGAGAATAATTTCAGTTTTACCTGTATAAAAGAAAAAAACAAACAAATAAACAATGTAAGGAAAGCACACTTTAACAAGCTATATTTATAAGAAGTCTCCCAACCTAACTACCCTGTCTTCAAACAATTAAACCACTTGTGAAGATAATTGATAAGGCTGAGACGGTTATGGTTTTTCATAACTGGTTAACCGTTTACCATTCACATATAACTGGTTAATCAGTTTCCAGCCATTTTTAACATCCAGCATTCCCACAGGTTTATTGGTGATGATAAAACCGTTTCCAAAAAATTTGAGCCAAAATACTTGTGGGGCAGGTCTGTACCAAATTATTTATTTATTGGGGTTTAAGACAGCCAGGGTCACGCTGACTGGTCTCCTCATGTCGGACAGTTTTATGGGTGGAGAAAGCCAGAGTACCCGGACAGAACAACCAGGCAATGGCGAGCAACTGTCAGACTCCCCAACATACTAACTCCACACAAACAGGGTTAGCATTAGTTGAAGACAAGTGCACCATTGATGTGCAGTATGCCTTAGTACAAAATGACATTTAGATGGGGATGGGGATGAAGTGTCTTGGTCAAGGACACAATGTAGTTGCCGCAGGTGAAATTTGAACAGAGGACCTCTCAGCTTGCAGCCTGCATCTCTACAAATGTACCTATGGAGCCACCGCACACCCACATACCAAATTAATTATCAGACTTTTTTGGGGACAGATTTGAGGCACTGTGGTCATGTGTATTACTATTTTTATTGTAAAAGAAATTGTTTATTTCAATACTGAATTCTCTCAATGTCAGCGTTCAGGTGACTTCAGCAGAAAAAAACATTCCTACTGCACACAAAGGCCACTTAAAATGTTTTGGACCAATCAAAATTATCTGCAGTTATCCTGTGGGTTTGACAAGACTGAATTGCCACTTAACATTGTGAAGAACATGTAGGCATGGTTTATGTATATATATATAAAATCTTTTCTTTTTAGCTTTACGTAGATCTTAGGCTTGAACTGTAAAAATCTTTTTCTTTTTAGCTTTACAAAGATCTTATGCTTCAAAACTAACTCAAGACTATTGTGCACATTTGACAGTTTCTTATATTTGTAGTTAAACACAGTAATACAGGAACAAGTATATTCAATATTTTGTTAAATAATATATAACGGAGGGTAGCCTAAGTTCAAAGGTTATTGTGTTACTAAGTTGAGCTCCACTGAGCCAAACTAGTTTTGAACAACTTCGTTCTTCTTCAGTGGCATGACAGCCAGAGGACACCGTTGCCCACTCCCTTTTATACCCTCACAAGAGAATGTCATGTCCCAGTCAAGTGAGGACATGACTGGGTCACCCTGAGGTCATGTGGTGGATGCAGTCGTCTGCTGGGGGTTGAACTTATGACCCTTGGTCTCAGTGTCAGAGGTCATGCACTACATCGCTTCAAAAGGGGTCACTTCCGGTCAACTAATATCAAAAAAGCAGAACACACAGCACCTGTTAAACCTTGAGCAAACGAAGATATTATCACGAAGGCAGATAATGGCTCTGCGGCTGTAATCTAGAACACGACTGATTACATCCAAGAGACAAAGAGGCAACTCAGCAACTCCACCTTCGACAGTAAGGTGAGTTAGGACAAACATTTTACATCAGTCCTCAGTGAGGTTAATAAACTACACCAAAAAGGTGAAATTAGTGACAAATGTCATGAGGGGGCCTATGCAAGAATGACACCTTTCTACTTGTCACTATCGACGTCACCTCACTTTACACTGACATTCCAAACCAAGAGGGACTTGTGGCTATAGCCAAATGCTTACGGGAACATAAACCAGACTTCAAGCTCAGCAATGTCGGCTTACTTAACTTACTTATTGGCAGGACAATAACTCTGACAATTTTCATCGAATAACGGTGGTCATCATCGAACTTGTGGCAGACTTTGTTCTCAAGGAGATACATACAAGAAAATATTGATATTGGGTTACTAATGTTTAAGTTATTCCATAAACAAACATGATATTTTTTAACAAAAGTAAATAACTCCCACAGTTTTCATCGGATTTCGCTGGTCATTAAACTTGACATAGACATTGTTGCTATAGAGATATATACCAAAAATAATCAAAATCTGTTAACTATTGCTCAAGTTATGTCATAAACAAGATTTACAGAATATGTTTATAACAAAGGGTCATAACTCCCATAATTTTCAAGAGATATTGGTGGTCATCGAACTTGACATAGACATTGTTGCTATAGAGACTTATACAAAAAAAGAAATGAAATCAGTTGATTATTGTTCAAGTTATGCCATACACAAAGTTTGGACAGATGGATGGGGTTCTACAGTATATCCATCCCTTGCGGGGAGATAATAAGAGTGCAAGGTATCATGGAGTATCTGGAAGAGTCGCATGGGTTCACTTTGGAAATTTGTTTAGTTATTGTGCTTATTGTGAAAATATAAAGAGATGCAAGAGGAAAGAATAAAACTCACCTGGTAGTTTTCCCTTATTTTTATTATTATATACACATTATTCAAACTGCACTTGTAGTGTTTGGGTGTCATTATGTGACCATTTAACTGAAAAAGAATAAAAGTAGATCAAATTTATGAGCTGTCCGCTGAAGCAAGACTACCGAGCTTGTTAACTGATACCCAATCAACAAACATACATAATTTTATTGAAACAATTGGCAGGATTCCATGATGCAGTATACCAAATACCAAATATTAATAAAGTCTGAATGGTGAATCAGATGGAGATTTTTAAAGATGATTCATGATATTACACAGTAGAGCTGTCTCGGTGTCAGATTTTTCAGTGCGATTTTCGGTGTATAAGAACACCGAAAATCGAACAGAAGCAATTTTTTAAAAATCGCGAATGTCGATGTTATACCCGTAATGCAATTTTCTGTTTCTGTTGTGTATTTGCAACATGGAGTGACGTGCCACTCGCATAAAAGAAAGTCAACAAGTTACAATTTATTCTCTCAATATTTTCGTAATTCATAATAGACATCTAATTAACATAAGAGCGTGTGGTCAATAGTCAATACGCACACTTGATTGGTAGTCGAGTGTCCCTGCTGCTAATTGTGCAAATCCCTCAGTCCCAATAATCTTCCAATCTGTGTGCCGTTTTCTGTTCAATTACTGGACTTTTGTTTCAAAAGTTTGAAGAAGGAACATTCAACTGTCAATCGAGTGTGCATATTCAGCATGTGCTCTTATGTTAATTAGATGTTTACAAGTGAAACCTAAACTAACATTGTGGATTTAAAGGCTCTTAATTTCATCACTTTGACTGATAGAATATTCAATACACATCATGATATGCACAGATTATTAGATTAATGCCTGACAATCATAAAGGTACTGTGTTTTTTTTCAATATTTTACAAAAAAGTGTTTTTATGGACTTGAAACGAGGCCCACTTTTCTCAAAACAGCGCTAAAAGTTACTAAAACCTCACTTGCGCACGATTTTCAAACTCGAAAGACTGAATGAAGCACATGTGTTATTAACATCGACATCCAGTCTTTCGATTTTGAAAATTGTAGGCGCGTTATATATCACTCGCTATTTGAAGTGAGGCACGCTATCCTGTATCCAGCCCCGTTGAGTGATGGTCGTGTTGTTGGCAAGAACAATTAACATGCAAATTGCTATGAAGAATGCATCCAGTAATTGACAGCACTGTGCATTCAGTACGGTATTTGGGCACATCCATATTGAACGGCAACATGGAAGCTGGGCGATTTGGTGCTTTCATGGTTTTCATTAACCCTTTACCTAACGCTAGTAGCAGACGACACTCGTAAAAAAATTCTCGTATAACTAAAAAATTTTCATTTTTTGCTTCCAAAACATAGGTTGTACCCCTTCATTGGAACGAGCACGACGCGCACGTTCCAATGAGGGGTCACAATCTATGTTTTGGAAGCAAAAAATGAAAATATTAAAAAAAAATTAAATGGCGATTTTCATGTACAGCGCTGGCCGGTTTTGGCCATTACGTTAGGTAAAGGGTTAAATGAATCCCAACACTTGGGTCATGACGATGTATTATGCTCCAAATAACAAAAGAAAAGAGCACACTGCGGCTGTAATTTATGAAGAGCTAATAAATTTGCTCCATTGGTGAATACTGAATGGTGATTGGTCCAGGGAGCACGAACCTCTCAGACAACACCAGGTTTTTCCAAACAGTAGAAATAAATAGGATTTATGCTGAATACATTCACACTGTTACTAAAACCCACTGCCAAATATTCGTCCCTTGTTACCTAATAAAAAATAATTGGCTGTTCACACAGAAATGATATCTCAACTGGAATGAATTACCAGATTTTGATCGTTCTCTTAGCAGAACCGAGGCGCGCTGTTGTTGGCTCGCAAGAAGTTAACATTGCGGGCGCTATGGTGAGCAAGAGCGATAGCGCTCCTCAAAATCGAAAGACTGGACATCGGGGTTTTTTGTCCAAAAAAATTGAAAATCGACATCAAAGTCAAATTTCAACACCGAGACAGCTCTATTACACAGGCTAAAATTTGTTCTCCCCACCAAAGCAATCCAAATAAATAAGAATTGAGGGATTTACTTTTGAACAAACTTGAATCTGAGCCCAGTTATGGTGTTGTAAACCAAATACCAAATATCAAAACATTCAGAATGATGGTTCTCAAGAAGATTGTAAAGATAATTCCTCTCTTGCACCAAGTTAAAATCAGAACACCCATACGGAGCCTAATTAACCTTGTACATAAATATCAAACCAGTGGTTTCATCTAACAAATTGAATCTTACCCCTCTGAGGATACTGTATACAAAATATGAATAAATTCTGACCAGTGTATCTCAAAAAAGCACATTTTTAAACATTATATTCATCATATATATTGGGCCGAGTTTTGGGCTCCAATAGGACCCCAAACATTAAACCAGGGAGTTGATTTTAACATATTTGAATCTAAAGATGGTGCATACCATGATTCATAAAAGATTCGACAAAGGGTATGTGAGAAGAAGATTCTTAAAGAATATTCCACCATTACGGAGCCCAAACACTAAGTTATTAATCAACGGACTTGATTTGAACAAACTTGAATCTGACCCCCACATAGAAGCAGTGTCCCAAATATCAAAAGATTCTTACTTGAAAGGATTCTTGCTGGTGGATCTGAGGAGGAAGATTTTTAAAGAAATTTCCTCATATCTCACCGAATTGAAATTTGAGCTTCAAAAGGAAGCCCTAAAATTCACCCAGGGACCTGATTTGAATCTGACTATAATTTCTAAAAAAATTTTGTTTGCAAATATGCTGACTCGGCATTTCTTCGAACCGTGCCTCCCCGCTCTCACATACCAACAGATCACACTGACCTAACCGGTGACAATTATTTTTTTACACTACCCCATTCTATTTGCCCTAAGGATGCTTCATACCAAATGACAGTTCTTGCTTCCATGCAGTTTGGGATTTAGGGCGATTTGAATATATTTCTATTTTTAGCTTCCGGGGTTTCCACAGTGTCAAAATAAATCGATACATGACCTAAAGTCATAATGTTCGAGTCTACACACAAATCTCATGTGATATCCACATGTATTTTAACTGTGTACTTGTACAGGAAAATATTATACTCTGCCTTAATTTTATTTATACAGACGATCCATCGCCACTCTGAATTCATTTAGGTATTGTCTTTCATATAAGGTTTATAGTTTGACCTGCATATACAGGCATATTTGTTTGCAATTTATAGTGCTTTAATGAGGTAACATGACGCATAATATAAGGAAGAAAAACTGTTCCCCAATTTGAATTAGATCTGTGTTGGGTACAGATGTCACGTCACTGCCAACTCAAATTCAATTCCACTGCGAACGTTACTGAAAATTGTAAAATGCGTCAGAGCATTCTGCGTTTTCTCGATTAGCATTTCATTTGCATTTAATTTGAGTTGACGATGATGCAACGTCTATAACCAACCAGGAGCTAATTCAAATTGGGAATTAGACTTTCCTAGCTGACCAGAAGACTCATCGGACATTTCTGTCTACTTGCATTTAATTGTTATGTATGTCGCATCACCGTCAACTCAAATTCAATTATTTCAATTCAATGTGTTGGTGTTGCAATGTATATAATAAATAGGCCTTATAACTCAATAATATCACATACTAAATTTGGTTCAAATTGGACCATTGGTTCAGAAAACAAAAGTTTGGGGTGAGGCAAAAAAATCCCCCCCCCCCCCCCCAACATTACAAAGGCAAATATTGCGCTCTCTCTCAATCAGGTGAGCTAAAAAAAAAATTGGAAAAAATCTATATCTACCATCTAGACAACACCAATACCACATATGAAATTTGAAACTGATCGGGCAAGAGATGCAGCCTATATGATGTGCTGAAGGAATTGTGGATGGGCAGATGTAGAGATGTATTAGTACAACAGTTTGCAACCCATCCCAATAGCTCAATTTGACATTGTCAAGCTGAGCCAAAAATGTAGAATACCCAGTGGGCCTTCTTCAACTTCATAACAGCAAGAAAATTAATCAAAATGAGTCTCAAATGAAAGTTTCAATGACACAGCAGCTTGCTGTGTGTGTTATATAATGAAACAAGGCCCAAAAAAGTTAAAAATCTGTTTCTCAGACCATACCACATTGCCCTTTTGGCCAATGCAAACTTGAAAAAAATAATGAAAGTGTCAATGACACTGTAGCTCAACTTTGAATATGACAGGAATTAGTATTTGCTGTGACCAGCTCCACAATAATGAATATGACAAGAAATCAGTATTTGTTGTGACCAAGTCAACAATAATGAAAAAGAGAAAAAGGAGTTTTATTGTGACCACGTCAACCATAGTAAATCAATTACAAGGTGACTGCAGTGATCTAAAGAATAGTACATAAGTATTATACCTGATGCATCCCATGTTAGTAAACAATCACACAAAAATTTATTAAAATCAGAGCTTTCATATAGAAGTTCTGAGCAAAAAACTGATTGCACAAAATTTGTACAAAATGGCTGCCAGCGGCCATCTTGAATTTCAGACCAGACCCCAAAACACTCGTTCTTGTCCCAAGGTAATAGCAAAGGTACCCAAGAAGTTTCATAAAGATTGGTTCATAAATACGGCCTCTAGCCCGAGCCGTATTGGCATTTGCACCTACAGTGCTGAAAATAACACTAAATAAATCAAAGTAGTCTAATTTGCATAATTTATGCACGAGAAAAAAAAACCTGTATTATATGTGATGTATCCCATGGTACGAAACATTCCTATAAAAAATTATTCAAATCAGAACTTTCATATGGAAGTTCTGCGCAAAAATCTGATTGCACCTAATTTTGGTACAAAATGGCTGCCAGCGGCCATCTTGAATTTCAGACCCAAAAACACTCGTTCTCGGCCCGCGGTGATAACAAAGGTACCCAAGAAGTTTTGTAAAGATTGGTTCATAAATATGGCCTCTAGCCTGAGCTGGATAGAAGTTGTGTACAAAAAAATGATTGGACCTAATTTCGGTACAAAATGGCCAATGGCAGCCATCTCGAATTTTGGGCCACGCCCAGAAACACTCGTTCTTATCTGAAGGTGATAACAAATGTATCCAAGACGTTCCATGAAGATCAGTTCATAAATACAGACTCTAGCCCGAGTCGTACTGACATGTGCACTTACTGTGTATAAGTAGCACTGAATAAATCAAAGTTCATCTAATTTGCATAATCTCTGCACGAGAAAAAAAAAACTGTATTATATTTGACAAGCAGGGTTACCGAGCATTGTGCGGACTGAGGAGAGTATTCTCCCTTAATCTATACGATATTTTGCTGGTCATAACTGTTGGTGCCAGTCTACACCCCCACCCGGTACTTTTTTAAACCTCACCATTAGATTCCTGGTAAAAATTACCCCTAGTAGACCCACTTTAACACCTATATCAGTGAGAACAATTTTGGTAATAACTTTTGGTGCACCTCTACACCCCCACCCCCACCCCGATAATTTTTTAAACCTCACCATTAGATTCCTGATAAAAACATACCCCTAGTAGACCCCTTTGAGGACTTCTATCGGTAAAAAAAATTTTAGTCAAACTTTTGGTGCCCCCCCCTACACCCCCACCCCACACACTTTTAAACCTGACGATGACCTCCGTCATACAAAAATTTATTCAAATCAGAACTTTCATACAGAAGTTCTGTACAAAAAACTGACTGCACTAACTAAAGTGCAAAATGGCTGCTGGTGGCCATCTTGAATTTTGGTCCGCACCCAAAACCATTCATTCTCATCCCACGGTGTTAACAAAGTACTCAAGAAGTTTCCTAAAGATCGGTTCATAAATACAGCCTCTAGTCCGAGCGTATTGGCATTTGCAGTTGCAGTGCTGAAAGTAACACTCAACAGATCAAAGTTAGTCTAATTGGCATAATTTATGCAAGAGAAAAAACCTGTATTATATGTGATGTATCCCATGGTACTAAACATTCACACAAAAAAATTATTCAAATCAGCGCTTTCATATGGAAGATCTGCTTGCACCTAATTTTGTACAAAATGGCTCCCAGCGGCCGTCTTGAATTTCAGACCGGACCCCAAAACACTCGTTCTCGTCCTATGGTGATAACAAAGGTACCCAAGAAGTTTCGTAAAGATCGGTTCATAAATACGGCCTCCAGCCCGAGCTGTATTGGCATTCGCATTTACAGTACTAAATAAATTAAAGTTAGTCTAATTTGCATAATTTACGGACAAGAAAAAACCTGTATTATATGTGATGTATCCCATGATACTAAACATTGATACAAAACTTTATTCAAATCAGAACTTTCATATGGAAGTTCTGTGCAAAAATCTGATTGCAACTAATTTTGTACAAAATGGCTGCCAGCGGCCATCTTGAATTTCGGATTGACCCAAAACACTCGTTCTCGTCCTACGGTGATAACAAAGGTACCTAAAAAGTTTCGTAAAGATCGGTTCATAAATACAGCCCCCAGCCCGAGCCGTGTTGACGGGCCATGACAATACCTCAAATTTGGCTTCGCCAAAGTTGAGCAAAAAATCATCCAAAATCTACAATAAGACAGGGACCAGCCTAGGGGGGAATTTTAGGGAGACTTCAAGTCTCCCTCCAGAAAAAATAGGGAGACTGCAGAGTCATGTAGGGAGACTTCATAGGCAAGTGGGGAAAATTAAGAATATTCATGTACCAACCCGTCGTCCCTTCATATTTTCAATTTGTGATCCTCCATTAACGTCCAAATAATCCAGGACCAGTTGTCTATGATGCATCTGTGCCAGGTTGAAAAATCACTAAGTAATTATTGACTGAAAATCCCCCATTGCTACCCTCTCCTTCATGACCCCTCCCCTCTTCTGTGTGCCAATCCCCCAGCACTTTCCTGTGGTTGCCTTTCACCAAAGTCTACTGAGCTAATAATTTCCTAAGTCTGAAAGTGTGAACAGGACCAGATAAGAACGTTGCTTGGGAGGTACTTTGTTAGTTAATAAACAAAATACATTCTGGGGTCGAGTATTTTGTAAAAGAAATGTCATTCCGCATCATTTTTATGGCATTCTGGTGTCATTCCACGTCATTTCCTGTCATTCCGGTGTTTAGGAGGACCCTTTTTCAAGATCGTCCACATGCACATTTGTGTCCTGTACAAAGCTTTTCTTGTCATCACTAAAGCTTTTTTTCATGTGTTTCAATTCCATTCGGGTTTTTTCTGGGAATACACAGCCCAACAGTTAACAGTCGTCAGCAAAATGAAATGAAAATACTGTGTTATAAAATAAGTCTGTTGTGTATACATTTTTGACATCCCAAGTGACGCCACAGGTGCTTGTCGTATTATCAGAAGTTTACATTTTAAATTAATATTCGGTCTATACTATCTATACTAATATACTAGAAGGCCAGACACTCTTCAGACAGCGATTTTAAAAAAACGGGGAAATAGCGAATAATTTACCGATTTTGCTCAAATAAATGTCAGTTTGGTGTGCTTTTCACAAAGCCACTGCCATTTCGGCAGCGAGTTGGGCAAAAATTAGTTTTTATCACCATTTTAATCTCATTTTCATATACTCAGACGAAATATTTCAGCTCCGACAACCCTGCTTATCCGGTTCACTCGCAATGAATTCTCCCCCGCTTGTTCATTGGTCGGTTACAAATAGCAACAACCTCCATGATGTGCAGGAAATTCAAAATCCTGTAAGCGTTCAGAAGTTCAGACACGGCGAACAGACTATCAAAAACGTTCAACTAGAGTGATGTCACGCATGCAGCCCGACTGACCCAGGAATGGCAATGCTTAGACGCAAAATAGTCGGAGCCATTTTTTGTTAACAGTTTACCTAACGAATCTGCCATATCTGCACTCGTGCTATACAAAATTTGCCATTCAAATTTTCTTTTTTCCTTTCTTTACTTCAAAACATACCTCATGACCTATTAATGGAACAAACTTGATGAGCTTGTTCCAAAAAGGAGTAATAAGGCATGGTTAGAAGTAAATAAATGAAAGTGTCAATGACACTGTAGCTCAACTTGTCAAGACATGTACATGTATAGTATGTGACACAGCAATGACAAACATCTAGGTAATGACCTGATAACAAAGGTACATATAAAGTATTGTAACGGTCTGTACATAAATACTGGCCATAACCTGTAACAAATGTATAGGTAAAGTATTGTAAAGATGGATTTGTTCTCATAGCACAGTGATAACAAAGGCACCCCAAAACACACTCATTCCTGTCCCAATGTGAAAACAAAGGTACCCCAGAAGTTTTTGTGAAGATCAGTTCATAAATACGAGCTGTACAGAAGTTGTAACAAAAAACTGATTGGACCTAATTTCGGTACAAAATGGCCACTGGCAGCCATCTTGAATTTTGAACCGCACTCAGAAACACTCGTTCTTATCCCAAGGTGATAACAAAAGTACCCAAGAGGTTTCGTGAAGATCGGTTGATAAATACAGCCTCTAGCCCGAGCCGTATTGACATGTGCACTTACAGTGTATAAGTAGCACTAAATAAATCAAAATCCAACTAATTTGCATATTATCTGCACGAGAAAAAAACCTGTACTATATGTGATGTATTCCATGTTACTAAACATTCGTACAAAAATTCATTCAAATCAGAACTTTCATACAGAAGTTCTGTACAAAAGACTGATTGCACTTATTTTGGTACAAAATGGCTGCTGGTGGCCAGCTTGAATTTTGGACCACATCCCAAAACACTCGTTCTCATCCCACGGTGATCACAAAGGTACCCAAGAAGTTTGTAAAAATTGGTTCATATATACCGCCTCTAGCCTGAGCCGTATAGAAGTTGTGTACAAAAAACTGATTAGACCAAATTTCGGTACAAAATGACCACTGAAAATTGGGACTGCTCTCAGAAACACTCGTTCTCGTCCCAAGGTGATAACAGAGGTACCCAAGAAGTTTCGTGAAAATTGGTTGATAAATACAGCCTCTAGCCCGAGCCGTATTGACATGTGTACTTACTGTGTGTACGTAGCACTGAAAAAATCAAAGTTCATCTAATTTGCATAATTTCTGCACGAGAAAAAAACCTGTATTATATGTGATGTATCCCATGGTACTAAACATTCACACAAACAATTATTCACAGCAGCGCTTTCATATGAAAGTTCTGTGCAAAAATCTGAATGCACCTAATTTTGTACTTGAATTTCGGATCGGACCCAAAAACACTCGTTCCCGTCCCAGGGTCATAACAAAGGTACCCAAGAAGTTTCGTAAAGATCGGTTCATAAAAATGGCCTCTAGCCCGAGCGCTATTGAATTGTTGACGGATAGACGGACGACTGGCCATGGCATAAGCGCAAATTTGGCTTCGCCAAAGTTGAGCTAAAAATGAAAAAATCTGATGTTTCAGAAAAATAATTTGTACTGTTGGCTTCAACTTGTGTTAGGTAAAGGATTAAAGATGCAGTACATAAAGCAATGTTGGGCTATATGAGTCAATTTTCTTTTTTGCATGTAATAACTCCCTCCCAATCCTTCAAAATGCATTTTGGGAATAATTGCCTAAGTGACATGTTTGGGTGTGTGTGTGTGTGTGGGGGGGGGGGGGGGGGGAGAGGGGCAGGGGGAGGGAGTTGTGGAACCTATGTTGAAACCTGGCTTGTATTACTAGCTGGAAAATACACACATCAACTTAGGTTGAAATCAAATAATCCAAACTGGAGTTATCAGTCGGAAACCAATTGTTTACAGACAGATGGATGGATGGACCGATGGACGGACAAAAGTCATGACTATAGCCCTGCCTATAAACAGTCAGGCTAAAAATGCATTTTGTACCAAAGAAAAAATATTGCATGAATGGCCCTGGGTGAAGAGGAGGTGGGCGGGGGTGGGGGACATTGGGGGTGTGTTAGGGGAGTCCATTTTTTTTCCACATGTGGTCAGTCTAAATCCTTCAGAATGCATTTTGAGCAGAGATAAAAAAAAAATACCTAACTGGGACCATGGAGGTGGGAGTGGGTGCTGGGTGGCTGTCTAGGTTTTTAACCACAAACTTTAACCAAAACTGTAAAAAAGCATTTTTGATGAAAGAAAAAAAAAAGTGCCTAGTTGGTCCCCTGGGGGTGGGGAGGGAGGGGGTACATGAGTTTAAAAAAGGTTCAACATGTAGTGACTATAAATAGTTCAAAATGCATAATCGAGGAAAGAGAAAAAAAAAATGTCTAATTGGGAAGGGGGGGAGGGGGTGATAATTTCTGTCTGGATTTTTAACCACAAACTTTAACCAAAAGTGTAAAAAAAACATTTTTGACAAAAGGAAGGAAAAAAAAGGTTCTGCATGTAGTGACTGTAAATAGTTCAAAATACATATTTGAGGAAATAAAAAAAAATGCCTAATTGGGGGAGAGGGGTGGGGGTGTTTGTCTGAACCAAAACTGTAAACAAGCATTTTTGACGAAAGAAAAAAAAAGTGCCTATATTGGCCCGGGGGGGGGGGGGGGGGGGGGGGGGGGGGTAAGTTTAAAAAAAAAGGTTCTGCATGTAGTGACTGTAAATAGAAATAGTTCAAAATGGACAACAAAAGAAGCCTAATTGGGGAGGGTGGGGGTAGGGGGTGGTGGTGTTTGTCTGGGTTTTTAACCACAAACTTGGAACCATTCTACCCAGCTACAATGAAATCCCTTCATAATTAAGGACCTTGGAATATTCTAAAGGTTTTCGGGCTTCGGGCCTCTGTTGCCGTCACAGTTGCCCAAAAGGGGATGTTCTCATCTAGACATTATATGAAGTCAACCTATCAAGTTACAATGAAATCCCTCCATAAATATGACCTGTAGACTGTGCTAAAGGTTTTCGGGCTTTGGGCCCCTGTTGCCGTCACAGTTGCCCAAAAGGGGACGTTCTCATCTAGACATTATATGAAGTCAGCCTATCAAGTTACAATGAAATCCCTCCATAAATATGATGTGTAGACTGTGCTAAAGGTTTTCGGGCTTTGGGCTTGGGCAGTCATCATAACTGAATGATCGCAACCAAAAGGGGACATTCTCATCTGGGCATCATGTGGATTGATCCTACAAACTTAAATGAAATCCCTTCATAAATATGACCTGTAGACTGTGCTGAAGGTTATCGGGCTACGGGCACCTGTAGCCTTCACAGTTCCCCAATCACGTCCAAAAGGGGATTTTGTCATGTACACATTATATGAAGTCAACCTATCAAGTTACAATGAAATCCCTCCATAAATATGACCTGTGGACTGCACTAAAGGTTTTCGGGTTTTGGGCTCGGGCGGTCATGACGGTTGATAGATCATGCCCAAATGGGGAAATTCTCAAGTAGACATCATACGGAGTCATTTTATCAAGTTACAATGAAATCCGTCCATATTAAACATGACCCGCAGACTGTGCTAAATGTTTTTGGGTTTCGGGCTTGGGCAGCCATCACGGTTGACAGATCATGCCCAAATGGGGATGATCTCATCTAGGCATTATACAGAGGCATTCTATGGAGTTGAAATGAAATCCCTTCATAAATACGACCTGTAGACTGTGCTAATGGTTTTCGGGTTTTGGGTTCGGGCAGCCATACCGGTTGACCGATCACGTCCAAAAGGGGATGTTCTCATGTAGACATGACCCAAAACCTGCATATGAAATTTCGTGACGATCAGACAAGAACTACCGTGTATAGCCTGTAATTGAAGGTTGAATAAAAAACTTTAACTAAAACTCCAAATGTCAACTAAACAGGAAAAGAGAAAAAAAAACCTTGAACCACAAACTTTAACCAAAACTCTAAATGTTAACTGACGGACAGATGGACGGACAAAAGTCATTACTATAGCCCTCACTGTAAACAGTCGGGCTAAAAAGACATGAAAGACTTTCAAATTATGTCTAAATCTTCAGAACAGCCAATGACAGTATCATGGAAACTAATGATAAAAACCATCTGTAATCTTACAATTATTATTTCAACCAATGAATGAGCGGGGGAGAATTCATTGCGAGTGAACCGAATAAGCAGGGTTGCCGGAGCTGAAATATTTCGCCTGAGCATATGAAAATGTGATTAAAATGATGATAAAAACTAATTTTTGCCCAACTTGGTGCCGAAATGGCAGTGGCTTCGTGAAAAGAACGCCAAACTGACGTTTATTTGAGCAAAATCGGTAAATTATTCGCTATTTCCCAGTTTTTTTTTTAAATTACGGTCTGAAGAGTGTCTGACCTTCTAGTATATTAGTATAGATAGTACAGACCTAATATTAATTTGAAATGTAAAATTCTGATAATATGACAAGCGCCTGTGAGCGACGTAACCTACTTTCAAACTGGGTTATTTTGTTGAGTCGCGTAAGTCACCAATTTTCCTTTCGACACTTGAAGCTCCGACTGAAACGCACCAAAATAGAAATAAAAAAATCCATCAAAAGTGACAATGGACAATTGATTGTCGTGTGATTTCAAATAAATGGACATTTATGTGACGAATTAAAATGCCCATTTATCAAACTCGAGCACATTTGATTTTTGAAAATAATTGTTCTCATGTACCCCGCATTACTCCTCATTTTGGCCAATTTTCAGAGGGTGACTTGTAATCGCCCCGACTATTTTTCTAGGCAACATTGGGCTTAGAAGGACAACATAATCGCCCTAGTCGCCCTCATAGCTGGTTCCTGCAATAAGACTGAAGTAGCAATAATAACTTTTATCTTTTTCACCTGTGATAGGGCCCACCATTTCAGCAAATCTCAATTCCCTTCCTCCTCTTATCATTTGTGTCAAGCAAGTGTAATTAGATTCTGCTAAGCAGTTTTTGAAAATTGGACAGTGGTTACGCCCAGAACAGACGTCAAACTTTTTGCGAATCTAATTTATTAGCAATTTGGATCTATTTCAATTCAAAATGCCTGGCTTTAAATATAGTTTGCAACATACGTCAAACCAAATTCACATGGGGCTCAAATACTAACGACAGATTTAGCAGGGTTGTGAACAGATTTGGGGGGGGGGCAATATTTTTTTAAGGTGACCCTCCCCCATCCCCAACACACACACTCTCTTTCTCTTGGAATGGGTTTGTCGTTGCAGTGTTAAGGAGTGAGTACTGAATGTTGTCAATATGGCGCCCTATTCAAATCATGCAAAAATTATCCCTTCCTCAACTTGAGATAAGCCCAAAGTTTCCTTATGAAACTCTCGGATACTGTGCACAATTGATTCCAGTCCAACCCAGATTAGCACAATTTAGAGGATATTTTTCAGAAATTTCTCCCAGTAGGTCCCCCAACGCCTAGTCTCAGTGACACCATTCACTATCATAGGCCTACCTAGGCTTGCAGCCCAAGTAGGCCTGTGATGGTAAGTAGTCTTCCTGAGACTTGGACTAAAGTCCTCTCTCAGAGATGTGGCAGTAGTAAGAAGTCTAGCAGGTGCTTCACCACCCACTACAGGCCTTGGGTGTCTGGCCAGTGGCATTCTGCCCTTCCGTATTTGTCCTATCAGTTATTTGTCGGATAGCATGATTCAGACCACAAATTTTATCCAGTAGCACCTCCGTCGCCTAGTCTCAGTGACACTATTCACCATCATAAGACTACCTGGGCATGCATCCCAGGTAGGCCTATGGTGGTAAGTAGTTGTACTGAGAAGTGGGGCCATAGTCCTCGCTTTCAGATGTACTGGTAGCAGGAGGTCTGACAGGTACTTCGCCATCTATGACAGGCAGGGGACCCGCATGACACTCCACAAAAACGTGTTTGTCCTCACAGCCATCAGACCCCCCTCCCCCCCATCCGATTGTGCCTATCTGAGCACCCAAACCAAATAACATGGAATAGAAGATAGAAAATATCTCAGGGAGATGATGGTGTACAGCACATGTAATGAAGTTATGATAACATGTTGTGGCAATGTGCCCAAGTTTCCTATTGCCCCTACCCCAACACCCTCCCTGGTGTTAATCCAGCCTTCATATTCAGATCATTTTAATAAAAAGTAATTCATTACTGTCATTCAATCTTCTAACTATAATGGAATCAGGTCGTAAATCTTCTTTGAATATACCTTTATTGTACAAATGCCTCTGAATACCAGAGCAGCATTATGCTATCACTGTTTTTACAATTCCAGTTTTACCTGTCCTCTGCATCAAATACAATCATAAAAAAAACAACACATAATTTAAATTCAACTCTGGGTTGTCAACATATATTGTTCGCCGAGAACTGTTATACATAAATCCGCACCTTTCAACATTTTTGCCTTCTTTTTGATGCTTTTTGTTCCAGTTCTTGCATAGATTCTGTCTACCAACACACGGGTAAATAAAACTTGAGGACATTAAGCACTGATGTTTCCCGTGACGGCGGGAATTCCCCAGTCCACAACAGAGCAGCAAGTGATGAGAACAATTGAATATAAATCACACAGCTCATTTGCATTGAAATAGGTTTGACGTTGGCTTGACCGTCTGTTGCAAGCTCGGATCTATTTGAAACAAATTTAATTCTGGAATTAGGATCAACATTGGCTTGACAAAGCTAATAGGTAGCACGGCAGTAGACAGTTGTTGCAACAGACGGTCAGATTTTTAGCGGACCCAATTCAAGAATTTGAATTAGATTCGCAAAACGTGTGACGTCTGTTCTGGGCGTAAGATGAATCATCATGGTCATAGTTCATTTGTTCCTTATCACTGGGCCAGCTTGTAAGAACAGCCTGGAGCAAACACATTTCAAGTACATAATTCTCACTAACCTCGCTAACAGCAATATTCTTGAGACCAGCCTTTGGCTAAAAAACAGGGAGAAAAACAAAATAAGTTACAAAATAATTAAAAATGTTCAAAACTGATTCAAGACATTGTTTAAACCTGTATGTTATCCCCCCCCCCTCCCCCGGATGTTGTATTGTATACCAAATATCAAAATATCTTCACTAGTGGATCTGATGAAGATTTTTAAAGAATATTCCTCATAAACTTTGGGTTCCAATAGAGAGCCCAACTATCAAAGCAAGGATTCGATCTGAACAAACTTGAATCGGACACATGTAGAGATGTCACATACCAACTATGAAAAGATTTTGCCTGGTGGATATGAAAAAGAAGATTTAAAAAAAAATTCTCTCATACTGCACTAAGTTAAAGTTTGGGCTACAATAGAGAGCCCAAATATTAACCCAGGGATGTACATGTAATTTGAACAACATGAAACTGACTGCCATGGAGATGCTGTTTACCAAATATAAAGAAGAGTCTTACTGATGCAGGCCTGCCAAAATTGCGAGAGTGATCTCTCAGGTTACGCAAAACTCCCGCGACATCCATTCTGCGGGACCCATTTTTCTCTCCCGCAAAAACGACTTAGATATGCACAAACCAACGAAAATGGGTTATGCAAAAACAAAAAAGCTTTCGCAAAATATTTTTGCGCAACCCATTTTCAGGTTACGCAAATTTCTAATTTTGGCAGGCCTGCTGATGGTTCTGGAGAAGATTTTTTTTTAATTTTATAAAACAATTTATGCATGCTATCAGTGTTCCGACCCCTGTGGTGCCCCATGTGTGCGTGCCAACTTTATTTAAACAAATTTGAATTGGCATATGATAAGGAACCGGCATATCAAATTTGGTTTAATTTGCCCAGTGGCTTATGAGAAGTTAGTTCTTCGGCTCTGCCAGACGAATGGACAGACAGACAGAAAGTGATCACTAACTTTCTGTCAGGTGTGTTAAAAATGTTGGGTACAGTTATGCATGTAAGCTTATGTAAAATCATTCCTAAGAGTAAATCAAACACCAAAGTGAAAGAAGATGATTTGGGACTGGGGGGAAGGGAGGGAGGAGGGGTCAATGGTGTTACCAGGCACCACACATTTCAAATGTACAGTACATATGCTACAAGTAATACTAAATCACACTTGAAGAGATTTTCCTTGCCAGTCATGGAGTTCATGAGCTGAAAAATAGGCTGATGAAATCGTCAGATGTGTACTGAATACGCGCAACTATTAGAAAGCTGTATGACGGAGGGCCACCACGGGTGCCGACATTATGTACACCATACATGGTATGGGTACATAATGAAATGGATTGGAGGAATGTCTAATTTTGATGGATAAAGGGTTAATATCTCAAGATCAAATTATCAGATTTACATAAAAAACTATGCAGCACGGCACATCAGTAACCTGAATAAATATATAAAGAAACATGACAATCGGATTGATATTTTTTTAGTTATCTCATGCCAAAGGGATTGGAGGAATTTTCAATTTGAAGGATAAAGTGTAAATATCTCACAATCAAATTATCAGATTTACACCAAAAACTATACAGCTCAGCACATCAGTAACCTGAACACAAATATAAAGTAACTTGACAATCCAAGCAATATTTTTTAAGTTATCGAATGCCAAAGGGATTGGAGGAATTTTTAATTTGAAGGATAAAGGGTTAACATCTGAGGATCAAAATAACAGATTTACACCAAAAACTATACAGCTCGGTACACCAGTAACCTGAACACAAATATAAACTAACTTGACAATCCAAGCAATATTTTTCAAGTTATCGAATGCCAAAGGGATTGGAGTAATTTTCAATTTGAAGGATAAAGGGTTAATATCTCAGGATCAAAATAACAGATTTACACCAAAAACTATACAGCTTAGCACATCAGTAACCTGAACACAAATATAAAGTAACTAGATAATCCAAGCAATATTTTTCAAGTTATCGAATGCCAAAGGGATTGGAGGAATTTTCAATTTGAAAGATAAAGGGTTAATATCCGAGGATCAAATTATCAGATTTACACCAAAAACTATACCGCTTGGCACATCAGTACCCTGAACACAAATATAAAGTAACTTGACAATCCAAGCAATATTTTTCAAGTTATCGAATGCCAAAGAAATGGATACGGACGTCGGACAGATAGACGAACGGACAAAGGATGGACGAACGACGGATGGCCACCTGGATGCCGGCATTATGTGTACCATACATAGTATGGGTACACATAAAAATTGCTACTGCCTCATTTTTTTATCTTGGGAATCTTGCAGGGTGGGAAACCTATGGCACTATGGCCTGGTGGTAAACCATCCTCCATGCACTGTAAAACGACCTCAACTGTGACAATAACTTTCCATTGGCTACAGGATCAAGTTTTCTCAAAACAACAGAATGTTTCTGATTGCTCAGAAGGTATTTTTAGGGGTGTGGGGGGGGGGGGCTTACATGCAATCCGTCGTTTCCATCTTGATCATTACATTACTGACTTCTCCAAAAATTATAGGACCAAATTTGGTATGTATGAAAAAATAAATAATGCTCCTTATCATATGGCAATTCAAGTTTGTTTTAAATACAGTTGTAACCATACCACAGCGGGCACCACAGGAGATCATCATACATGTATAACTCTGTTAGCACCCAATTTTTAACACTCAAAAATATCTTATTCAGAAGCACTCATCAAAATCTTTCAATATTTGGTCTGAGCATCCTTCATGGGATCAAATTTGTTCAAATCAATTTCCTGTATTCATACATGTATTTCCATATTGGAATTCAGGGAAATAAAAGGAAAGTTATTTTCTCCAGCCCACCACAGAGAATCTTAAACTATTTGGTATGCAACATCCTTTGGGGGAGGTGTGTGTGTGTGTGTGTGTGTGTGGGGGGGGGGGGGGGGGGGTGCAGATTCTAATTTTTTAAAGTGGGCTTCTTATGGGAGCACAAATTTTAACTGAGTACAATGAGGAATATTCTTGAAAAATCTATTCATTTTCTCCTTCAGATTCACTAGTCAGAACCTTTTGGTATTTGGTATACATTATTATAAGGGGATCAGATTCCAACTTGTTCAAACTGAGTGGCTGTGAACATTTTTGGGCTCCTTATAGGGGCTGAGTTTAAACCCAGAGCAATAAGAACCCTAGATAAAAATTCTCTGAAAATCTTCTTCAGATCTCCCAGTTAGAATCTTTACTTTTAGAAATTTAGAGTACAGTTAAAACGAGAAGTTCTGTCATGAAATGCGCCCAAATAGCATGTTGATCTGCACATTAATCTACACGTTATGACCACAGTAAGGCTATCCAATTCTGTCCATATGGTCTGCGCACAAGCAATGTTTCAGCCAATGGACCTCTGGGTAACCCGGAGGTCCATTGGCAGAAACATTGCATGTGTTTGCTATGAGTAACCAGGATAACCTGCCGTGCCTTGCAGGGCTCGCCTTGAGTAAAATGGTCGGGGCCTAAAAAAAAGTGCCCCACATATTGAGGTCGGGGCCTTTTTGGGGCTGATTTTCCATTTTGTCCATTATTGTTAGTGCTTTTTTGTGGAAAATGTCAGGGCTTGAAAAAAAGCCCCCAGCAAGTGCTCCTCGGGGCCTGGGCTGATCAGCCCCGACTCAAGGCAAGCCCTGGCCTTGGATCAGGCCTTGAAATGTTCCTAAATTTCTACCTGTCACACATGACAGGTGGATTTTTTTCTTACCTGTTGCTTCAAATTTTCACCTGAACACTGGAAGCTTGTGTGAATTTATGAATACATGTACGTGTATACAGACACAGTACTGTGAAAAGTTGTGTTTAAAATGTATACTACATGTATGTTGTGCTATACCATTCAATCAGTGAACAAATACTGTTGGCTTATCCCTGATCTTGATGCTTTGATTTCGGAATCAAATCATTCACTGGTTATTAACCCATTATCTAACACTAGTTGCAGACCTCAGATCTAGGGCCGGGGAAAAATAATTAATTTGTTCAGGGAACCCGACTGACCATATTTTTTACTGCTGGCTCTAATTGTTTTCCCCAAATTGGCAAAAAATCCCAACAAATTCTGATGCAAAACACACAAAAATTGAGGAAAAAAAATTGTTGACCGACCAACCCTATTTTTTTCCGGCATGTTCCCTGACAATATAAATTATTTTTCCTTGGCCTACATGTAATAGTTTTTTCGAAAAAAAAAAATCCTTTTTTCTCCCAAACCATAGCTTATGACCCCTCATTGGAATGAGCTCAATGAGCTCATTCCAATGAGGGATCATTGATCATAGGCTATGGTTTGGGAGAGACAAATTAATAAATAGAATAGTGATTTTTGTATATTAATATGGAGTCGGTTTTGGCTGATTTCTTAAGTGAAGGGTAACTGGCCTATCATATGTGACAGGTAGGATTTATTTTTACTTGTCTCCACCCAATGTCTGGCTGTCAGTGACAGGTGGACAGGTGTACATTTCGAGCCCTGCCTTGGATGCCATTGGATATGGCAATTGTGTGCAATTCCAATTAAGCCTAGATAAGTGCACAGTTTATAACAGGACTTCTAGTTTTAACTGTACATCCTTACTATTGTGATCCCAATACTGTAACAGAATTGGGTGTAATAAGAGTACAGGTTGGAAAATTAGATGGAAAGAAATAATAATTTAGGGTGGGATAGCAGTAGAGTAGTACATGGTGGCAGACTACTGTCCAAGATTTGTATCTTGAAGTGGATCTGACTTTAAAATATTTCAATATACTACATCCGGAGTAAGTTACCACTAAGTTTTCAAATACATGTAGCTGAAGACAAAGATCATAGTAGCCCAGGTCTAGTTCTGATGAAATTTAAACTGATTAAATTTCATCAGAACTTTGTATTTTTAATATTTTCATAATCTCAATCCATGATTTTGGCTCACTTCTCCATCAAAGATGACCAGAACAGAAAGAATAAAATCTAAACCCTCTTGTACTGAACTAATTTCTCCTATTTCATCTGGAGACAAAATATAATTCAAATTCAATTAAGTTAATTATTTAATAATAAATATGCATATTTATTCATTATAAATTTACCATTTTATTTATTGGAGTTTAAGGTCACATATTTACACACACAGTGATAGTTTTACAGGTGGAGGAAACTAGAGAGAACCACCAAGTAACTGCAAACAACTGTCAGCTCCCCAACATAGTAACGCCACACAGGCAGGATTAGCATTGCCTGAAGACAGGTGAACCATCGACATGCAGTACTCCTTAGTACAGAGTGTCATCGCACTCCCATGTAGGCTACAGGATAAAGTGCCCTGCCCAAGGACACAGCGTGGGTCGTTCCAGATTGGGACTGAACACAGAACCTCTAGCATAGAAGTCCAACAGTCTACCACTGAGCCACCGGGCTCCCATATTTATTAATTTGTTTTAATTTTAGCACATGTATTAGTCATTGCTCAAACCAATGTTTTTTCTTCTAATCTCATGCAGAACTCGGGCAGAACAGCAGGGAAAAAAATGTTGAAGGCATGTGTAGAGACTACCAAAAGGCCACTCTGGCTACCTTTCTTTCAGCTAGCCAGACTGACCATGTGAACAAGAGTAGTATTATGCTGCTCGAAACGTGTAACTCTCACTTATGAGAACATTTTACATGTATAGCTTTGATAAGCAGTGCAAAATCCAAAAGAGGCTACCAACTGACATGTAAACTAGCATTTTAAGACGGGTGGACCTAAAACAGTGGACAAGAAGAAGAAAATACTGGTGCTTTTTCTCCAACCATGCAGGTCACATCCACAATTACCGCTGTGCCCAAATTAGACTGATCTAAATGTCTGACTGGCTTTGTTCTTGGATATGTGAAGCACATTTGGCCACAAGTTGTTTTCAGGAAATATAATTTTATTATCAGTTCTGGTATGAATACGGTAGCAGACTTCCAGGAACTAGTGGTGCCTGCTGTCAACTCTATGAGTTAATTTCATATATTGTTTGTGTTCTATACCTCCCAACTTCATTTTAATGTATAATTTGTGTATATTTAATTTGAATTGAAGGAATATCACAGGTGGGAATATCAAAATAAACAAAATTCTATTAATTATTTAGAATAGCACCCAAAACGTGACCACCTTAGCAACCCATACCGTCCAACCTATTTTACTCAAACCCCAAAACCCAAACCGTCCCCACACCATTATTTTTTTTATATTATTATTATTTTCATACAGATTTATTTTTTTATGCAAAACCACTTAGTAGGCACTTACCCAAAAGAGAATCATCAAATCCAACAAATTATATGCAAATGAATAAAATTATATCCGTTTGTGAATTACATTAAATCAAACAGAATGAATGAGATAAAGCCCAATTTTCATGCACTATGAACTTTATCACTTACATATCTGATTCAGACGTATTGGAAATTGAAATGATTGAAAAATACAAACCTAGTTGATTTCTGTAACGATGACAGGTCTCACTGATCTGACATGCATGCTATCAGCATGTTTTAACAAGAATAACACTGTGATTACTCCCTTCAAAGAATGTTTAAATTTAATTAATGTTATTATGTAAAATATGTACTATGTCATGTAAAATTAGCAATGTTTTTAACGTTTAGTATTTTTAATTTTGTACTGAAAAAAATCAAATCATAAAGTTCAGTCTTGCTTGTCATTAATTACTAGTAGACCAAAATACAGTAACTTTGCCATGTATTCAACTGGGGAAAGTTTGGGTAAAATTGTGGGGACATTCGGTCTTGGGACGGTTCGGGTTACGTCGGCCGACTGGAGTAACTGACCCAGGAGACAGTTTGGGTAAAATAGAATGGGGACAGTTCGGCTTGGGGACGGATTGGGTGCATCACATTATTTTGCATCTTAACCACCACAGGATAACAGTTCCATGGCAAATTTCATTTTCCACCTGTTCTATGACTATGGTTCTTTGGAAACATTTTTGTATATAATTTACTGCGGTTATTTTTTGCTAACCTTTTTCTGGACTATAGGGAAAATTAGGCCTGAAATTTGACCAAAAGTTAGTTTGCACGTCCGGACCCTCATCATCTTCTTCACAATCATATTAATTGCATCAGCGCCCACGTTTTGTCTTTTACATTACAAGGACTGCACTGCATTCTGCTGTTCATTAATTTGATCCAACGCCAGTTACGTCTCTCAGGTAGTGCAACATTGTTTATCCTGAACCCTCAGTGTTGTTATGGGAAAAACCAAGTGTTTCTTTTAGATAGTTGTTATTGCGCATGTGCACACATGCACAGATCGAATGGTCACTAGTGGGATATGATCAATTGAGTGAACTGAGCACGAACAGTAGTCCAGCACACTTTGAAGTAAAGTTAGCCATGAATGTCTGTTCAAAACTACGGCTGAAAGAGCTTTGATTTAGCCTAGTTATTTAATATCAAAACTTAAACGAAATGTTTCATTTTTCTGCCGCTTAAGTTTTAACTTACAAAGATCGCCAAGTCAAATTCACTCTAGTCTAAATACAAAGACTGACGTTTTAACTTTTATTTTTATTCAAATTAAATAAATTAATGCCAATAATGGCTTGTTTTGTTTTACTTGTGCTCTGGGAAAATTAGATTTATTTCACCGATCATTTGTCCATTTGACTTGTGTATTAGCCCAGCCTCTCCGGGTCGTTGCTGTCATTCATGTACACAGTACAGCTTTTATGGTATGCCTAGCTAGCCTGTATCTGTGTGCCAGAAATTTGTGTTGGGGTGGTGGGTAGGGGTCAGTAAGAGTACCCAGCTTTTAGAAACCGGGTGCATAATTGAAACTTTGGAAGACGATTGGTTAAGCTTTAAAGTTTGGAAATAAATCAGATGTCTGACATTGTGGATAAAGTCTACCCAGACACGAAGTATTAAAATGCGACCTACAAATTCTTTTGTGTTCCTCATTTAAAAAAAGTGTCACCTGATTAATACAAGCTGCTTTAAAATTTAATACTGCTGGACAAACGACGGCATCTGTGTACAGTGTAAACAAACACGTTGACGTTGTGCAAATTTCGGTTTCAGTTTTGTACTTACTAGTTAGGTTCCTCAATGTATCCCTGAAGAGTCGTATTAACTTGTCAATTTGTGACTTTTGCTTATAAATGCTTTCTTTATTGAGAATAATCAGTATATAACATAAAAGATTTAAGTGCAATACTTACCATATGCTTCCAATGTGACAAAAGCTGCCATTTTGGTGTCCTTGGAACCCGGATGAAATTATCATTCTTCTTCAGGAAGCACCTCGCCGACCTGGACTCAAGATTGGCTTGAATTCGAACGACGAAAACGCGTTTTTTTAATATATGATTAAAAATGGTGCAATTTGGAGAAAAAATATTCTAACGCATACCAGTAACAATAATCAGCATTTAAAAAATGCATATATAGCTGAAAATCAAAAGAAATGTCTGTTTTTTTGTGGTCCCCCTAATGCCGGTTTTTATTTCTATTGAAATATATATCGCAATTCAAATTTCCTTCATTTATTTAATCTCAGTAAAATGACAAAAGGAAACAATTATTAATTTACTCAAAGTTTGATTATCTCTCGCCAATCCAGAGAGATCGAACGACCTAGATCAAATACATTAAAAGTTTCAAGACCGTAAAAGTTTAAGGGGACCGAGTTTTGTCCCCTTAATCCATCGGTCCCCTTAATGCCTATATTTAAGCATAATCGGTCTCCTTAATGTAGGTATCATATATATATGTGTGTGTGTATATATATGTATATATGTGTATGTGTGTATGTGTGTATGTTTATATATGTGTATATATATATATATGTACGAGTGTGTTGTACGTTTATGCACATGCATGTATGTGTGTGTGTATAAGTATGTATATGTGTACTGGGAAGCATATGTGGAATGAGAACAATCAATCTATATCTAGGCACATGCAGGTATATGTGTGTGTGTATGTATATATGTATGTACTGGGAAGAATACGTGGAATGAGGACAATCAATAACCATTATACGACTGTGACCACTCTGACCGAGTGAAATACACAATAACTGAGGTGTTGGTGAACCTCAGAAGTGGAGTGTGCTTCCTTCTGCGACTTCATATGAAGTGATAGTGGGGACCACGTTTCATTTTTGGGGTTTGCAAACGCTTCATGGTCCACATTTCACATCTCATAATCACACTGTAGGTTGTGTATATGTATATATGTATGTACTGGGAAGAATACATGGAATGAGGACAATCAATTAGTGTTATACGACTGTGACCACTTTGACTGAGTGAACAACTATAACAATTGTAAGAATGTGACCATTCACGTGTGAACCTAAGAAGTGGAGTGTGCTTCCTGCTGCCACTTCATAGGAAGTGATAGTGGGGACCACATTTCATTTTTGGGGTTTGCAAACGCTTCAGGGCCCACATTTCACATCTCACAATCACAATGTATGGTAAAATACAACAATACATCTAGTAATAAACCAATATTTTAGTAATATACCTAAAATACCAAAATATAGTAAATTGCAGTAGTAGTAGATAGTAGATGCAAATAATGCCGAGTGATCATAAAAATTTTCCCATACTATGAGAAAGGGAAAGAGAGAGAAAGAGAGAGAGAAGAGAGAGAGAGAGAGAGAGAGAGAGGGGGGGTGTGACCACTTGAACTGAGTGAAATACAAAATTACTGAGGTGTCTGTGAACCCCTGGAGTGGAATGTGTTTCTTGCTGTCACTTCATATGAATTGATAGCAGGGGTCACATTTCATTCTTGGGGTTGCAGACACTTCTGTGCTCATATTTCACACTGTAGGGTCAAATATAGTTATATACTTAATAATATATTAATATTTTATAATATACTAAAATACTATAATGTAGTAAATTGCAGTAGTAGTAGATAGTAGATGCAAATAATGCATAGTGTTCATAATAGATTCCCTATATTATGCAAGAGAGAGAGAGAGTGAGAGAGAGTGAGAGAGAGAAAGATAGAGAGAGATAGAGATGATAGAGAGAGATAGAGATGAGAGAGAGAAAGACCTATAGCCACCTATACCTAATGCCTATTCATATACCTCTGGAAAGATTATTATATCTTAAATACTAAAACATAGTAAACTGCAGTAGCAGTAAATAAATACATAGTGTACATAATATATTCCCCATACTATGAGAGAGAGAGAGAGAGAGAGAGAGAGAGAGAGAGAGAGAGAGGAGAGAGAGAGAGAGAGAGAGAGAGAGAGAGATCCACCTGTACCTAATGCCTATCCATTTACTCTGGAAAACCTGTAACTACCCATATGTGAAATGAGAATAATCAGTAGCCACTAAACAAATGTGACCACTTTGACTGACTGAAATACAAAATTACTGAGGTGCTTGTGAACCTCAGAAGTGGAATGTGATTCATGCTGCCACTTCATGTGAAGTGATAGTGGGGAACACATTGCAAACGCTTCAGTGCCCACATTTCACAATGTAGGTTAAATATAGTAATATACTTAGTAATATGCAAATACTATATGAGAGAGAGAGAGAGAGAGAGAGAGAGAGGAGAGAGAGAGAGAGAGAGAGAGAGACCCGGATCCACCTATACCTAAGGCCTATCCATATATCAAAAGTGGAGTGTGCTTCCTGCTGTCACTTCATGTGAAGGGATGTCGAGGAACACATTTCATTTTGTGGGTTTGCAAACGCTTCGGTACTCGCATTTCACAATGTAGGGTAAAATATGTTTGTGAAGTAGTGTTTGTGAACCTTAGAAGTGGAATGCGTTTCCTGCTGCCACTTTATATGAAGTGATTGAGGGGAACGCATTTCATTGCTGGGGTTTGAAAGCACTTCAGTGCTCACACTTCACAATGTATGGTAAAATATAAATTTAGTAATATATTTAGTAATACACTGATACCATATGAGAGAGAGAGAGAAAGAGAGAGAGAGAGAGAGAGAGAGAGAGAGAGAGAGAGAGAGAGAGAGAGAGAGAGAGAGAGACAGACAGACAGACAGACAGACAGACAGACAGACAGACAGACAGACAGACAGACAGACAGACAGACAGACAGACAGACAGACAGACAGAGATAGACAGACAGACAGACAGAGATAGACAGACAGAGACCTGTATCCACCTATATTTATGCCCATCCATATATCAAAAGTGGACTGTTCTTCCTGCTGTCACTTCATATGAGGTGATAGTGGGGAACACATTTCATTTTGTGGGTTTGCAAACACTTCAGTGCTCACATTTCGTATTTCACAGTGTAGGGTAATATATAGTAATACCATATATACAGACAGACATTATGTTTACCAATGTGTGAGTAGTTGGGCCTCTAAAATATAGTGAAGCTGTATATACAGACAGACATTGTGTATACCAAAGTGTGAGTATCTGGGCCTCTATCGGATCATCCGAATATTTCTGTCCCATGAAATGTATATATTATCCAGTTGTGCATTTCGTGTAAAATTTGTCTGAAATGTATTCCAATGAGTGCCCCCATATCACTCGAGAGACATGCTCCCTGGAGGCAGAATTGATATGACACCTAAACTTATTTCCATTTGCAAGCAGTAATAAAGCCAATAAAGTGGTCATGGCCTTATAATACTGACCCCATTCTGACATGAGTGGTTTGTTTTTCTCCGACTTGATTGGTTCATACAGATGAATGATTTGGGTTTTTTTTCGTGTCTGGATTGATCCATTTCATTTGCATAACACATTCTGACACGAGTGGGTTGTTTTTCTCCCCCTTGGATTGGTTCATTACATTTGGATAACCCTCTCTGATATGAATGATTTGTTTTTTCTCGTGTCTGGATTGATCCATTTTATTTGCATAACACATTCTGACACGAGTGGGTTGTATTTCTCCTCTATGTGTTGGTTTATCCCATTTGCATAACCTGACACGTCTTGGATTGTTCATGATCAAAATTACGTCATATACATTGTAAACACTATACTCATTATTGATATAGTAGTATTGACCCCATTCTGGCATTGATGGGTTCTTCCTCTCTCATTGGAATGGTCCACTCCATTTGTATAACCCAAAATGTTTTGGGATGTTCATGATCAAAACCACCTCTCCCACATTATACTTGTTATTGACACATAGTAATTAGATTATTACTCACGTGGATAACTACAAGTGACCTGGACTATTCTTTAAGGTAGACTGGAAATTTTCTAGCAAACAAAATATACAAAAGCTTAGTGATTTGACATTATCTCCTGTATTTCCAAGAAGAGTTGGAAAATATGCATTAGATGGTAAATAATATAACTGGCATTTGAAATCCTATCCATGACATTAATATACGCACAGACAAATAATGTGCACCCTCACCTCACCCCCTAAAATTTATTTATTTATTTATTAGTGTTTAAGGTCACATACTTATGCACAATGGCTAATCGTGACCGTGACAGTTTTACGGGTGGAGGAAGCTGGAGTACCCGGAGAGAACCACCGAGCAACGACGAGCAGCTGTCAGCTCTCCAACATCGTAACTCTGAACTCTGCACCGCAGCACAGGCAGGGTTAGATTGGTTGAAGACATGCGCACCATTGACGTGCAGTACGCCTCAGTACACGGCATCATCGTGCCCCCATGTAGGCAATCGGGGTGAAGTGTCTTGCCCAAGGACACAATGCGGTTGCCGCGAGTGGGATTCGAACCGAGGACCTCTCGGCTTGCAGCCTGCACCTCTACCAACTGAGCCACCGTGCCCCCTCACCCCCTAAAAAGATCAAATACTGTTGTATCATGATATAACACAGGTGTTGGAAGTTACGCTGTACATCAATATGTCTCGGGATGGTCATGATCAAAACCACCTCTCCTCAAATAATGGTGCAAATATATCAATATGCTGTACTGAATCAACTCCAGTTGTATGCTTTGCCCCCCCCCCCCCCCCAACCCACACCCACTCAAAGCGTCCTTGCCTACAATCGTTCAGTGGTACATTTTAGTTAATATGGAGGAATCAGTAATGGTTCAGTCTAGCAACCCTACTGGGACTCTTCGACTGAATTATTGCAGAGCCCACAACCCTTCACAGCCAACCCAAAATATCGTTCTACGTTTTTCTACAAATTCGGTGATGTATAAATCTTGCTCTCCCAACCTCATCCCTAACCCACCCAAAGCGTTCTTGCATTCAATCATTCAAAATAAGAATAAGATCTTGTAATTGAATAGATTTTGGTGCAGTTCGCAGTCGGTGGGTATGATAGGCATAAACGATTAGCAAAACTATACCGTACACTACTGTTGTATCATGATATAGCCTAGGTGTTTGAAGATACGTTGCACATCAATAGGCAAGTAATGGTGTAAATACTCTACCAATATGCTGTATTGAGTCCACACAGCTGGGTTTGTCCCCTACCCCCACCCCACCCCACCCCTCCCACCCCAACCCCAAATTGTCTTTGCTTACAATTATTCGATGATACATTTTGGTTATTATGGAGAATCCGAAAAGGCTTATTCTGGCAACCCTACCGTAGCTTTTCAACAGAATTAGTCCAGAGGACACAACAGAGCCCACAACCCCATACCACCTCGACCAAAACGCACACCGCTAACTCAAAATATCGTTCGACGCCTGGTTTCCCCTTCTGTGAGTTATAAATCTGGCCCAAGTCGTTCTTCTCAAAATGGTTTTTATATCAATCATCCCCGGTCAATTATACTTGTATTTTTATGCGGTTTAAGCACAATGGTATAATCCACCTTATCGTACTTAGTTGACAAGTAAGACATTACAACTTACCTTTGTCTGCTTGTTGGTAGAAATTATGTGAAAAGGGCAGTATTGATGTACAGCCACCGTGAGGGTTTTGTACTGCGAGTGAATACGAAAAGGATATTCGATCGCGGTGCCAATCCATCACATAGTATTCCTCTTCACGTCTTAGAAGTTACAGTGTTCCAGGTTTAAAATAATTTCTTCTGTTAGGGGCGAAAACCAAACAAGTTCACAAACCCATTTGAAATAGTTATCTATAAAATTAGCAACCAACAATTGGTAGCCAGGATTAATGCCTTGCCGACAACACCTAGTAACAACAATCCCCATCTTTACCACCACAGTGTTCAGTGCCTCATCGCACTGTATATACCTTAACCTGTTTATACTTTTGTATGTTTTTAAATTTTCTCTTCACAGCAGATTGACATATGAACCCAACATGTCCAATCACAAAATCACTATTAAAGTTAAATGTTCTCTCCTTCAGTACACTGGCCTACAAATTTCTATCATGAACTGGGACCATGGCTAATTTTATCAATCTTGGCGAGATACAGAACCGTGATAAATATGACTTCATAACTAGGTATAATAACATAATCTCCAGTGATACCGACACAGACCCCAACCCTATTCTTACCATGGACGAACATAAATGTGAATACTACACACCAGAAAACTTCAATGATGTTGTCTCCAAAGCTAACAAGTCATTCTCCCTTTTTAGCTCACCTGAGCGAAGCTCAAGGGGAGCTTAACTAATCACTTTCTGTCCGTCGTCCGTCGTCCGTCGTCCGTCGTCCAGCGTCCGTCGTCCGTCGTCCGTCGTCCGTCGTCCGTCGTCGTCCGTCCGGCGTTAACTTTACATTATCGACTTCTCCTCCTAAACCACTAGCCTAATTTTATTCAAATGTTGGCTAAATGTTTATTACCTAATGCCAATTCAGATTTGTTCAAATGAAGTTGCCCCTCCTCGTGGGTGGTGCCACACCCCCAAGGGGCACCAAAATCTTTGTAAATCTTCTTCTCATGAACCAGCAGTAGCAGAGACTTGATATTTGGTGTGCAGCTTCCTTTTGAGGTGTAGACTCAGATTTGTTCAAGAGAAGTTTGTGGGGCTATACTTGACGTTGTTATGAGAGGGGCAAAATTTTTTGCCCCGCCCAAAATTTCTATTTTCCAAACCGAGAGGCTGATTTGAACCAAATTTTATGTGAGGGCTTATTGGGTCATGAGTACTTGATTTATGCAAAAAAAAATTTTCCCGCAGCCCCGTGGGAACCACAGGAGCTAAAAATAGAAAAAATTTAAAACGCCCATATCTCCAAAACTGCACGGCACTGAGAATTTTTATTTGGTGTGCAGCTTCCTTAGGACCAACAGAAAGGATTGGTAAAAAAAAATTGCCATCGGTTTTATCATAGGGTACAGTTTCGGGACTTTGAAAAAGTGCTGAGTCAGCACTTTTTAACACTGTAGGCAATGGGAAAAACATTAAAAAATCTTCTTCTCCAGATCCAGCAGGCAGAATCTTTTGATATTTGGTATGCAACATTGTAGGGTGGATCTGATTCAAGTTTGTTCAAATCGGCCCCCTGGGTTCATATTTGGGCTCAGTATAGGAGTCCGATTTCGAACTTAGTGCATTTCAGGCAAATTTCTTAAAAAATCTTCTTCTCCAGATCCAGCAGGCAGAATCTTTTGATATTTGGTATGCAACATTGTGGGGTGGATCTGATTCAAGTTTGTTCAAATCGGCCCCCTGGGTTTATATTTGGGTTCAGTATAGGAGCCCAAATTTGAACTTAGTGCATTTCAAGCAAATTTATTAAAAAATCTTCTTCTCCAGATCCAGCAGGCAGAATCTTTTGATATTTGGTATGCAACATTGTGGGGTGGATCTGATTCAAGTTTGTTCAAATCGGCTTCCTAGATTCATATTTGGGCTCACTATAGAAGCTCGAATTCGAACTTAGTGCATTTCAGGCAAATTTCTTAAAAAATCATCTTCTCCAGATCCAGCAGGCAGAATCTTTTGATATTTGGTATGCAACATTGCGGGGTGGATCTGATTCAAGTTTGTTCAAATCAGCCACCTGGATTCATATTTGGGCTCACTATAGAAGCTCGAATTCAAACTTAGTGCATTTCGGGCAAATTTCTTCAAAAATCTTCTTCTCCAGATCCAGCAGGCAGAATCTTTTGATATTTGGTATGCAACATTGCGGGGTGGATCTGATTCAAGTTTGTTCAAATCGGCCCCCTGGATTCATATTTGGGCTTAATATAGAAGCCCGAATTCGCACTTAGTGCATTTCAGGCAAATTTCTTCAAAAATCTTCTTCTCCAGATCCAGCAGGCAGAATCTTTTGATATTTGGTATGCAACATTGCGGGGTGGATCTGATTCAAGTTTGTTCAAATCGGCCCCCTGGATTCATATTTGGGCTTAATATAGAAGCCCGAATTCGCACTTAGTGCATTTCGGGCAAATTTATTAAAAAATCTTCTTCTCCAGATCCAGCAGGCAGAATCTTTTGATATTTGGTATGCAACATTGTGGGGTGGATCTGATTCAAGTTTGTTCAAATCGGCTTCCTAGTTTCATATTTGGGCTCACTATAGAAGCTTGAATTCGAACTTAGTGCATTTCAGGCAAATTTCTTAAAAAATCTTCTTCTCCAGATCCAGCTTCAGAATCTTTTCATATTTGGTAAGCAACATTGTGGGGTGGATCTGATTCAAGTTTGTTCAAATCGGCCCCCTGGGTTTATATTTGGGCTCCGTATAGGAGCCCAAATTTTAACTTAGTGCGTTTCAGGCATATTTCTTAAAAAATCTTCTTCTCCAGATCCAGCAGGCAGAATCTTTTGATATTTGGTATGCAACATTGTAGGGTGGATCTGATTGTGATTCATGAACGTATTTATTTGTAAAGTTGATAGAATCTTAGACAAAATTTGCAGAAAAGATCTACTATAGAAGGGGTGGTATCCAGGGTGAACCGTTTACCCAAATCTAGCAGTACTAATGCATTATTCACACAAATCTTCGTTCAAATTTTATGACCCCTCATTGGAACACACGCATTCAGCTCATTCCAACAAAGGTCATATGCCATGTTTTCGAGACAAAGGAATAAAAATTTTAGTTATTCATGAAATTTTTAGGCAACTGTTGTCTGTTATTCACATTGCTTCATGAAATTTCAGTACTTTTAGAAGTTACCTCAGTAATCAAGGGTTAATTCCCCTTAATTAAATGTTGCCTCTAAAAAACAACCACTTTGCATATCTTACCTTTTTACCAGCATAACTGCCAAAACTTGTCAGCATTCTTCGCAAAAATCGCTATTCAAATTTTAATTTTTGTCTCTTAAACATACATGTACTTATCGCTTGTAAATACCCCATTGGAATGAGCTTTTTGAGCTCATTCCAATGAGAGGTCGCACACCATGCTTTTTGAGTCAAAAAAGCAATTTTTTTAGTTATTCCAGAATTTCGTACGTAAAACACAGCTTTATGACTTCACATTAAAATGAGCTCTCTAAGCTTGTTCCAATCAACATTCACGCACTATGTCTTTCACACAAAAAATAAAATTTTCCATTTATTCAGGAATTTTGTTTGCAAGAACACTCTTACCCCCCCCCCCCCCCCCCCCACAAACACACACACACAAACACACACACACACACACACAAACACAGACACACACATCTAAAAGTTCGTCAGCAAAAAAACAGTTACTTCAATTTTTAAATGCATTATAGGAACAACTTGCCTAATCAAATTTAAATACTTTTGCATCATTCTGTATCTAGAACAAACCATTTACCATATCTTTACGCAAAATTCTCCAGCATCATTCACAAAAAAAACACCATTATTTATATATTCACATTTCTGTCTCAAAAATATACCTGATCTTCCCATACCCCTATTGGAATAAGCTGTTTGAGCTTGTTCCAATGATGATAAAAAAAAATAAAATTTGTGAAAATTTTTGTTTTCTTGCATGCAAATATATACATGTAGCACATGGAAGATATCCACAGTTGGGGAGAGATGTCCAAGGCTATCTCTTCACATTCCTTGTTTGTGCTTCATGCTAAACCAGTTTGTCTGCAGAGATAAATTTGCTTTATTAAAAATCATTGGAGATTGGCCACACACCAATGATTTTAAATAAAACTAATTTTAGGTAACAAATGTTGAACTTCAAACAAAATCTATCACTCAACCAGTTAATGTTGATGAGGCATGACATGGTGAAGGTGACCTAAAATATTTCTTAGAGTCACTTTGTCAGGTGAGCGATTAAGGCCACGTGGGGCCTCTTGTTAACTTAAACTGTCGAAGTTTGAATTTTAACTGGGAACACTTGAGAAATCTCATTCGTGATCTTCAACAGGATTCGAACTTATTCGATATAATAGGATTAACAGAAATTTTTAATATTAAGGAAAACATCAACTATGAACTTGAAGGCTACCACCCTCTAATCACCAGGCAGCATCCAGAGTTTGACAACGGAAGAGGCGGCATGGGCATGTTCATAGCTGAAGACACACATTACAAAGTACGTCACGACCTCACGGAGTTTATACCGCATGTATTCGAGTCCCTATTTATAGAAAAAACATCCAAAGAAAAATGCATTATTGGCATTATTTACAGGCCCAATACAGCACCTAAAGCAGATATTAACCTTTTCTTATCAACCCTCTTCCAGATACTAGAAAAGTTAAGCAACGAAAATAAGAAAGCTTACTTGATGGGTGATTTTAACATTGACATGCTTAACTTTGGAAATCACCAAAAAACTAACACATACATCGATTTAATGTTCAGTGCTAGGTTCTCACCTATCATCACAAAACCGACTAGAATTACTGACCACTCAGCAACATTGATTGACCACATCTTTTGTAATGACATTAATCCCAAACTAGCTGAAATTGTTGTTGCAGATGTTAGCGACCATTTTGCTACGTTCTGTGTTGACGTCTCTACAAAAAAGACCCCGAAATCTACCAACACCCTGAAGAGATCATTTAACGCTCGTAATATTACTACCTTCAAGAATTTATTATCCAATTGTGATCTCTCAAGTATCTACAATGCGACTGACCCGGATGATGCCTACAATAGCTTTTTAGTTTGTTTCAAAAATGCCTTTGACCAGGCTTTCCCTCTCAGGGTAACCTTGGTCCCTCAAAAATTTATAAAACGTGAACCTTTGATGACGAACGGCCTGCTGAAGTCCTCACTCAACAAAGCCAAACTATATGCAAAAAAATTAAAAGTTCCCTCTACACATAATACAGAGCGCTATAAAGTCTTTTGCACCATATTTAATAGAGTCAAGCGTGCTTGCAAAAAAGAGTTTTTCTCATGCATTTTGGCTGAAAATAAGTATAATATTAAAAAATCGTGGGAAATTCTGAAAAAAGTAATAAATAAATCAAACCCATGTAATTAACTTATCGTTTTTAACTGGGATCGTTCCTCAAAAAATGAAAACTGCTAAAGTTATTCCCATCTTCAAATCTGGCGACCCCCAACTATTCACCAATTATCGACCCATAAGCCTGTTACCAGCTTTCTCCAAAATCTTAGAAAAAATCATGCATACCAGAATGCTAAAATTCTTAAATGATCACAACAGTATATATCAGTATCAATTCGGATTTAGAAAAGGTCACTCCACAGTACATCCCATATTGCACCTTTTAAATAGCGTTGCAATAATGAACGACAAACCAACAAAAGACTGCACTCTCGCAATGTTCCTGGACTTCTCCAAAGCTTTTGACACTATAGACCACCAAATCCTACTAAAAAAGTTAGAACATTATGGAATTAGAGGTCATGTAAATTCCTGGTTTGCAAGTTACCTCAATGGGCGAAATCAATATGTGTTGATTGAAAACACGGCATCTGACCTGTCAGAGATAGTAACTGGCGTACCACAAGGATCAATTCTGGGCCCCATTCTCTTTATATTATATATAAATGATATAAACCAGTCAACTTCACTCGACATATTGTCATTTGCAGATGACACTACAACTCGTACTTCCGATAATAACATCGACAATCTGATTGAAAAAACAAACAACGAGCTTTGTAACATTAGCGACTGGTGATCTGCTACCAAGCTAGTGCTCAACATTAAGAAAACAAAATGCCTTCTTCTTCATCCCCCAAACGATTCTTACCATATAGAGGACCGGCTTATCACCATAAGCGACACAAATTTCATATGCGCCGGTAATTCTAGAGATGAAATGTATGTTAGATTCTTAGGTGTTAATATGGACGAAAATTTGACCTTCAAACATCATATTTCTAGTGTTTGTTCAAAAATGTCACGGGCTATCTACTGCATCAATAAAGCAAAACATATACTTCCAAGGGAGGCACTTAAAACGTTATATTTCTCTTTAGTGCACTGTCATATTCTATATGGCATTCAAGTCTGGGGCCACTCACCTTCAGCACACAGATTTATAATATTCAATTTGCAGAAAAAAGCCCTACGTATTATAGATAACAAAAAATACAACTCTCATACCGATCCCCTATTCAGGAAATATAAACTGTTGAAATTCAATGACCTATACAAACTTGATGTCCTTCTTTTTATGTATGATTGGTTCCATAATAGGCTGCCTACGAGCTTCGAAGATACCTTCAAACTTTACACAAATCCCTCTGGAATGGAGACAAGACAAACAGGCAAGATATACACACTCAAACCTCACACTCAGTTTACAGCTAATCTTCCGATACATTCTTTTCCGAGAATGTGGAACGAAATCGAACCAATTATTCAAAATTCTACCAGAACTGAATTTAAACGGATTCTAACAGATAAAATGCTCAGTTCCTATTCTCTCAATGTTACTTGTAGTAACCCTCGATGTCCGGATTGCAGGCCTAATAATTTGTGACTAGTATTTAGATGTTCTGTTGTCTCGCCCAGCATTGGTCTGATTGGCCCTAGGACCTCAAATTGCACGGTAAAGTTCGGTTTGCCATGATACTCTAAGTCACTGTGCTTATAAATATGATACTCTCACCTTTGCCCTTTGTCGAAAACTGACCAGCACTCTTCACAAAAATCACCATACAAATTTTATTAAGTTCAGATTTTTTGTCTCGAAAGCGCGGCGCTTGACCCTTCGTTGGAATGAGGTCGTTGAGCTCGCTCTGACGAGGTGTCATTCGCTGCGTACTTCAGATGAGGAATGGATCTTTCTCTAAAAGTAATTTTGGAAATGCTGTTTCATACCCACGTTGAGCAAGGGGTTCAACACCAATAAATCTAATGGCACTACGGGCAGTTCCATGGTGGGCCGTCAATTTTTTCTGCAGAGAGCTTATTTTCGGCTTTTAGAAACTTCCCCACTGATTCTCATGAGATGTTGATCAAAATAAGTGTTTGAGTACACGTAATAGAAATTGTATCTGCTGTGAAGAGTACTTCTACTCCCAAAACGGGGACAGCGGGAAGACAGTCCCTGTGACTATGCTGTCTCCCCACAGTATAATATATGTTATTCAGTTTTTTTTAAAAGAAAATGTACACTGTTATAATATTATGCTGTGAAATAAACTATTCATTCATTCATTCATAAAAGGACGTTTCCGACCGCTGGAGTTTCTAAAGCGGTCTGCTAATTTCATTTGCCTAAGAAAATTACAGTTATATGATGGTATATTTGTTTGATTACCAGTTTTAGGCTTAGGTGCTCCTACAAAAGTTAAACTGCGATCTAAAGGAGACTTGTCTTGGGTTGTTAGTTCCTAATCCCACATCTGTTAGGCGGTTATTACCTTTGCCTTTACTTAGTTTAAATCTAGATGGTTTCAACAAGTGACTGTACATAATATTGGCGGTTCTAGTGGTCCAATGGATTAAATTCTGAGCAACATCAAACTTCGCGTCATCAATTTTTGGTATCATGTTAATGTCCTTCACTTTCCGAATGGTTTCATTGATGATGCTCAAGGTTCTCCTCTCAGCCTGAGAGAGTTTTTGCGAAAGGTTTAGTTCAGTGAAATGAATTTTTGCTGATCTGAACCTGACCATGATATCTCTAAGCATATTCCGCAACTGCTTAACTACGAGATCAGTATTATCACTTCAAGAATTCACACCAATATTCAATAATATCTTTTGGGGACTGGACTGGCCCCTGTGCCCTTTAAACATAGAGCGAAAGTGATTGAACTTGGTGCCAGGGTAACACTCCACCTGGATGTCTAGGTGGGGATTTCGATCAATGCATCCTAAATTTGAACTACCAATCATAAGGATGCTTTTACAAACACCGGGGAGGCGCCAGTTCTTTTTGTCAAAATTAACTCCGCTCTTATGCCGAAACTGGGAGAATTTTGAATCAAATGAGCGTCCCAGGTTGCAGCTCAGTGATTTCTCTGAGTATGATATACCTGGTTGAACCACCCTTGAGGCAGGAGAAGGAGGAGAAGAAACAGAGACAGGAAAGGAAACAGAAGGAGAAACAGAGGAAGCAGTAGGAGTTCTAGTAAGAGCACTAGGAGAAAGAGGGTTGAGGAGGAGGAGGTAGTGGAGCAAGACGAGACGAGACAACATTACTCAATTTGCGAGCATCTTCAGTCACAATATGGACTGGAGATGTTTGCAAATTGAGGCGCTTACTCTGAGAGAAGGCAAGAGAAGTAGAAGGAAAAGAAGAGGGAGAAATGCTTTGCCTTGATCTTTTCTTATTATGCTTTTCGCGTTGGGGTAGAGGGACAATACGGGTGGGAGTTTGCTTGCTCCCTCCTGTATTGTTCCTTACTCCAGACACTGGGCGAAGTTCCAAAATATAAGACTCATAGGCCGTAATCGTCTTATCTGTCAACTTATTTTTAATGTTTTTTTTTAGCCCAGATCAAGACATGCGCCGAAGCACTGTTGAAGTCTATTTTTTCGAGTCCAGGAGGTGGTCGCATAGCCAAAGTTATCTTAGACTTCAACTGGTTTAAATTTATCTTGTAATGCTCAATTAAAGCATTTAACATTTGGTTGGCCCATCCCACACTAATCTGTCCAAAACCAGAAAAAATGTGTGGGTGGCAGGGCTGGGAGGAGTTAACGTGTTAATGCGTTAAAATATTTTAACTGAGTTAGAAAAAAATTAACACGTTAATAACGCGAGTCTTCAAAGCAATTAAATTCGGAGATTAAATCATCTGCGCGTGACGATGACAGTGTTTTCGCAGCAAAGTTTTATTTGTAGATGACGAAATAACCTATTACTCTAAAATCTAAATGGAATCGCCCAGCGCGGTCATCCAGTTCCAGTCAGTCGTGCCATACACTTGCTGGGAGATTTGATTCAGCATCTTCAATCTCGTTCATCATAATAAGTATAAGTAATATTTCAAATTTTCAACGATAGCGAGTCTCGTGTGGCCAACTGAACATGCCTCCTACATTGTGGATATGGAAGCACCTAACGAAGTTAGAAGACGGTAAAGTTGAGTGTAACAACTGCCATAAGAAAATGTCGATGAAAGGGGGTACAACTACTCTCAGTACCATTTAGAGAAGACTCATGGAATGAGATGCCCCACAGGTGAGACTCCATCTAAAATTACATTGAAACTCCCGCCTTCCTTCTCTAGGTCATCGGCCATGGAAACCAGTGCTCCTGAGCTTGAGGGTGAGTCTCAATCAGCTTCTAGTACCACACACACGACAGCCGGTACAGAGCTCGTCATAGATGTGGACGCTTCCTGTCGAGATGCTTCAGGTCGGGTAGTCAGTGGGAGTAGCATCAAGGAAAAGGGGGCTACGTCAATAGCTGCACAAGGACAGTCCGTCCTAACAGAATGGGTGTCTGTTTAAAAAAAACGACCCTGTTCAGCAGGTCGAGCATCAGAACTCACGAAACTGGCAGTGGGCTGTGTTGTGAAAGACCTTCAGCCACTTTCATTCTGCGAAGATGAAGGGATGCGCACATGGTTGCTCTTCATGGAACCAAATTACCAACCCCCAACCCATAAAACGATGCGGGAACACTTGATGAAAATATACGACGTCAATCGAAAGCGTTTGATGTCAGAGTTGAAATGTATGGAAGTTAGCATTACTGTTGATGGGTGGACCAACACACTGATGGTGGGATTTTTCTCGGTGATGGCACATTTCATAAGCGGAGACTGGAAAATGAAATGTTATAATTTAGACAGTCCCAATATCAACGGCCGTCATACCGGTGAAAATGTAGCACAAGTTATAGATGCAACCATACAAGCCTGGGAAATGGAGTGTTTCGTATGTGTTCATGACACAGCTGCAAATATATATGAACAAAAGTCTGCGTCTTAGTAAATGTGTGAAATATGACTTCGGGTGTTGAGCACATATCCTGCAATTGGCAATAAACGATGCTTTGAAAGAGAGTGATGGAGGTGAAGTGATAGAGTTGATTGACAGAGTTCGTGAACTGATAAAGTTCAAGGGGAAATCGGAGAACTTATCCCGGGAGATTCGAAAATACCGTGAGCAAGTGTTACCAGATGATGTGCAGAAGGTTGAGTTACAAATGGAATGTGACACCAGATGGAACTCCACCTGCATGATGCTCAAAAGTTTTCTGAAACTCCACACGGCAGTAGACCTGGCCATTAAAAGCGTATGTAAGCCAGAAAACAAGCGAAAATTTTACTTCAGCCCAGAGCAAGTTTCATTGGTAACAGATGTTGTGAACCTGCTCGAGAATCTCAAGAAAACTACTGATCAGTGGCAGGGGGAGAAATTTGTGACCGTGTCGACTGTGTACCCTGTTATCTTTGCAGTCGTAGAGTCGATGAAATCGATCAAAACTACATCCTCTGGGGAAGCACTCAAGACCATGTTGATTGACAATATCACGGAAAGAATGTCTATGAATGATGATGAGTTCCTCAGTGATATGAGTATTCCCATGATTGCCTCTTACTTGGATGCGCGTTTCAAAAACTTATCATTTGTCAAACCACATGTGGCCGGCCGCATCAGTGAAGCGAACGGTGAGAGAAGAAGTCGGCAAACTGGCGACCAGTGAAACTGATGAAGTCAGTAATTCTTCTTCGCAGGACGTTCAACCTCCACCCACGAAACAAGCAAGAAAATCATTTCTTGAAGAATTGCTTGGATCGAACGACCAAGAATCATCTGCTGATGAAGTTGCTGAGTATGATAAGTTCCGGACTGCTCCTGTCACAGCCGACCCTTTGAAATGGTGGCAAGACCACGAAAGACTCTTTCCCAAAATGGCGGGACTTGCGAGAAGATACTTAGCTATTCCTGCTACGTCCGCATCATCAGAGCGGCTGTTTTCGACATATGGCCTGGTGTTCGAGCAAAGACGGATGTCTTTGTCTAAAGACGTGGCTCGGGCAATAATATTTATGCATGAGAATTCGGAGCGAGCGACTATCACTTAACTTGACTTAACTTAAGAGTATAGAACTTTTGAGCGCCCGAAGCACGCACTCATCGAACTTTGCCGGAGTCCGGAATTTTTCCAGTATTTCAAAGAACGCGAGGAACGCTGTTCATGAGTTACTAGTCATTTATTTGTTCATTAAAACATGTAACATCATGTTACGTTGAACAATTGTCGATATTACTCATTATATGTACAAAAGACCACAGTTAACATTTTATTCACGCGTTAACGCATTATTTCGTTAATGCGTTAACTACGTTAAGAAAATTTTAACTCCTCCCAGCCCTGGTGGGTGGGAAGAGCTGGCTTTAGAAAGCCACCTAACTCATCTACTTTCTTCTCCAACTGTTTTGGTAAATCCTGATTTGCCAAATGGTGCTCCAAGAGCCCAATGTGGTGCAAACACTGAAGCACCTGAAACATAACCTTGACCAGACTAGAATATACCTGGAACGATTGTTCCTGGCCAGTTCCAGAATGGGCAACTCTCTGCTTTGATGCCTCTGCCCTTTTCTTGCCATTGTAAAATCAAGTAGATGAACTAAGAATAAATAAAATATAAAGTAATGAAATAAATGAAATTGGAAAACTAGATATTACCGATTAAAGAAGATACCTGGCTTGGTTATTTCCTTCTGAAATGGTAGAAAATCTGTCTGTCTCGACGTGTTTCGCTTAGTTTAGCTTCTTCAAAAAGACTTTGAGGAAAATGATTCCAACTCTGAAGAAGAAAGAATGAAAGGTTTTAGCATGCCGAAGGCACGCAGGGACGGTGTGGGATTTACAAATCCCTTGCGACCCAGCTAACCTCATTTTATTTCACTTGGATCTCACAGGCCTAGCTTTCCTATTGCCTCAAATGGAGTCTGAAGGGGTATGCAAGTGGTTAGAATTCCCGGCAGTTTACGTTGGAGTGATAGATTGTCAATACTCAATCCCTCAATGCCATTAAGACTATTAGAGAGTGGGCTCTATTCGGTTCCAGCTTGGCGATGGAAGAGGTTTGAGTCCCACCATGGTTGCGAGCCAGAACATAATGTTGTGCGATAGCAAATTTAAGGGAAGAAGAGAAAAGAATACCAAACAGCAACGCCGGTTTGGTAGCGGCCCCGGTATATGACCATAGCGGTTACAAATGAAAGTGTCAATGACACTGTAGCACAACTTGTTAAGACATGTACATGTATAGTATGTGACACAGCAATGACAAACATCTAGGTAATGACCTGATAACAAAGGTACATATAAAGTATTGTAATGGTCTGTACCTAAATACTGACCATAGCCTGTAACAAATGTATAGGTAAAGTATTGTAAAGGTGGGTGACAGTCAGATGCTAAACTAGAAAAGAAATCTTTGAGTCCCAGAGTGGGTCTGACTGAACCCCAAAATATTTGTTCTCACAGCACAGTAATAACAAAGGCACCCCAAAGCACACTCGTTCCTGTCAAAAGGTGAAAACAAAGGTACCCAAGAAGTTTTGTGAAGATCAGTTCATAAATACGAGCTGTATAGCAGTTGTGACAAAAAACTGATTGGACCTAATTTCGGTACAAAATGGCCACTGGCAGCCATCTTGAATTTTGGACCGCATCCAGAAACACTCGTTCTCGTCTCAAGGTGATAACAAAGGTACCCAAGAAGTTTCGTGAAGATCGGTTGATAAATACAGCCTCTAGCCCGAGCCGTATTGACATGTGCACTTACAGTGTATAAGTAGCACTCGAAAAACCTGTACTATATGTGATGTATTCCATGTTACTAAACATTCATACAAAAATTTATTCAAATCAGAACTTTCATACAGAAGTTCTGTACAAAAGACTGATTGCACTAATTTTGGTACAAAATGGCTGTTGGTGGCCATCTTGAATTTTGGACCACACCCAAAAACACTCGTTCTCATCCCATGGTGATAACAAAGGCACCCAAGAAGTTTCATAAAGATCGGTTCATAAATACCACCTATAGCCTGAGCCATATAGAAGTTGTGTACAAAAAACTGATTAGACCTAATTTTGGTACAAAATGACCACTGACAGCCATATTGAATTTTGGAC